>CAXKVY010001575.1:2500-423928 GCA_964058915.1 Tetropium fuscum
GGTATAACAAACAGCAACAAAATTAAAAGCGTTCATTATTTGTGCATAAACCCCACACAGCCACTTCCGGTCTTAAAATAAAATTACTGGCACCAGATCCGGGCGCGCCGTTCAGGTGAAGGTTTCACTTACATAGGTGAGATATACAGAATTATATAAATACCTCAATATTTCTGTAAGTACCTCGTTATGTAAATATTTGTTATACATGTCGCTCTACATGAGATTCTTCTGTTTCCGAGCCTGTGGTCAGATATATGAACACGCGAGAGTAGCTAGTGTATAGTGATTAGATAAATAAACGATGGTTTATTTTATTTTTAGTAACCGATTTCGGAAAATATTACAACGACAGTAAACTCTGCATCATTGCAAACTCAAACATCTACCAGAAAAACCAATATTGTTTTGTTCAATATTGCTTTGGATCTTTTCTGATCCATAATATAAAACATTTTCTTACTGCAATATAATTGTCCCAGGTGTCCCAAAAGTGTCTGTACTAATTTTAACTGCAAACACCTCGGGACTCAAAATGATGTAGATAGTAGAAATGCGGCATCTCCTGAACAATTTATTTTTCAAACATGTTTTTAAAGGCCGGTTTTATAAACGCAGTGAACTGTAGTTCAGTCTGATCTGTAGATCAAATGTCGAAATAGGGTTCTATTTCGGTCAAGTCTCGCCTAGCCGCGGGACTTGCCTGGTAAGATTTCGATCTTCGAAGTTGGTGACCTAGGCAGGGTTGGGGATAGGCTGTGGCAGTCCAACGGAGACCTGGGAACACCCTGGCTCTGGCGCGGGCGCGTGGTCCTAGATAAATGGTAAGGAGGACAAAGTAATAAATCTCGGTAACTCAGAACCATGCTATCATACATAAAAATTGTAAAGAGACTTTGCCACCAAGCCACCCGTAATAAATATGATGGTTTGAAGAAAAGTACTCAAGTAAATAGGAGGAATGTACAAAGGGCCTAATGAGGCCTAACTGCTGTAGTGGAAGTGAAATCACTACACTCCGACCCATATACATATATACATACATACATATAGGGTTCTATAGGGTAACAGTGATCTACGATCAATTTGTAGTTCACGTTGAAATACCGATATCGCCCGATCAGGGAGATAAACTTGATTTGATAATAAACAAAACCTCAGATATCGTTTTATTGCTTACGTGCGAGTTTAGTAATCCCGGTTTTGAGTTTCTTTTTATATATAATTATTTTATCATTGTAATGGATTATTTGGACGATTCTGTAACAGACGATGAAAACTTTTTGGATATAGTGGATGCAGTCTTACATCCTATGAGGCGTCAGTTTAGAGAACAGTGGAGAAAAATATTTTTTAAGTTACATTGCATACCCTGTTTCGCACGAAGTTCGAAGGATTTTAGCATCCCTATATGCTTCTCCGGAGATGCAGTTAAACTCATTCGCTAAATGCAGCCATGTCTCATTGTTTATGTTGTTACTGGTTCGATCGGTCTTTCTACAGTCTATTCTATCCTTATAATTTCATACAAGATTGATCAAAATGTTAACTTCCTAACAACTAAAATTAATATTTCTCTTTCTTGGGGATTTTGAGGTTGACATAGCGATATTTTCTTTAACCCAAATGGAAATAATTACGGGATAGAAACACCCAATAGGACCAGTACTAATAAAATGATAATATTAAGGCAGTCACACCAAATAAGTGAGTTAAGCACTATTATTAGTAATATTATTATCAAAAACTTACCATAAAATTAGCAATATCAAAGTTAAACCTAACCCGAGAAAATTTCGCGCTAAATATTTGCGTCAACTGTCAAATATACAATAAGAAATCGAAATTCACCAACTTGCATTCCTACCAACCTCGGTAATATATAGTTCAGCTGAACTAAAGAATAATTTCGTTGGAACTAGAATTGCCGTGAGACGAGACGAGATAAGGCCCTGTCTCGTCTCGTGTCGAAATTTCGAGATAAAATTTTTCTGACGAGACAAGATAGAAACGAGACGAGACCAGGTCCTATCTCGTTTTGTCTCGAGTTCTTTTGGTTTTTTGGTTTATCTAGATTCAATTTCGAATTATCGGATTATTCCAAGAAAAATTATTATGGGAGTTTAAAAAACGCTTGAACGGGTCGCAAAAAAATGTGGAGATAGAAAGATGCATTTTTTAAATAGAATATCATAATATATCATTACATTTTTGGATTTTATGTTCAATTCTAGAAATGCCCATATTATTAAAATTTAAATGTGATTATTATTATTGTTTGTAAGCGTTTTGTTATTACAATATGTCTCGTCTCGCCTTGTCTCGAAGGAATATCTCTCACTTAGACCAGTTAAACGGCAGTTCAAGTCAGTGTGAGGGAGATAAACTGGCTGACCATAGAAAATATATATACTCACGTAGAATGAAATGTCCTTGGTAATGTTATGGACCCGCGAAACAGCGCCATGTAACGCTTCGGAAGGGTACTACTCTCTGAGCAAGCAACACATTATACTTTATGAACTGGTGGCAGCGCCATCTATCAGATGCAAACGACTTCTCATTTTACTACCTTATGAGTAGGCAACAGTTTATACCTTATGAACTGGTTGCAGCACCATCTATCGGATGCAAACGACTTCTCATTATTATAGTCATATATTATTTTAAAGAGAAAATAGAAAAGTGAACCCTTTACCCACAGGAACAGTCAAGGGTCAGTACTTTTGAGAACAGTTTTTGCCTAACATTGAGACACTGAAAAACCAAATACACAATATTATGTAATCACAAAAATAGAATGACAGATGCATTGTGCATTATTTATTTAAATAGAAAATGTAATGGAAAACTAATATTCACATATCTTCTAATTCACTTCCGCTTTGATAATGAAACTGGAGAGGTTTCAGAAACGTCACTGTTCTTGTGGTGTATAGTTGTAATTCTAGTACGTAACCAAACTTATATATGTAGATGTATTTATAAGCCTCAGCACACACCCCGTGAGACCCATTCTAACTTATCACGCGTACATACAATCAATGAAAAAATCAGCTCATTCACATATGTTAAACGTCAAAGGCGAACAAAGTCAAATTAACTCCGAGAAAGTGCAATCTGCAATATCTGCATTACCAACCAAACCAAAATAACATCATATTGGCATCATCTGTGCCACGTTTTGTTTCGGAAGCATTACTAACTTATGACGCCATGACAGTTTCGCTATTGATATGCTAGATTTCCTTCTACGTTAGTACTATATTTTCTATGCAGGCTGACGAATTACTAAACGTTTTCCTTGAACATTTTCTAGCTGCATGCCCTTGTGGGAACCGTTTTTTATATGAAAAAAAAAACAATACTACAGTATGTTTATTTTTACATTGTTTACTGTTATTGTTTAATTTAATACGACGGTAAATTATTTTAATAGCTGTGAACTAGTTACACCTAAATAACTCTATCGCGAAAATAGTCGCTTTTGAAGAAACTGGGCCATCTTTTTAAACAAAATTATTTTCTTTTATTAACTTTACAGTCTGCAGCATTCCTGGTAACTTATACATCACATTTTTTTCCAAGTTGCAACCGCATTGAGGTTTGGCACGTAGTTTGGGAAAAATACATAAAAATGAGTACTTTTTATAGAGGTGTACAATTTAACATCATGTAAAAGATGAACTCTGCTTCTTCTTGAAAAAAAAATAGATTGCTGCAGTTTATTTAAAATAATAAGAATAATTAAGAATTCTTCTTAAGAACTCTTTTTGTTTAATTAACATGTGGCTATAAAAGATGGTACTTCATGGTATTTCAAATTTATGGATAATGATTACGATTAACGGAGAGGTAAAGGACTTGATTTTCAAACTTGAAATTAATTTATGGTACCAACTATCGAAACCAATCATTCTGATACGGTTGTTTTACTTAATAATGGTTCCATTTACTTTAACTGAAGATTAGTGAACTGGGCCTGCTCCGTGTGAATCGATTATTGATAGCAAAAGAATATTTATTTCATATTTAGGATATTTAGGAAAGGCCACCATCCAAAATCAGTCACTTTCACTTTTTCTTCTACACAGGTGGTGAATTTCTCACCCACGTTTCTGTTCTTGACGAGCACGGCACTTCTTAATTATTATAAAGTACATTTATCCTTTTTATCCATTCATCAATCGGTAAACAGGGCACTCAATAACAATAAGCTTCAAAATAATTTCTACCTATAGATAAATATTACCAACAAATAAAATTACGAGGAAATTTTTCTCCTGTAAAAAGTCGAATTGGTGTTAAATCCAATTTTACGTAAACATGATAAATATTTGTTGTTTATTTGCATCAAATTAAAAGGATTTGTGTTCTTATCGTATCGTAGATGAATGCAAATGCATGAAACAAAATAAAAGAACATTTCTTGTAGCGTCGTACGTGTGTGTTATTAAAAGACAATTTATTTCCTCCGCAGAAAGTGTCCAATAAACTGGACGATCAGTCGTGCTGACAGAAATCTATTTTTCTTTCTAAAATTGAGATACATTGGCACTATTTGGATTTTACTAAATGAAGCAGACAAGATGGAGTGAGGGCATTAAAGAATACTGACTCCATTTGTACCTGTCACTGTAGCAGGTGCATAGTTCCACCTGATATACATGAAGACGGCCAATGGACGGGACCACTTTCTATCCAGCAGCACCCATCCCACCACGTAGCCGAGTACATAAAACCCAAGACAAGGCTTATCTTATTTTAGCGGCCATTTTCCTTCAATGCTTTCTGATGCATTGGGATGGTAGGTATTCTATAGAGTAGATGATGGTAGAGATAGGTAAATGATTTGTTTGTAAATTATTTGTTTGGGAATAAGTAATTTAGCGATATTGGATTCGCTTTCTCTTATACATACAACCCGATAATTCGTATTTTAAATTTTGAAGTGACGATGCAGTGGCGGCTCGTGGATTTAATGATAGTTGAAGCATACGGATATTAAGCAGCGTGTTAGCCATTTAAAAAAAACATTTAAAAAAAGTTTTATTACAAAAGGTTTTTCATAATTCTGCGAACATTCAGTCCATCTATGTTCCCAAGAAGAAGCTTCGTGGTTACAACAACCTCGCGTGACATTCCCACCTCCTATTTTACACCCACAATTAAACACGACACACAGAAAAGTTTTTTTAAATAAACACTTACTCACAAGCACATACTCCGAATGACAATCATTTCGAAACTTCCAAACGAACATTTTGTCTTTTGGCTTCCCCTTTTTGTACACATTGAGAGAGGGTACAGACTTCTCGCAATTAAAAAAATCCTGCTTCTCCTCAATTTTCCACTTTTGATTTCCAATTTTACTTAAAAAATATTTCTATTAAGTATCGATATGTTTATATTTTTTTAAATAAAAATAAACACTTTTTATCTTTAACACAATTTATCTTAAAAACTAGATATAGGATTGAGTTGGGATCAAAAGATCAAAATATATATCTAACATACTAAAATTTTAGCAAAATTCACCGAGATATTTTCCCCTATACTTCGTGCGGGGTCTTTGTGGTATTAGTTTCTAAAACATTGTAGACTTTCTAAAGGTTTTCGTAAAGAAATTGCGTATTCTGATTATTCTATATTGCGGAATGCAACAATATTGATGATATATTTCTGGCCCAAGGACTCTTAGGATGTGTGGGCTCTCGAGGGTAGGCAGTTACGCTGGGTGCGTTTCTGATAGATCTGGCTTGGATTTGTCGATGTCTGATATTTAAATAATGAACTTGAAGATGAAATAATGAAGGTGAAATACTGGAAGCAAATATCGGAAAACTAAAGCCCCATTTTTAGGGGATCGATTTGAAAAATTACAAAAATTCGACTTGCTGAACACCTCGTCATCTTATTTGAGTTTGGAACAATCTACATATTGTGTAAAAGCACTGGCAATTGGCAATTGAGAATTCTGACGCATCTAAAGTGGAAAAGCCCAAGCTCATGGGTTTTTGTTGCTCTATATAAAGAAGGGGGTTACAACAACAGAAAATGATATGCTTGATGATGAATATATTGAGACAAATCGAAAAATTGAAAAAATCACTGACAACCATAATTACGGACATTGAAACGATAAAAACCGACCTTCTATTTCCGACCTACTTCCCAATGGACAATTTAAACAAGGCAGTGTATAAAAACTGGATACGGCTGGAACCTTTGATGTACTCGTAAAGATAACACTCGAAGTAGTTTCCACAAACACCAAAACACTTTTACTTCGATCGACGCGCTTTTCGCCAACCAAGTTGGCATCATCCGGAGACAGTTAAAACTAATCTTAAACTAAAAAAATCTACCTATTTATACTATTTAACTGGTGACGTCACTAATGGTGACATATCACAGTGAATATCACAGTGAAATTTAAGCGTGACTAATCACGCTTTAATGATCGGTTGCTAAGCAACGCGTAAAGCGGGCTATACGATATAGGTCCTTTGTCGCTATTCATACTATTTTTACATGTAAAGAGAAAACATTGCCGCAAATTTGTGATCCAACTTGGCTTTGTGACTTGGCATTTCTGGTAGACACCACAGGACACTTAAACGACCTGATTTTAAAGCTTCAAAAACACGGGCATTTGGTAAATCAGCTGTTCAGTCATCTTAAAGCTTTTCAAAACAAAATTCACTTGTGAGAAACACAAATGAGAAATAAAAACTGTTTTCATTTTTTAACATTATCCAGTCACGAAAACATTGATTACGGTCGCTATGTTGATGAACTGGAACTACTGTCATTGCAATTCACTAATCGATTTTCCGATTTTAAGAATATGGATAGCACTATCAATATTTTTGCCAATCCTTGTAAGTGTAATGTGGAAGATGCTTCGCTTCGAGCTTTAAGAAGACTCATATTAGAAGTCTATATTTGATGATGTGGAAGTAAGCGAATTTTACAGAACATACCTTTCCGAAGAAGAGGATCCACACCTGAGAGTTTTCGCGGGAAAAATAATTTGCACATTCGGCAGCATGTATAAATGTGAGCAGCTTTTTTCAATCATGAAAATTAATAAAAATCAGCATCGTACTCGGCTTACAGATGTTAATTTAGAAAATACTGCGTGCCTATGTACTTTGTGCCTATGTACCCAATATTGATCATCTTGTTTCTCTGCTTCAAACTCAAGTATCTGATTAATTTTATTTTGATGTTTCTATTTTTGTTTATTAATGTGCCTCTTATATGTTTGATTATGCTATTATGATTAATAAATAAAAAATGTACGAATTGCTGTGGCTTCTTTATTCACTACTACCTACTTATTTCCTGCCTACGGCCTACGGCCCGCGACCTGATTAAGTCCCGAAATTACGCCCTCAGTTAAGGAAAGGTTGACAATAACTGGTTTACGTGTTCATACATCATTAAATAAACAGATTGTCGTCCGACAGCTAACAGGGAGTGCTGCATCCCACGTGTGTACCGTGGACGATGTCGTTGCCGTTACCGGACAGTGTGAAAACGTGCCATATGTTTCCATACATTTTGCGTGCCCCGATATCGCGTCGTCTGACGGTAACGATATCGTATCGTGCAATGTGAAAACGCTCTTATCTTGTTGACTTACGTTCAGGGATACAATTAGTTTCAATTTCACTTTCTCATTCCTTGAATAATTTTGCGTTGCTTAACTTGCTTTTAACTTTTTTCAATAAATGCATAGAATATAAAATGTCGGAGATTTAGGATGCCACCTTTGATATATTTTGATAAAATTTTCTTGCTGACAAATATCTAAAAAGTATATTTACTCAATATAAATTGAATTTTCAGATCGAATTCAAGATCGCAAAATTGTTTTTTCTATTTATCCTATCCAATAAACCTAAAATCCTGTCCACAAACCTAAAATTAAATATCCCTTATGTACATTCCTTAAAGTATGCTCTGTATGTAGGTAATTATTACATGTAATTAAAAGCGATGTCGAGATAATTGTTTACCATGCAATTCATGAACAGCTAAAATACTGGTAGGAAACTCCTAAACACATAAGGAAACCCAACGACCTTTGCAAAGGAAATGAAAACAATTCAAAAATAGTGCATGCACATTGTGGATTTTCTCCTACTATTAGGTACTGAACTGGCCGCGTGCCAACTGGCAGCAATACATCATTCTCCAATATTTAACGTAACTTTGTAGTGTACGTTTCGAATTACCTTTTAAGCGCGACGAGAAAAATCAAACAAAGGTGGTTAAATGAAAATTTACGTCCCTAAATTTGTGCAGCACGTTCCATTCCGGATTCCTTCCTGGAAATGCAACTGTTCTTATTTTATAGTTATTTCTGTGTGCATGTTTAATATCCAACGGCCTACTTCGTTCTGAAACCACGGGGGTCCGGTAATATTTTCACGCCGATTAATTTATCTTCTCACCTCACAGTTTACAGTTATAACACTAATTTACACGTAATGATGCTTCTCTAGATTAATAACACAGTTTGTCATGTTTACTCAGTTGATTTGAGACACTTAAGTGGGGCATAAATTAATTATTCCTATATCAATTTCCTACACGTCGAGTTCGATGCTAATGCTAATAATTGTTGCCAGTTAAATCAGATCGCTGCGCTGGTTGATTTCGGGATAAGCTGTTTGTATATTTAACGTTTATATATACATTAAGTCAATGACATGTATATATTTGCACAATAATTGGCATTAAATATTCTACAAAGGTAGGTACGTATATCCTACTATTATAGTTATACGTTCAATTACTAGTTCTTTGCGGTACAAATTATAAAAGTTTTTTATATCGCTGAAAATCAAGATCAAACTAATAGCACCAAGTATTTTCAATATAACAATATAAGTATATAGGTATCAGCTCAGTAAACACGAAATATGTATGAAACGTTTCAATAAATAGTTATCGGAAGCATGTGTAACGTTTCTAAAATTTTCACGTTTCTCTAAGAATCTCCATTTCTGAGACATGCGATTCAAAAAGTAAGTTGTGTTCTCCATAATCTGCATGAGTACGCTGCCTACATACATCTCTGGATCCGTAATACCCGTGAAAATATTGGTCTGTGCAACTTATACGTATAAATTGTACGATTTTGATATTATAAACCTAGAAACCAAAGATAGATACCTCATTTAATATGCCCGCATTACCTTGAGCAACATACAGAAAACGATCACCTTTTTCAACCGTACTGAATTGGAATATCGCTTTGAAATTTGGGTCTAGTAGGTTCCCAGAAAAGATCTTCCAATCTAAAATATTCTCTAATTTCTTCCCTATTCTCTAATCACTTCCGGTTATACCTTGACATCAACTTTGTTATTTTAAATGAAACCACCCCATTATTTATGTTTTTGGATTCCTCATCAATATTAATTGTAAGTTTGATAATACAACCCTATCTTGATTCTCAATTGTTTTTGAGTAATGATTTTTTTAAATTTCTTGCATTTACAGAGTCTCCCTTTATTGTGGTTATCTTCAAAATTAAATGATATGAATTAATGATTTTTCGACATCTCCTTAACGTTTTAAAGAGTTTTCAACCAGTCAGAAAAGTTTTCGAAAAAAAATTATAATTAAGCCAAAGCACCTTTTCAATATCACAAATTTAAAAACAAAACAACTCATAATTTTTTTAAATGGCACCCTATATTTCATCATTCCATTTATCGATCGGTCCTTAGTAAAAAAAAGTATAAAGTACACTATGCTTCTAAAATTGATATCTACTGATAGGTTAAGCATACGAGGAAAAATAGGGGAAAGTTTTGCCATAGTCGTAATTTCTCACCCTTTATGTTTTTTCGGTGGCTGAACATAAATCTGAACTTTGCTGACAGAATTTTTGTACGGAACTCCTTAATTTAAAATTTTAGCACCTTTTTCGGTTTCCCGCCTATATCGCAAAAACTATTCGTTTTATCGAAAAGTCCATTTTATACAAAATTAAAGTAGACATATTTCGACAAAATGCGATTTTTCAGTGGTGTACCATAAATACGATCAGAGGATCGAGCCGGCCAATCTTTGGTCCTAAGCGCCGTAACCAGCGCCCATCAAATATGTTGTTTAGCACTGCTGTTACCGCCCGGGTACAATAACGGGGAACACCATCCAATTGGTACCAACATGTCGGAAACTGGTTCAAGGGCAGGTTCTCTAACAATTTTTTTCAACGGTACCGTGTGAAAGTTCTACGTATTTAGCACCATTTAAATTCTCCCGGTACATCGTGAAACTTAATTTGTCCTCTTTCAGCAAACAGAACGCATTAATTTGAGATTTTTGTTCGAAATTTCGCTCACGCTTCAGGTGCGGATTGTTTGTCGACTGATTATTTCGCGTATTCACTGCCCCTTCTTTATTAAATTTGGCCTCATCGGTCCAAATAATATTGCGAAAAAATTGGGTCTTTCTTTTCAAAAATTCGAAAAAATTTACTCGAAGCAATCATTTGGCAACAAATTAATGTTGTACTGGAGTGGCTTTGAAGTTGTGCATTGTGTTGTGGTCAGATAAAATGGTTTAAATAGAAGGGAAATTCCTAATACTTCAACGGCACCTCGAATAGAAGCTGGAGGATACGCATGAAAGTACCCAACAACAAGGATGATATTAGTTTCAGAATCAGTCACTGATTTTTCTCGCTTTGGTGTTCTTGTAAACGAACCAGTTAAAATAATATTGCCTTGGATCGAAACTTTTTTGGTGTCATTTTAGGTAAATTGATA
Organism: Tetropium fuscum; assembly: GCA_964058915.1. Lineage (NCBI taxonomy): Eukaryota > Metazoa > Arthropoda > Insecta > Coleoptera > Cerambycidae > Tetropium > Tetropium fuscum. The sequence goes on from CAXKVY010001575.1 coordinate 13,297, forward strand.
AATACATTTCTTTTTTAAATAAAAAAAAATATTCACATGATCCAATGAAAACAAATCCAGAATTATAGAAATTGGTAAAAGAAAATAAAATAAAATATCCGGATTACCATATGGACAAACTACTAAGACGATTGCCTCCTTATAGTCCTGAATGCAACCCTATTGAAAATGTATGAAGTATTTATAGTAAAGCAGTGGGTGCCTAGTCATAATGCCACTTTTAAATTAGCTGATGTAGAAGCATTATCAAGAAAAAAATTGAGGAACTATCTTCAGAAGTGTGGCGCAATAGGTATCAAAGTAATTGAAAAAGGGCATATTTGTGACTCCGCATTTAAGTCCTTCATTTATTGTTAACACAGGATCATCTGATGCGTATGGCAGTGGTAGCAATTGCAGCCATATTTATGGTCGTGCGTATTTGGACGATCAAGACGATGAGTTTTATTTAACAACATGGTTCAGGCATAGACAGGATCAACTGTGTTTCCAAAGGCGATCGACTAATAAAGCAATATTACTTAGTAATCCATTTCAATAACTCAACTGCAGTTTTCTGATCTCAATTGATAAATAAAGCAATGTGAGTTAGTAATCTATTTCAATAACTCAACTGCATTTTTTTCATATCAAAAGTAAATATTTTTTGTTTTTTTTATAGTTTATTATATAGTTTAATAATAAAATGTTACATAATAATATAAATAAATATTATACATTTACAGAGTACGTTTAGTTGTCAACCTAACACAATTTTGGGAAAGTTCAGATTGATATATTAAACAAATTCTGTAGGCAATATCTGATTTCTAGGATGTGTCAAAAACATATTTATATAATTTATACATATACTCGTGTCCTTTGAAACGTTTCATAGATAGGTCAACTCTAGTTTCTGCAATGCATTTCTGAGATATTTCTGAAGGTGTCTTAGAAACGTTGTACATACTTTATTATTATATTGTCAATAAATACAATTCAAAAATATCTGTTAAAACATTTACTGGGATAGGATAGTCTCAAAAAATTTAAATGGATGGATGAAACACCAAGTTCAGTAAATTATAATTAAAAAATATACCAACTACGAACAGGCCATAATATTATCCATCAATGAGTGCCGGGATAACAGGCTTTATACTAATTTATTTTATTTTGTAAGAGGTATATGTTTCTCGGCGCCAAGAGGGAGTTTTTATACGTCGTCATATTGAAACACTAGAGACTAATGGAGATTTATGTAGGTGATTTCTGGGTTATTATTCAATAAATTACCGCCGGTTATAATGAACAGGCCCCTTAATTAGTGCTGAACCTGATACAGCTACGGACATTGCCCAGTTACGGCCACTTGATTAGTTTAATTTGTATCCGAGGATCTGGCCGTATATAGCCAATGCGTTTCCCCCTTTTCGATTTATACCATACTATTATAGAGTCGCGATTTTAATCAATTTGTCTTCATTAGACCAAAGTGTTTTGTTGCGTTAACTTCATATCATATACATATTCGCATTACAAGGAGCGCATATAATGCTGGGTGAGAATGTAGTTTCCACCAATAGTTGTTGCTATTATAGTTGCTAGGTTGGTAGGTAGTAGGTTACAGTATACACTAGGGTGAAGCGAAATTTATTATCTATAAATTCGTTTTTAATTCAAGGTTTTTAATTTAGGGTTAGTATATAGGCAAAACAATTTTAAAAGAAAAAAACTGTGGCTAAAAGCATTAAGCGACGCGCCGTGTTAAAAATCGTGTAGAAAATATGTTAATTAATCCCTGTGGTTTTGGATCAGTAAATCTTGCATATGATAAAGATAATCATATATGAAGTACAAATCTTTAAGAAAATTATCCGTAGAGGTATATAAAATGTGCCTACAAAAATTAAATTATTTAGAAAATTAGATAAAAAAAGAACAAAGTTTTTTGATACATCTTCTTGCAAATGCAAAGATTTTCAGATATTAAAGTATAAATATAAAATCCCGTAGCATGAACGAGATTTTCTCGTAGAACTTTGCGTAAAATGATAATATCTGGCAGTGATATTAAAACTACAGTCAAAATACAAAAAATATAGGACGTAGACTAAAGGACAAAGGATAAAGGAGAACGTATAAGAACATACGAGAACGTTCTAGGGAAATGTATGAATGAAGTAAAACAGGTAAATACCTAAAGCAACAATATTCAAATAATACCGAAGGCAACACTCGGAGTAGTTTCCACAAACACCAAAACACTTTCACTTCGCTCGACGCGCGTTTCGCCAACCAAGTTGGCATCATCCGGAGACGATTAAAACTAATCTTAAACTACAAAATATACCATATTTATACTATTTTCATGGTGACGTCACTAATGATATCACCGTGAAATTTACGCGTGACTAATCACGCTTCAATGATCGGTTGCTAAGTAACGCGTAAAGCGGGCTATACTGTATAGGTCCCTTGTCGCTATTCATATTACTATTACATTTTACAATTTCTATGCTCTCAAATGCATCCAACTGTCTATTATTGGTCACATTTCTAACTAATCTTAAATTACTAATATCTATTCTATGATTGTTGTCAAAAGCATGTTGTGCAACACTAGACTTATCTGTTCTTCCATATTTTAGATGAGCCATATGCTCTTTAAATCTGGTGTTAATTGATCGTCTCGTTTGTCCAACATATTTTCGATCACAATCATTACAACTAATTTCGTAAATCCCAGACCTTTCATTTGGAACAATTTTATCCTTTGGATTGTCTAAAAGTTGTTGTAATTTGTTGCTCGACGAATGAATCGCTGTTATACCCACGTTTTTGAAAACCTTACTCAAACCACGAGTAAACCGGGGTTCGTACGGGATGGATACATATTTTGGAGCCTCTATATCCTTTTGAAAGTTCGTAGAATTACGAAGTGTGTCCTTAAATTTACGCTTCCTAATTAGTTTTTCAACTATATCTCTAGGATAACCATTACTCACAGCTATATCTTTAATTAATACTTTTTCTTTTTCAAACCTCTCATTACTGAGAGGGAAACTTAGTAAACGATGGACAAGAAAATTAAAACTTGCCATTTTATGTTGATAGCAGTGGTGAGAGTCATTAGGGATATATCTGATCGTACTGGTATCTTTTCTATATATATCAAATTCTAACCTATTGTCACTATTTTTAATTACTAATACATCTAAAAATGGAAGTTTTCCATTATTTCCTAGTTCATATGTAAACTTTACAGAAGTGAAACGACTATTTAATTTGGAAATGAAGTTTTCTACATCCGCAATCTTAGTGTCAAACACGGCAAAAATGTCATCCACATACCTAAGCCAAATCCTAGGAAAATACTCGAATTCTTCTTTTGCTTCAGTTTCAAACCGACTCATGAAGACATTAGCAATGAAAGGCGATAAACAGTTACCCATTGCGGTTCCTTCATGTTGTTCATAAAACTTGTCATTGAAACGGAAGCAATTTTGTTTCATACAAAGTTTTGTAAGGTTTATATATTCTTCTATTACTTCTTTTCTATAGTTGTTTAATTCGAGTAAATCCTCAAGATAGTCCAAGGTCTGTGGAATTGGTACACTAGGAAATAATGAACAAACATCAAAGGATATCAAAATTTTACCCTCTTGCAATTGAAAATTCTTGACCTTATCAATGAAATCATTCGAATTTTTAACTGAAAAACTAGGCTGTGTAATGGGCAAACTTTCAAATTCCTTAGTCAACCATTTTGATAAGTGGTAAGTCGAAGATCCAATAGACGATACTATTGGACGCACCGACTTCCCTGGCTTATGAATTTTTGGTAGACAATACAATCTAGGTACAGTAGGGTTAGACACACGTAACCCATTTTTAACAGGTGGAGTAATAAGGTTGTTACATGATTTGAGGACATTTTTTATTTCAGTGGTCATTCTTGGTAAAGGGTTTCTAGTAAGTTCTTTATAATCCTATCCAGTAGTAATGCCGAAGGCTTAACGTTGATAGTAATAGCGGTAATAGCAATATTTCTTTTAATCCCATTATAAAATCTGATACAGATCATGCAGAATTTACCACATTAGATGATACACTTGGCCTACCTCCTTCCGGAATGGCCTCGGTAAAGAATGATAGAATATCACCATGTGACAGAACTGGAGATTCTGATAAAACGGTATCGCTTTTACTAACTGCTATTCTCAATAATTAGGAGTTATACCCTTCAAATATTATCGAATCAACCAAAATTAGAAGACAACGAAAAAACACGTATTGAGCTTAATAAATATAGCAAATGAAAAAGAAGTAATAGAGCAAGGAATTTATTCTGATAGTCGCAACAAAACAACAATATATAAAGAAAAATAAGGTTCAGAGTAGGTATTATATAAAAATTATAACTGAAGAACGTATAGGTATATAGTTTCTGTCTGTGAATTAGGCTCTAAGTTTAATTTAATTTAATACAAGTTACTTCTAATAGTAAAAGTGCAAAACAAATTACAGTGACCGTTTTGAAAATCTTGTGCATTGTGCATTGGCATTAATTTACACAAGATAGTACCAGTTGGGATATGATGGAAAAGTGGTCAATATTGGGCTACATAATAGAGTTAGTAAGGAAATTGGATCTGTATGTCGGGAAACCTATGCAATGGTTAATGTTTACATTATGTAGTTTTACGGTAATGAATGAATTTCCGCTTCGTCATTTAATGAAATATTTAGACGGCAAAGCAAATGACCGGAAACAATTTTCTAGGATTATTGAGTAACCTACAAATTTGTGGGTCTGTCATTCTGAGACTCTGGCGCTTTAACCATGTGGAAAATAGAGAATGAGTGAGTTGAAGGTTCCTTTAACTTTGACGCTTCTGATTATATCGACCTTATCAATTGGTCTCATACCTCGACAGAACTGAACCTCCTTCAATAGTAAATAGCTATGGTGGCCCGCAAGAGTAAATCGTTGCGGTATTTTCTACCATGTCAGAAATAGTTATATAGTTCTTAATATATAGAACATGAGGAACAAGAATCTGACCATAAGAAATTTACCTCCGAGTCGCTCTGCAGAGGGCGGCTTGGTGTTTGACAACACCGCATCGAATACCGGTTTGTCTTCAGGGGCTTGCATGAAAATATATTCATTATATATAGTCATTGTGGTATTAGAAGTAGTTATGTCAGATGTTTTAACCTGGAATATGACCCAATCTCTGTTCCAAATATCCCCGTTCATGCGTTTTCAGAAATAAACTGGGATAACATAGATTCATCTAAATGGAAACCAGCAACTCTTTCCATAGATCGCATGGAAGAATTCGCAGGTCCTTTTGCTAGATTTAAAATAGGATCTCTAAATTATTTACAGATGCAATTGCGCTCGAAAAATCATCCCACGGACGATTATAAATATATTTTGGTAAGAGAAAGCAATGAAAAATATTCGTACGTTTCACTATTGTATAGCAGACATTGGAACTAAGCAATAAAAGTAGCAACAAATGCACCAAAGAACCACTTGGACTTCACGGAAGATCTAGAAAACGGGCTACCTACTACCGACTCATATCTTGGCTAACACTGCTTTGAATCACCACCTGTGATATGTGTCTGATGAATTAATAGGTCCGGGTTTCTTTGGTAAGCGCATTAGAGATGAAGATAAAGCTGCAATGATGACAAATCTGAATAGGCAAGAACGCAAAGGATTGAAAAGAGCTGACAGCAAAAGCTTCTCTCCACAAACAGCTATTCCTAATTTTGTGACATCGAAGACGCGAGGAATCGGATATCTTTTTCGTGCAGCCACCTTATTCACGGCAAGGGGATGAAACTTACCAACGCTTGATGACGATGGTCATTTCATTAAAAGTAGTACCTAAATGACAGTGCTGAAAGATATATTGCACTTATGTCCCAGTTCAACACAAGCATAACTAAATATGAGGAACAGAAGCAGTACATTCTCAAAGTTGTTGCTGAACACAGGAAGAATATGCCATCCACGACAAATGCCACCTTCATGAATAAACTTTTTACATATAAATTGTGCTTTAGCAATAATTGCTGTTTAGTTTATTAACATTTCATTGTTTACATGATTTTATTTTTTTTTTGTCTTTTCTAAAGTTATTTATAAAAACATAATTTTAATTCTTAATTCTACAGGAACATGGCATAAATATAAACGTCAAAATTGGTGCAAACATATATAGCGACCGCCAACCAAACCGACTTATTAAGTAACTATACAATAAACTACTGGTTCGCTAAATTTAAATGATTGAAATAATAGCGACCGCCAACCAAACCGACTTATTAAGTAACTATACAATAAACTACTGGTTCGCTAAATTTAAATTATTGAAATAATTTAATTTGTATCTAATAAATCATCGGCGAGGGGAGGTAATGGGGTGGCAAATATACATTTGCCTAGGGCGGCAAATTAATAAATCCGGGCCTGATGGCTGATGGTCCGCTATAACACGTTATAGGAACACATTCAAATTAAAATACCATGCCTGTTTGCGATATTGTTTACATTATTGACCTAATCGTAATTGCTTGTGATCGATCGATTTGACAATAAATACGTCATATTTATATGCGCATAACGCGTCAGTATTCTCTCCCCACACAATGACGACCGCCACATTTATTTGCGCGTTTGCGCATAACACATAATTATTCTTTCCCCACCCAATGACGACCTGGCACAATATGTGAATGGGTCTCATATCCGGTAAGGGGTATGGGATAACCAGAATTTTCAGTAGAACTGTAATGCATTTAAATTATGAACACTACTTACACTACCATTTACAAACAGGTAACGTGTCATCTCATGTTGCCAGTAGTGATATCCAGACACCTAATACATAATTCAACAACGAATAAAAAAATGCCTAACCTATCAAAATCCTCCTGGTTATCGGCTGCTTGTACCTCATCTCGAACGTATAACATCCCACAAATCACACACAACACAGAAAAAGGTCACAAGCACTTTACTACACAGGTCAAGAACACACGAAGCACTGATCTTACAACCGTCTATAATGGAGATATTGGAGACACTGACTGTTAGTTGATAAGGGAATGAAGATGATTTTACTTAATTTCGTTATCGCTACCAATTAATTTTATAAATACGTTGCTATTACTAATAATTTCATATTTTTTGCTTGCGCTATTGGAGTTCTTATGTCGAGTGCAATGTGCTTCTTACATAAAAATATACATTCCTCTAAGAATACATAATATTTTATGTAAGTAATGACTAATAATGATATACTTGTTCAACGATAAGTATAATTTCCTTTAAAAGAGCATTTTTTTGAAAATGAAAAAAAAATTAATAAAAGATCAGATAATCTTTCATCTGTACTAAACAATAGTTATTTGTGTACCAAGGCATTAAAGTGAACATTATTTTTTTCCGAAAGCGAATAATCATTAAATAAAAAAAATATTATTTCTGAAAGATACAAAATTATGCCACAAATACTACACCGCGTTGTGTGTGAATTCTTGTGTGTGAATGTGCGTTCTTTAGGACCCATTTAGTGCCGACGTTCTTTAGTGCCAAGTTGTTTGGTTTCATACGTATTTTTTGCTGTAGAATACAATTTTCCTAATAATTTTTGCAGTGAATACTTCTTTAGCCGCATGAGAGAGATCTTTCAAGGTCGCGTCACGACACATTTTATAACATTTTCGTCTCGCAAGTGAGATAAAGGATACGACAGATATGAGGGAGAGAGAGGGAAACAGATATATCATATGCAGCTTTGACTTGGGCAACGATTCCTCACAAGTGTTCTAAAGCGGAAAGCAATATTGATACAATGAGAAACAGAGATAGTAAATGCAGCTTTGACTTGGGCAACGATCCTCCACAAGTGTACAAAGCGGAAAGCAGTTTTGATACAATTTATACTATAACTATCGTGACATAATCGGAATTAACCAGATTACAATATGACTTATCCTGGCATATCCTGCTGGATATATCTGGATTGGGCTTTCGAATCTGATCCCAATAGATGATGATCTTTTTGCGTAGGATGCGTCCTTGCCACTTTCTTCGTGAGAAATTCGGTTTAGATATGAATAACAACCGGACCATTGCGACGACTAAATCAGGAACAACGATTGATGCTATATTCTCGAGACATCTACACCATTTAGAATCACTAACACATATGTCACACTTCCGTTACCATAAAGTCAATATGTACCCCCCCCTCTCTATCTCTCTCTCCACTCTCTCTCTCTCTCTCTCTCTCTCTCTCTCTCTCTCTCTCAACGAATCGGTAAAGAAGTATTCACTTCTATCACGTGTACTGTAATTCACGCGATTTTTTTTAGTAGTAGTGGTTTATTTGTATATAGGCTATATATGCCATTATAAAAAGGTTAGTATAAAATATAAAAATAAATCATTTATAGAACAAATTAATGAGATCTAAGTTAATATATAGATACCATAGCAAAGGGGTTAGTATCAAATATATTACTTTATCTAATAAGAACCACAAATGTTAAGTTTCTTTTTTTCTAAGCTAAAATTAAGTAGGGGTATTACGATTATAATACTAGGGGAAGTATAAGTATATACTATTCCGCCCATTAGTATAATATAAATACCAACTATTTGCAACTATTATAAAATATAGCAAAATATATCAATTTTTATAGAAGTACATTAAACTACAGATTAACGACAATATAAAATTATAAAATAAAAAATTAACAGCAATTTGAATACAAGAGACCATATTACGAGTCAATAACTACTTCCCTTAGGTATTCGTTAATAATGAACGTTCTTAAACGTAATATGCCGTTCATGAAGTAATGAACATTACTTAGTTACATGTTTCTAATAGTAAGCAGTATTTTTTCAGCATTGTATATATTATCTGTTACAGTAGTGAAAATTAAGTATTTATTGAGAAACTGATTTCGGAGATACTCATACATTGGACATTGAACCAATATATGAAAAAGAGATTCTTTTACTCGTTTATTGCAAATTGTACATATTACATTTGGGTCAATTTTATAGCTGTTACCATCCATATAGAAACTCGAGATACGGTTATTGACTGTGCGAATTTGATATATAATTCTAAATTTTCTTAGCGATACGTTCATAGCGGCCAGGTTTTCTTGGTTAAAATTTATATATTATTTATATAGAGGGCTATAAGACGACTCTTGTATACATTGAATATCATTGTTGTGGTAGTGGATATATAAATTATTTAATAGCAAATCACTGTTAGCCATATTTAGGCGAGGGTCTTGACTCCTCCATAAATATTCCTTATTAAGTATAGTGCTTTCGTTTGATATGCAAACTAATGGAATGCGGTGCTCAGTGGCGAGCGCAATTATCCTAATATAGGAAATAAAATAAAAAACAATAATCTTATCGCTCTCTTAGAACAGAACAGCTGCCTACAACTGCATGGCGGTAATGGCAGGTTAAAGACTGGCTGGAAGAAAGAAACATTGAACACTATGATTTACTATTTTAAGACGACACTGGCAAGACAACATTTTCCAGCTTTGAAGAAGTATGTAATGGATGAAATGGCCAAAGCAAGAGGAATGGAGGTAATCCGATTGCCTCCATATCACTGTGAACTGAACCCAATTGAGCGTATTTGGGCGCAAATAAAAGGAAATGTTGCTAGAGAAAATACAACATTTAAGTTAGCTGATGTGAAAAAACTTCTGAATGGTGCAATCATAGAAGTAAATGCGGCCGACTGGATAAAATATATAGACCATGTGAAGAAGGTGGAATCAAGAAAGTGGGATCTCGACATTATGATGGATACTCCGGATACTCCCGTTAAACCAGTCATAATGAATGAAAATGAAGACAGTAGTGAAAGTGACTTATTTTCAGATAGTGAATAGTGATATGAATTTCTGATGTGAGTTTTTGTGAAGAGTGCTAGTAATGAGTGACAGTGAAAAATGCCAATGTGAGTGTAACTATATGTGCAAATAATAATAGGTTATACATTTTATTAACAGTATTATCTTATTTTTTTTTAACCTTAAGTAAAAACTTATTATAGCAGAAAGAATATATATATGTTGTCAGTACAAGTTCGACCTTTGCTAAATCCTGCTGGGCATTCAGGAAGCTTGTTAATGATTTTCAGTCCATTACTAATTCTTGTAGAAAATTCGCGTAAATATTTTAGATATACAAATAATTAAAGATATACACCTATAATTTTCTGGTATATTTATATTTCCTTTCTTAAACACTAGGAATATTTTAATTTGACCCCCAAGCCTCTGGTACAATTACTGTATTTAGAATCTTTTTAAAAAAATTTAATAAAAATTCTTTACTCTTCAGTTGTCAAATATTTATAATATTCGTAGGGAATTCCATCTAGACCTGCTGACTTACCATTTGACTAAGGGCTATATTTAATTCTGCCATAGTAACCTCGAGGTTTAATTCCGTATAAAATATACAGGGAGTAAGGGTATTATTAAGGTTTTCGACATTACTGAATTGCATCTCATGATATTCCCTACACTCGTTAATACTAATTCGGATATCGGAAATTCTTTTTCTGTTCAGGAGGCGAATCACTTCCCAAAATTGCGCAGGGTTTCTTGAGATATACACCTTTTCAATAATTCCATTAAAATATTATTTTTTAACAATATAGGTTTTAGTGACTGAATCTGTAAATACGGTCTTTCTGCAATCCTTAAGAGCTGGTTGCACCCCCTTCTTTGCTTTCTTGCATTGAAAATCAAAACAAGGTGGGTTATTTCCAGTTTCTGTGGAAACTATCGGATTTTTTTCAATCATACTCAATTCTCCAGATGCATCTTTTATAGATGCTAAAAAAACTGATTTCATTAATATTTGAATTATTGTTATCGTTTTGTAGAAGCTTATGTAAAATAATATTGTTGAGAGCCTCGTTTAGATCGTTATCCCAATAAAGTTTTTCCATAAGTATAATTAATTTTCCGATCATAAATCATATTACCATTGCCTCTCAAGATATTGTTTGTATCAATAACAACTTGACATGGTATATGGTCAGAGTACATATTAATGTTACAATTATCCGAATCATTTAACAAATTTATAAGATTTATGTTAATCCGTGGGAATATTTTTTATTTATATTTTAAATTCAAGTATAAATGATCGATAAAATAAATCGTACATCACTCTGAAGATCCTCAATGAAGGCGACAGAACTTGTATAACTTCTAAGTGGTTCTTTTCCGTGTGTATGTCCAGATATACAACTGGTAAATGTGTCTTCCTTATCGTCTATTTGCTTATTTCTCTATGTAATGAAATGCTACAAACCCAATGAGAACTCACCAATGAGAGTGTAGACCCGGTTACTAATGAGTTCTGCCCACCATTTCTATAGAGTGTGTATACAGATTTGCACACTAAGAAATTCGGTGATCCATTGCATATAGGCAGACCGTTCAATTGTGATGGTGGTGTGATATTATGTATGAATCACTCCACACTATTTCGAAACCGGGGTATAGGTTTGTGTATTCTACGAATTTGAGTTCCGTCAAAAACTAATGTCATGAAATGTCACTGCAAGTGGAGTATTAATATTTTAAATTCAAGTATAAATGATCAATGGAACAAATCGTACACTGCTCTGAAGATCCTCAATAAAGGTGAAAGAAAGAACTTGTACAACTTCTAAGTGGTTTGTTTCCGTGTGTATAGTGGTTCGTTTCCGTATGTATGTCCAGATATAGCACTGGTAAGTGTATTCTTCCTTCTATTCGTCTATTTGCTTATTTCTCTATGTAATGAAATGCTACAAACCCAAGATTACTTTTCACAAAACAAATATGAATAGCAAAGCATTCGAAAGCTAATATATATATATATATATATATATATATATATATATATATATATATATATATATATATATATATATATATATATATATATATATATATATATATATAGACAATATATATATATATATATATATATATATATATATATATATATATATATATATATATATATATATATATATATATATATATATATATATATATATATATATACATACTTATTTGCGTTATGTTAAAATACTGTCGGATAAGCATAGCTAAAGAAACATTCAGGTCAAATGTTGTCTTTACATTATATTGCCTCTGAAATATTTATAACTCGTCTAAGATTGGGCAATTTTCGTCCGGATGCAGCAGCGGTTTCGGAACAAGATCTGAACGGAAAAGCAGTGTTCGAACATCAGGTACATGCTCTAATAAGCGGGTCCGTCGGCAGGAGTGACGCCTTGTGGCTGTGCCTGGAAGTGTGGAAATTACCTCATTTATTAGGTAAGGGTGTGCGACCCCTGGCGCTGACACCTCTCCTTTGCACCTGCTGCCGAGTATTATTGAGTTTAGCGGAAGATCCATCCAGTACCGGATCGGGAAATTTCATAATTGCCTTCCAATTATCTGTTACTTCCTGGTAATTAGTTGTATTTGATCAGAGCACTGTTCCTTTCTTGTTTGATCTTAGGATAGCATCTCTGCGATTCAGGCGTCTCTCAGATTCTAGAATTATTTGCAAGTGACCTCTATAATTCCTCAGTAAGAAAATTGTACTTCTACGTTGTTTGCATATTCGTGTGACATACACGTTTGAGTCCGTGAATTTTATTCCAGTAGATATTGAAAGTATATTACACCTATATACTATAACATGTATCTCAAGATATTTGATGTTTTCTTTTATACTAGAATTCTTATAAACGTAATCCCCACCCACTGTCGTCGTCTTACACAGTTAAAACAAAGCCGCTGTTTTAATTTTGACCATTGAAACGCTGTCTGAGTTACTATCACATTTAAAGGAATCTCTTACCGTCTACTGTGAATGTCACTTATCTTTCTATCAATCGTTTGCTATATCAATGCAACCAAGACCACGTAAATATCTGACCTATCAGATGCCTAGAATATCAGATGTATAAACGATCCCTCCTTTCGCTCCCATATATGCTCAACTATGTTGCAGTGCGGTGGCAACCATGATACAAAAAGAACATCGGTAGTATAATCTGTGAAACACATATTAGGTAAGAACGGAGTAACGGGTGAGTGCTCGTATTGTGCATATATTATATGGATAATAAGCAAGGCATAGATTAATTAGATTATTAGCCACATTTATAATAATCATACGTAGATTTTTGGATAGAATACATATTTGTTATTTGGAGGAGAATTATCCTGAATAGATCGATTTGAAATATTTATGTTACCGAATTAAAAAACACATGTAAGCAGAACACATGAAAAGCGTGTTGAACAACTGTTTGGAAGTGTAGATATTGCGCTCATTTGGACATTGCTACGAAATAGTTAAACGCGATAGGTAAGTAGTAATATTATAATAAACTATGTACGTCATTGTGAGGTTTTCGAGCTTGCCTTAAGAGGGCAGGACCAGTCCACGTCCTTCTCTAATTTTAATCACTACAATAAATACTTTTCCACCTTTTTTTTCAATACGCCGGTACAATGTTGCTGGCTGAAAGTGATTTTATTTTATTATCAAATTTATATTTAGACAAAAGCAGTTTTTCTCTATAAATATGCATATTACTATTTATAAAATATGTCCCTAGCTACCTTATAAAAATGTTCCGAAAAAATTATTTCTTGCGAAACCACATGTTTTTCAGGAACTATAATCACAGTCAAAATTCTGATTTTATTTTAAGCCGTGTGACCTTGAAAATTCAAAGAATTTCGCAATTTATTATTGGCTACATCATCGGCCAGCCCCCTTGGAAATAGATTTTAATAACCAGTATCTAGGTATAAGTTTCAACCCCCACGTTATATGGTACGAGCTGTCACTGTTATAAAGTACACTTAATTTGCAAAACTTCAGTACGTTCACGTATGGTATTGAGAAATAAATGTCTTATTAATCTTTATAGAATAAGATAATAGATCTAGGCCCAGCCAGGGAGGGGGCTCCATTAACCAAAAAGTAAAGAATGATAATCTCTATGAGTAGTACAAAGCAATATTAATATTATTCCCTTCAATAAATATTTTTTTAAATTTTTTTTATTGTTTTGGAAAATATTTTATTTTATTACCTACTACTATTACGTTTTTTATTACTATTGTTCTTTATTCTCCTAGATGACAGAAGGTCAGTTTTTTATTGTTTTAATATTTTTAATGAAGATATACTAACATTAATTCGTGAATTCGTATTTACTTATTATTTATGATTGAGATAACATAATATTTTTCAATCGTTTTCTGAAAAGTTTTTCTCGCCCCTGGGGAGACCGATTTTATTTGTAATAGATGCTATTCATGTTAATAAATAATACAATTAAATCTTCCTTAGACAATCCTAATCACTTATATTTATAATACATTATTGTAGTACTAGTACCGCAAACATGCGTAGTACACAGCAGTGCCCAATTTTTATGTTTGTTGAAAATTTTAAATCGAACATTTTAAATCAACAAACATTTTAATGTTTATTGATAACTTTAAATGAGTCATATCAATTCAATAAACGTGAATAATTGTCGACAATTTTAAAACAAACTCTAATTCCATAACAATTTAATGTTTTTTAAATTTCAAATCAACAGACTTACTACCTATTGTAAGCTATTGTTTGTTTAAATCAGCGAAACATTCAAAACAAATATAAAGACGTTTAATTTTTTTCAAATTAACATGTTTCAAATTGGCGCCCATTTTACATATCAACAAAAAACTCAAATAATGTAGGAAAAAAGCGTTTACCGTCCATAATTAACTAGAAGTTCGATGGCGTTACGGAAGTCTTCATGGTCTCCATTATTATAAAAATAGCTTTTTCGAAAATGCCAATATTTCAAATTGCGGCAATTGAATTGCTGAAGAATTGCTGTTTCTAGCAAACGGGTGATCATTTTCTCATCCCCAAGGTCTATTAAGGTCTATGAAGGTGACTATTATGCAGTCGGACCTTTTTTCGATATTAGTTAAATATAAGTAATGAGTTTTGCGTATCGTATGCGTGTGCCTATATGATACGGTTCTGTTCACTATGTTGAAAGTGCCTACGTCAGTATGCTACCCAAGGTGGAGGAACGGGGTACGGCTCGTGGCGGTCACCGTGATAACCAGTCATGTGTTCTAACACGCTAGTTCAGTTACTATAAGTTAAATTTGTTTACAACCTTCCTACACTATTAATTTTCATTACATATTATAACACTAATTTAATGGACCATAAGTAAGTTATTCGAATAACAAAATCATACAGTGTAGATAGAATCTGGTATTTATGTGAGCTCCTAAAGGGTTAAAGTATATATTGGTATTGGTGGAATTGATAAGATAAGATAATATAAGATTGGTGTCAAATTACACAAGGATTTACACGCGTCAAAAGTTAGCAGTACAGTGTTAAGGGAATAAATCTATAAAATGACTAATTCATAGAAAAACTAGTAAGTATTAAAAAGTAAAAGGTAATAAATATTAAACGTGAGTAAAAGAATAAAAGAGGTACAATGATAAAAATTGTTTTTAACAAAAGAGTAATACAAAAAGTAATGAAATAAATACGATAACATTTACACTTCCATCTTTATGGTTAAAATTACATTGTGTTTAAATCACTATTTAAAAATTAATGTACTGTATAGATTGCGTTCTTAAGAAGAAATTACTTAATTCTATACTTATAGGACTTCTCCGTAAGGAGTTTTATCTCTGCAGATAAAGCAATGAAGAACTTGATGCCCCAGTATGTTACCGTCTTTAGTTTTATTCAGTCTTAAGTGGTGGTGATTTTGTAACTGGTTCATCAGGTGGTGGGTCAACCACCCATGAATGGACACACAGTCGGGCTACTTGGTATTAATTTATTTAACACAGTACATTATCACATAGGCACAGCGAGACGTACAACGTTCAACGCTTAAGTGCTTACTTGCTTCGACGCATCAATGCCTCAACGCCTCAACGCATCAATAGACCAATTCTTCTTGTGACCTAATAACACTATTTTATATATTGTTCGACCAGGTTAGCACGATGTGTACGTGACCCAGTTACATTTACTTGTTATAATAATCTTGTTCATTAAGGCGACGTAGACCTTAAATATCCTAATCTGCACATTATTGTATTATATACCCGACATATTTTCCACCCGGTGTATATATATATATATATATATATATATATATATATATATATATATATATATATATATATATATATATATATATATATATATATATATATATATATATATTAGCTTTGAAATTCTTTGCTATTCATATTTATTTTGTGAAAAGTAATCTTGGGTTTGTAGCATTTCATTACATAGAAATAAGCAACTAGACGAATAAGAAAGAAAACACACTTACCAGTACTATATCTGGACACACATACGGAAATGAATCACTATGCATATGAAAACGAACCACTTAGAAGTTGTACAAGTTCTTTCACCTTTCTTGAGGATCTTCAGAGCAGTATACGATTTATTTCATTGATCATTCATACTTGAATTTAAATTACCAATACAACAACACTTGCAGTGACGTTTTATGACATTAGTTTTTGACGGAACTCATTCTTAGAATACACAAACCTAGTCTACTATTTATATTTGTTCTATTTGAACATATTATATATAAAAGCATTAGGCATACAGTTATCCAGAAGATGTTAAACTTTAAAATGCATAAAATCTTGTTGAACCTATTGAAAAACAACTACTTTTTCCAACTATATGTGGGAAAATATTGAATTATATATACAATAGAGTTCTGAAGCATTAAAAGAGGGAGTGATACAGAATATATATATATATATATATATATATATATATATATATATATATATATATATATATATATATATATATATATATATATATATATATATATATATATGTATATATTTATATTATATAAACCGGTCACCTAAACGGTCGTCATATAATTGACAAGCATCAACGTATATCCCGGAACAGAAAACAGAACCATACAGAGACAGTCATTATACTGAAAAACTGCTGACAAAAAGCCACTATTTACATAAGCTCTCCGTTCGTACCGATGCAAATGCCATTGAAATGGGGCATTCGAGAAAGTTTTCACATACCTTCTAATGTAATCGCAATTTAAACGCCAATAATTCTATTTCACTCTCCGCATTTATTCGAATTCCCTGGAATTGCCCCTTAAACACTGCAATCGTGAATCCAGCTTGATAAATATTGACTAATCTTATGTTCTACTAGACCCATTCTACAATACATTAGGGACCAAATGAGCTAAAATATACAGGCCATCCAAGCTGTCGTTAAATAAGGCCTGCTGGTGTTTTTCAGATGAATATTCGTATGTGAATGGTCCGGATAAAAGTTTATAGGAAGTTTTTTAGTGAGCGTATAGTATTATGCAATAAGAATAAGTAGAGAATAAGTAGAATAAGTTATTAGAATAAGTGCAAAACCGCTGTATTTATTTATATCCATTGTAAATACCCTACTTGTTAGACCTATCTATCTACCGTGTCATATTTTCAAAAATATAATTTTTAGAAAATATGTGGCAGGTATTATTTATTCCTTCCAGGAAAACGAGAACATAGTAAAGGTATAAATACAAAAGGTAGGTACTGCCTAGAAAACAGAAAATATAGAGGAAAATGAAATTCAAAAAATTGCTGATTATAACACTTTTCCTTTTGGAAGAGGTTAATTATCTCCGAATCGGATGGAAATAATGCATATAAAATGACTTAAAGTAGACTCTATTATGAGTAAAATAAATTAATACTAAAACATTTTTAAAAACACACTTTATTTAAATGCTCCAAAAAGAAGAAAATAAACTTTAATTTAAATTAAACCCACTAATTTATTACATTACACAATTTATAATATAAAAGCTTGTCGCGAGATTACATATTTTATAAAAAAAATATTTTTTCTCAGAATTACTTGTCGATATCAAGTTACATATTGTATTCTTGTTTATCTACACAGTTAAATCTCGCGACAAGCTTTGATAATATAAATTGCGTAATGTAATAAATTCATGGGGTTAATTTAATTTAAAGTTTATTTTCTCTTTTTTAGAGCATTTAAATAGAAGCTTTTAAAAAAAATTAAAAATATTTTTTCACTATTAATTAATTTATTACTTATCGCTGGACATGTTTCTAAGTCTGTTCATTTAATTCAATGCGTCATTGCTGCATAGTCGTTTACCTGTTAATTTAGTGGTGTTTGATTTAGTAGTATTTAACTTCTAGTGACTTGACTATACTTAACTATTTATTTCAGCTTGAGGCTTATTTGTGCGTAACAAAACACAGTTCCGGGTTTGATTTTGGAGCTTTCCTTCTCCTAGGCGGAGTTGTTGCAAATAAGTGCTATTGACGCCCATCTCGCCAAGTTACAAAAGTCATAGTATGAAGCCAGCCAAGGCGTACTTTTAAAATTAAGTTGCAAGATTTGTCCCGAACAGTTCGACCCAAAAATCGTGATCATTGACTCCAAAACCCCGGGATAACAAAATTTCAGACGGATTGAAGTTTTTGATCGCCAAAAAATTTTTATCGCCAGAAGTTGACCCTTGTCGGTCCCTACAACGTTTGTTCGCGCACCACCAAACTATCCCTAACCTTTGCCCAGTTATAACGCTTTAAAATTGGTATAGCGGCCATCTTGAATGTTTTCCCCTTTAACCCTCTCATTTGATATCCATATCACGGAGGTGCAAAAAAAATAGTCTATCATCTTTGGGAGTCCGTCATATTGGATTTAGAGTGACGTCATTTCATTTTCGTTATTCTTCTCAGCATAACCTATCGTATTCATTTCAGCTCAATCGGTTGAGGACAACCGATTCAAAGGACAAATTCAGTTGCAATATTTGACCCGAACAAACATACATACATACACACTTACATACATAAGAACAATCGAAAATAGCAAGTTAAATAAAAACTTGTACTGAGCTTCGAAGTTTCGGAGATCCACCGGGTGAAAGTTGTCTCCACAGCAGAATAATGCATATAGGTAACTCAACTTATTCAAATCAATTTAACATAGAATATGTGCAACGAGCTCCTATATCTACTAGGTGTTGCCGAGCGTGTTGGGTTTTGCAGGACATACGATACAGGTATGAATTTGTGGGTACTACGCCAAACGGGTGTGCGGCGGCGGTGGCCGCAGGAGACGACATGTCCTGCAAGTTCTAAGAATCCGATGTTGGCTACAATGGAAAAGTGGATTTTCAATATTTTGTGAAATATTCGTATATTATCTCAAGAAAAACTATATCATAACATCATAAATACTATTGTCTATAGTTTCGTACTCTTTTTAGACTAAATAGTTTTATTATATTTGAATTAAACATTCCAGTTTTGAGTTTTGAGAAATGGATAGAGGTGGAAGGAGAAACTATTAAGCGTGACAGGTGTAGTGTATAGGTGCGTAATCTGAGCTGGAACTCATTTCTCTACGATGAAGAAAAATGCCTGTTATCTCTTTCAGTTGACTCTAATATCGACTTATAGCCCCATAATTAATAATTTATATAAAAAAATAACTGTTAGTAATTTTGTACTTGTTGCTATAGTTTTTTATAGTTTTAACATGCAGAAACATAAGCGAGGTTTGTGTAGAAGACATCTCTCGTATAGTATGTAATATCGAAGGTCCCTTATTTATACGAAAACAGTTAAGTAAATAAAAGATTTCTGTGATATGTTTCCATGAATTATATAGCCATTTACCCAATTTTTCCTTTACAGGTGAAGTGGTTACCTACATTGTAAATAGGGCTACATGCCTGTCCAGAACAAACACAAGCTATCGCTAACCGTATATTTACATGTGAACTATCTTCTTAACGAATAATGATTAATGATTAATGTTCTAACAATAACCTAACAATGGTCAGTCTGTGTAATCACTCGTATATATCAAATTGGAGTAGGTCACGCTAAACACACGTGATATGTGCATTTATGCTTAGCGGGCATCCTTGTCTGGCGATATCTGGGTTGTATTATTGCTAATTCTGTATATTTTATTCATTTGCATATTCCAATTATTAAATATATTATAATGACAAAATAGGAATTTAGGACACTCCCTTTCCGAAAGACTGACTACACTATGGCCATTAGTGTGGGCATTCCTATATCTTAGTGTAGACATTCGATTACCTATTTTATGCAATTAAATAATTGTTTTTCAATAGATAAGCTCTCAATGCCTGACCACCATTTGTATCACTGCTATTATCATTATTGGCCTCTAATGTTATTGGCCATAATTACCTCGATTTTCATCCTCCTATTCCATCAAAGGGATATTTTTCACAATTGTTTTATTACTGCTTTTTTAAAATTTATATGAATACTGAATTTCTCTCAATTATTTTCATTTCCACCTGCAGAAAACTACCCCAATTTATTATTGGGATTTCCTGTAGTGACGGGATTATTTTAAACAAGTTTTATGAGTTTCATAGTTTTGACAGGAAATTGTTGAATCTGACGCA
The DNA here is from genome assembly GCA_964058915.1 of Tetropium fuscum. Taxonomy (NCBI): domain Eukaryota; kingdom Metazoa; phylum Arthropoda; class Insecta; order Coleoptera; family Cerambycidae; genus Tetropium; species Tetropium fuscum. The sequence goes on from CAXKVY010001575.1 coordinate 33,939, forward strand.
CTGTGCGACGCATTGGAGTTTCGCGACATATAAGAGGTCAAAGGTCGCGGATTTTGTCATCTCGCTTGCTATCGCTCCCACGTGAACACCTATTGCAACTGCAAACAGATCATCTCATTTCTCACGAAGAAAGTGATGTAGTGGCAAGGACGCAACCTCCGCAAAAAGATCATCATCCATTTGGATCAGATTCGAAAGCCCAATCCAGATATATCCAGCAGGATATGCATGAGCAATATTGTATTCTGGTTAATTCCGATTCTGTCACGATCGTTTATAAATTATATCAAAATTGCTTTCCCCTTTAGAAGCTTTTTCCGCTTTCGACTTGTGGGGGATCGTTACCCAAGTCAAAGCTGCATTCGATATCTCTGTTTCTCTCTCTCTCTCCCTCATATATGTCATATGCTTTATCTCACATACGAGACGAAAAGGTTATAAAATGTGTCGTAACGCGACCTTGAAAAATCACTCTCATGCGGCTAAAGAAGTATTCACTTCAAAAAATCACAGCTGAAGCATATTGCGTTCAAGAAAGGAAAATTAATATAGGCTCGCCTATCCATGTAATTAATTAACTTGTAAACACACATTTCACTATTCCCTCTTCGGTTCTCCGATATCTTCATTTACAAAATGTGCAAGAACTTAGGCAGGTAATAAAAACAGCATGATACAAAATAAACATCTTAAACTTCAGTAGCTGCCAAACACTTTACCTTTCATGAAAACTGCCGGAGGGGAGCCAAAGGAAAAACAAATTACAGTGAAAAGGTGCAAAATGATTAATTAACTTTCCGCGGTTAACGATTAAAACTTATGTATTAAAACATGACGAGAGGAATTCTTGAGGGGAGAACCGGGCGAACATTTGCGAATTTTCTCTGTGGTTTAAGGTAAATTGTTTACATTGCGTTAACATTAAAATATGTTGTTACAAACAAAAACATTGTTAAAAATAAACAGATATATAAATATATAAATAAATAAATAACACTTTATTAATCCCTAACATATAAATGAATAGGACAGGTCACAGTTTGATGATAAAATCACAATGTAAGTTTAACAAACAACTGAAAACTAAATTATTATTAAAAAAATCCTATACACTATAATAAGCTTTCTCTGGGAGAAAACCTTTTTTTAAAAGTATTTTCACTTAAAATTTTCAATTGTAGCGGAGTGGTTGTAGAACTTTAGTGGTTATAGAACTTTTGCCCATGTACAACGGAGATTTCTAAAATTGTTAGTCTTGTGCTTAACACATAACATAACATTCAAATACATAACAATTTGCAATGCCTTTATAATCATGTTGAAATTATGTCTCTTTATTTTTAAGATTCTTTCTTGTCTGTAAGTGAAACATAAACATAAAGAGACATAAACTAAACAGTTTATGTCTCACAAAAAGGGCAAGACTCCCCCCTAATGAACCCCAAATATATTTCTAATTATGCGTTTCTGTGCAATAAAAATTCTCTGGCTTTCGGTGGAACTGACAATATTAGTTAGGTTAGGATCTCAAATTGGCGGGGGTTCCTAGTTTAAAAATTAATGTATTGATGTCTTATGGGGACTCAAGTTCAGAGCGTTGTAGACATGATATTATTATAGAATGTCTCTTAGTGGAAAAAGTTGCATAAATACATTTTTTGATATGTTAGTTGATTGAGAGACTGTTCAAAAATGAAGGCGATGTTTGTATAAAAAACGTATGTTGTTGCTTGATCCAATATAGTTAAGAGTGGAAGGGGTTTGACATGGTTTGAATTTTGCGATGTTGTCGGATGGTAAGTTATGACAGTTATTATACAGGATTGTAAAATTTAGATAAAAATATATTTTAATAAGAATGAAATCTCTATAATTAAAATAACAAGGAAAAAATTAAAACTTGAGAGGTAGGTACTATAAGGTTTTGGATAAACTTATTTAATAACAATTTCTTACATAATAAATTATAAATTCATTGTGTTAATTTAAAAACCGGCAAAACATCTCTGAATTTGTTTTTCTATTCGTTTTGTATCGGTTTAGTTAGTTAATGAAAAATGTCCAAATAAATAATAATCCGGTATTTATATGTAGGTACTTACCGGATTATTTTTTATATGGAGAATTCCACATGACAATTGGGTCCATTTTTCCATTAATCTTTTATAAAAGTGTACATAGTAGGTATATTATTACATCATTAATATAAAAAAATCGCTAAACATTGACCAAAATAGTAATAAACAAATAAATAAATGAACAATCCATCGACAATCCATAACATAACCCTTAACCTGACTTTAATTTTTATAGCTCAGCTGGCCTGGCGCCTTTGCGGAAGAAATGTTAAATTAATAAGCGACATACGTCCATGGAAAACAGACACTTTAATTTCAAAACTTTTGTATATTTAACTCATAGGTCTAAAGAAACAATTTGAGTTTGAAATGTAAAGAAATAGTTTGACGTATAATAGGTTTAAATACTAAGAAATACTCAAAACCCGAGAAATTCCCGTCTGAAAGTTACTCTTTTGAATCTCCCATAAGAAATACATGGTAGTCAAATTTGCTGAAGTGTGTTTAGGAACCCATTTCAAATTTCGCGCCCGGATTTTCATAACTTAACTAATATGGTCAATTACCAAAGAATACGACGTTATAACTCATGTGACAATACATAAGACTATAGTAGACATTAATAAGTGCAGTAATTCGCTTAAATAGGTTTTTGAAGTGAAAACTTCTTCAGGCGCGCTCAGCACTTTTATTTTTGTGGAAATTGAATGAGACTGTGCCGTCACGCGTCATGCTCGGCTATGTAACGCTCCTTCGGGTAAGGTCGGCTCGAGTCGACCAAGTAAGAGAGGATTAGTCGGCAGAGCGAGACAGTAAAGAGAGTTTGTGGGTATTGAATGAGACCATGCCAGGGCGGTTGGCAGCAGTAATTTCCAACAATGGAGCACCTATTAAATAATATTTTAAAATAAAGTGTTAATTGATTTAATTTGATTATTTATTTTGTTTCAGCTATACTTTGAAAATAAGAATTACACCCTGTTAAGGCTTTAATCGAATATTTTTTTCTATTAACGAATTATAATCTAGACATCAAAACGTTGTCATAGTGACAATAAATTCATAAGTCTCTGTATTGCCAAGTCACAATTATGCTAAAATAACAAAAAAAAATGTATAGGAGGCGTTTACTTTCAACTGCTCGCGAGTGTAAAAGATAGCAAAACACAGTTTAACATGAGGCATATACGAAAATACTTTACTGTTCTGTAGTGAGCAAAAAAATAGGACAACTATTTTTTTCCTATTGTAAGTTAATCTGCCTCTATTTGAATAATATTTGACAACTAACTGATATGTCACAAAAATTAGTATGTTATATGTACACAACTATATTTCGGCAAAAATACGTTATAAGACCCTATTTTTTTGCTCACGACTGTACCAAGTGTTGATTATAACCAATTAGTTAATAAATCAACCAATTAATTAAAAATTAGCATTACAATACCAGCTCTTTTCTTATAAACCCTTCTGTTGACTAAAATATCATGCAGCATTTATTTTCTGCCGTCACTAATGAAAGTCACACTCCACAAAAAATGTATTTGCTTCAGTTATTGAGTTTCTTTGCCCGCTGTAACTCTTCCCTATACAGTCCCCCACCCCCGTGCACTGTGATTAATGGATCGTTTATCAAAGTAATCAGGCTCTTTACATGTACCCTCTATGTCACACTGACTCTCTTGCAATTGTTTCCTTTGTCTGTGCTGACTGCGTCGTGCGGAGTTGGGGCGCGTTGGTTGTGCACCTTGCCCGCGTGATTTAATCCGACCGAGGCCCAACACCTGAGTACATTGGCCGCGGGGCATAATGGGCAGTAAAACTAAATAGAATTGTCCGTTGGTCCCTAATGTGACGGGTAGCGGGAGCTCACGTGGGCACATCTGGCGAGGTGAGCTGGGGTGGAGGAGTAGAATTAAACAGTGCTCTTTGTCTGGATGCATATGCATTGTATCCTACCTCAAGTAACCCTCGTCTGCCATCTGCCAGTCACCGGTATTTCTCCGTTACTCCCCCAGCTTCAATCCAATTTAGAAGTGATTGCAATCTGCCCTGTACCAATCAATAGACGTACTCTCCTGGATAAGTCCCAGTCCTAAGGTGTAGATAACAAAAACTTTACTTCGTCCATACTTAAACTGCTATATTTGTACAAGATTTATTATTCAGCAGCATTGGCGGTAAATGAATTAATTAATAAAATGCAACACCAAATTACACACACTTTACATAATTATTATATTTAGAAATACATCTTACATCTGGTATCCCTAAATATTTTGTACAATATTTGTACTAAGTATATCAGTAAGCAACGCAAATTTCCATAATATCCAACTTACTTTTGATTAAAATTTTGTCGATGGATTAGTTAAGTTATGATATTATGACTACGAATCACTAGAACAATTGCAGATTTTATAATTAGGGCTTTTTGTTTCACAGAATGGCAGTCGAAAAGTTCCTTTGCCCTTTTTAAAACTTGGAAAATTTTGGTACATTTTCGAAAAAAAAAAGAAAATATCTTCTATTTTTGGAAAAATGATTATTATATTATTATTATAAGCAGTAATCCTATATACCCGTAGGGTGTTAAGATATTTAGATTTTGACTACCATCCACACAAATTACATTTTATCTATACAGCATGAAATATTATACAATTAAATTTCTGAATTTTATGCAATATTTGTTTATTGCCATTCTTGTTCCTTCGTTCCATGTTATTTTCTTTAGATTTTCCACTATTACGCTCTATGTTTTTTCTATTGTTTTTGCTAGCCACACATTTTTTCTGTCTTTCTTCCTTCATGCGTACCACGTGTCCAAATCGGCATAATTTCTCATTACTTTTCAAAGTCTTGTTCGTTTCTTATTTTGTCCTTTTTTAGTAACTCCTTTCACTGCTCTCAAGTATTTAATTTCAGTGGCATGTATTTTGCTCTTCGTCCTGTTATAGCCAAGTTTCACATCCATATATTAGGATTGCTTTGAACACCGTATTAAACTCTGCAATCTTTGTTTTCCTATTTATTTCATTTCTTCTTATAAATGCGTTATTTAGTGCATAGTATAACTTTATATATAGTTTCCATTATACTCTTTATTTCCATGTATTCACATATTTGAATGTTTATATTTATTCGATCTGTTTTCATCAATGTGGATATTTATTTTTGGATCGATTTTTCCTATTGTCATCACGTTTGTCTTGCTATTTCAGATTTCATTCCAAATATTTAAGTTAACTTGCACTTTTCTTCTTTTTGCATTACTATCAGGTCATCAGCGAAGGCACCCTCTGAGATTTCCACCACTTTAATTTCTTTTAGGACATGGTCAAGTATTATATTAAAATGTGTCGGACTGAGTACTACTCCTTGCCTTTATCTTTCTTTGGTTAGAAACTGGTCTGATTTTATGTTTCCTGTCCTCAGGTAATTTTTATTTTCTACTACGTACGTGATATGGCTGCTCAATTTTTCACTCACGCCTATTTTATTAAGGATATTCTTCCATACCTGTTCTTGGTATACTGTTGAAGGCTTTTTAGATATCTATAGAAGCCACATAATGTTATCGTTCCTGCTTTTTTCTTAAATCAGTTGAAACACTGGGAGTAGTTTCCACAAACACCAAAACACTTTCACTTCGCTCGACGCGCGTTTGACCAACCAAGTTGGCATCATCCGCAGACGATTAAAAACTGTTTTTAATCTCTCCGGATGATGCCAACTTGGTTGGCCAAACGCGCGTCTAGCGAAGTGAAAGTGTTTTGGTGTTTGTGGAAACTACTCCCAGTGTTATAATTACATCAAAGGTTCCAACCTTATCCAGTAGTTAAATCAGTTGCTTGATTGTAAATAAATGTTTCAATTCTTCTTCATTTTGTAAATCCTTTTCGCTGTTCTTATAGATGTTTAAATTATTTTTATCCTTTCTTTACAGTTATCTTTTGTATATCTAAAACGCTGAGCAAGGTAATTCCCCTATAGTTCATCCACTATCTGCATTCTCTTTTTTTTGTACATGGGTATTCCAAACTTCTAATCCTTTGGTATATATAGTTCATTCCAGATCTTATTGAATAATTTTACTAGAATTTCTAACCGGTTTTATTCATGTTTTTTATCATTTATCGCTGTTATTCCGTCATGTCATGCCGTCTTAACTAGTTTCAGCATCTTAATGACATATTATTTCCTCTTCCGTAATCTCATAATTTTATACATTATCAGTCTTTCCTATGGTAACCTCAATTTTTTCTGTTGCTTCCGTTGTGATTAATTGTACTGTATTAAGCAATTCTTCGAAATGTTCTTTTCATCCCTTCATTATACCTTATTCTTCTTATAAGAGTTCTCCATTTAAAGGTATTTATTTGTATTTTCTTGGCCTTTTAGTACCCTTTTTAATATTCTATAGAATCGATTTTGGTTCCCCTTAGTATTTCGTTCCATTTTTTTTCCAAAACCTTCCCAGGATTGTTGTGTTGCTTCTTTAATCATGTGTTTTTAATCTTTGTTCCTTGTAGTTGTTATAATTTCCGTTGTACTTTTCGCTGATATATTTTTTCCATTTTTCTTTCTTCAGCTTATTTCATTCCACCATCTTGATATTTTTTGTTTTATCTGTTTTGGTACATCCGCATGTTTCTTTTGCTATTTTTATTACTGAATCTTTGTTCTCCAAACCTCTTCTGTTTTGATATTGTTTAAACTTTCTCTAATTTCCTCCATTGAAATGATTCTATTTTCTCTTTTAGTAGATTATTTTTACCTTTTCTCTTTGTACTAATATTTTCCTTTTATCTTGTTAATATTTCAGATGTTCTTCTTACTTTTGTGTCCTTTATCTCTCTTATTTCTGTAATTCTTATTAACAATACCGTACTCTATTATTGTTTTTTCATTTTTAATTATTAACTCTGGTATATTTATGGGCATCTTTGTATTTGTAGAAGGCATTTGTTGCTATTAGGCTGTTCAGAATGCAAAAGTCTATTACATTAGTCTTTGGTCACTGTTATGTCTGGTATTCTCTCCATGTATGCATGTTGTATATCCTGTTTTTTGCCTATTCTTCCATTTAAGTACTCCAGCATTAATAATCGTCCTTCACTTGTGTTAGTTTTAGTAATATTTTCTGTTGGCTTTTTCATACTCGTTGGACCATATATGCTAATTAATATGGTTCTTGTTTTTGCTTCTTCCAGTTCCACTTCTATTTTCGATTTTTTTCTGTTATTCCGACCCATTTTTGTATGTATTTTGTTTTCTTTCTTGATGTAGCATGCCACAATCACTGGCTCTATTTCATTATTTTCCTCCATTATATATCAATGGATGTCCTTCCTTTAGTAGTTTTTCTACCCTTCTTTTCTTCTTTTTTTGCTATAAACAATACTTAAGTATAAAGAGCAACTATTTACTAGGACAGGAGTTCTGGAACATGCAACTGAGAATCAACAGAACCTTTTTTTTGCAATATTTAATAAGGTTTTGCTTTACTATCGTAAATACAGACTACAATACAGTATGTAGTGATGTCTTTAATACTTTCGTAATGTTAATTTCATTCTGTCGACGATATTTCCTTTTTTCCGTTTCTTTTTGTTCTTCTCCTAGAAATTGATCTTCTTAGATTTTTCTTCCCGCTATCGAGATTTATTTGTAATATTTTCTCCTTATTCGTGCGTTTTCTTATATTTGCGATTTCAGCAAGTCCTACAAATAAGATAAATACATACAAGTAGATGGAAACAAATCAATCCCGCGCTTCAACAACACATTCTTGTGAGCAAATAAATACACGAGAATGACGATACCTATGTTGTTTTCGTTCCGAATAATTCTGCAATTGACAAAAAAGTAAATATTTTGTGATGCCGTGATTATATACGAAATAATGGTACACATAATATACACGTTATACGAAATAATGGCACACAAAATATACACATATTTCAGCAAAACAGTTTTTTTCATAAATTTTCAAAACACTTGATAGAATCACGCAACTATGAAATATAGCAGCAGTTGCAAAAGTATATGAATAACCCAAGCTTACCCCAAACCCCATCTGACTCTATCTAGGTCTATCAGCACTACTACAATAAATTTGAGTAGACAACGAAACTGTAAAAGAAACATGTAGCAATTGATACAATTGTCATTTTACTACTGTCCTTTTGGCCTGTGTATCATCTCCCTAATCTGATTTAATATAAATCACGGCCCCATTTGATCTTATCACATGGCAATAAAGCAGTAAATTTGGACAACACAGGCCTTAAAATAGACTGATATACCAGTGGCCACTAATATTTTACTACATTCTCAATTGGAAATTAAGAAAACCTCAATACAATATACAAAGAAGTTATGAGGTGAAAGAACGCGTAGAGTCTTTGTATAGTGCAGCATAGTGTGTATAGTGTGTATGCATTCGACTAGGCGACATTCGATGAATTAATCTCTAAAAACGGCATTTTTTTCGAACGGGAAACAAAAGGCTTATCAACGTCAACCAATGGGTCACAAACTTCCATCAAAATAATTTTCTAACTATATACACCTACTTACGGTGCCTCTGAAATGGGATTTCTCGATGATTGATTACAGCTATTAGGTACGCAGTATAGGTAGGATAACGGTGCGTATTCATAATCTGCACCTTTATTCGTCCTTCTCTTGTAGCGGCGCGGCTTGCTTTTCAGTTAACCCTGAAATTTAGTCGTTTAACATCAACAACAACTGCTTTATAAATTAAACGTGTCATGCTCAACATAAACAGGCTGTTTATTTTCCATGTAGCGTCGCTAATGGATGTCAATTTTAATTCAGATGTAGGGCTGGATGTCACATAAAATGGTAGTGTGATATCAAGAAAAATAGCAGAAACACTCCGCTGAAAATGTCCCTCAAACCTTGGGAAATTAAATAATGGAATAGGTACAATAATTATTTTGATATTCTTCACTTCCTCGAGATTCCTTGTCGTTGCACTTTTGATGGCGTGGCTTGATTTATAAGACTCCTTTCCAATATTTTCTGTCCTAGTGGAGCTGTTTGATTATACTGGGAATTCATGGTGGTATTGTCCAGTAAGCAATTTTCCGTTCGCTATATTGTTACGACTACCTGGAAAAACTACTTTTTGTATTACGTATTCTAAACGTTTCTGGCTACATTGTTATATATGAAACGAACTAGCTTTAATCGCATAGAAAATAAAATATATTTTCCCGGATGTTATGCATCCCAATTTTAACATGTTCCATTCTGTCTAGAAATATCACCAAAAGTACAGAAAAAATAGAAAAGTAACCCTCAGTGGCCGTGCGAAAAATTGTAGGAATACCAAATGAAAAAAGAAGAAAAGAAGATACAGAAACAAACTGAATAGGGAGAAATATAATTAAAACGATTAGAGCAAAAAAACGAAACGGTAGTCAATATGAGAAACGAAACTGAAAAACAACAAGGTTGGAAATTGGTTTTGTGCAATTTATGAGGAAAACACACTAGAAAATATGATTTGTTTTATGAAGTTCAACCAATGGATATATAACAGGTGTGCAAATGCACTTCGTGTAAAAATTATACTGCACTTCGTGTAAAGACCGTGTAAAGAAATCATTAATTTCTTTCTCTATTTGCTACTATATACTCAGTTTTTTTAATACATACTTTATTAGTTGGGCATAATTATTCATTACCTATTCATTATATATTTTCCACTATATAATACTGATTTGAGGAATTCTGGTGCTATGTACTGATGACCACTGTTACCTACCACAGTATATCTGACATGACGAGCACTGGTATCTCGACTCCTATTCAATTAAAATATAAATATAAAAAACTTTGAACTTGAACACAAAATCCTTTTACATGTGAAGAGTTACAAAACAAATTATTATTATTATTGTTTTGTTTTGAAGGTTATATCAATACATAATATTTCCACAATTGAATTTCTCTAGCGGGTGACGAACACCGGTGCCAGAACCTTATATCTAACTAGTCAAATTATAATGATTGTTGTATGAAGTGATGTTTTATGAAGTTGTATAAAGTGAGTATGAGTTTTCAAGTCTCACGCAATCCTTTGTGGATCAAAAATTATCCCAGGATTTAGAAATTATAATTTAGAATAGACTTTGGTGTCAACACAGTGCTAAAAATAATAAACGGCGAAAGGAAAGCAGCAGGAATAGAAATAAAAATTGCAAAGCAAATATATGCTTTAATAAGATAATTTAATTGTTGTCATATATTATTGATAAGAAAATCATTTCACTTTCATATGTACATGTATACGAGATACTTCAGTATACTTCAATCAGTTTTTTTTTAGATTGATTTTGAACATAACCATGGAATAAATATCGAATAAAAGCTTACAGCTTTTTACTTTCTTCTTTACTAGGGAACTAGGGAAATTTAAAAAATAATTTAAAGATGGCATGGCACCTGTAGTAGACAGACACCTAGTAGACAGATACAGTGGATAAGGAAAAATGTGTTCGATCAGTTATGGTTTCGTATAGACTATAGATATAGAACACACTAGCAGGCTCATTCGATCGGCGACACTTTGATGTCAGTAATTAAGTTTCAGTACATATGTACTATGTGTCCCCAGATTAGAGACGGCTGCATGCGAACTGGGTAACAAGTTCCGGAATTAACATTTTTTGGAGGTTGTTTTGATTAAGAAAATATGGTCAAATAAAAATGTATTTTCATGAAATAAGGGATACACATGACATGAGTGCAAAAAATATAATATAATACGAATAAGACTATATAAGACTAAGAATAAGAACAGTTATTAATATTAGAAAATGTGAGAAAATTATAATTGCGTAAATAGAACACTATATTATATTATATTTGTGTGAAATTTTTTTTAAACGTCGCATTTATTAATTATAATATATACAATTTTGATTAAGAAAATATGGTTAAGTAATTTCTATCAGATAAAGAATACACATTAGTATAAAAAAAGTGTTATTATAATCGGCTCGATATTAGATATAATATATACTGTATCCAACGAGAGAATGGACTTGCACTCGAGCGAAAATTCGTCTGCTTTAGTCAGATCTCCGCCCCTTAGAATATTAGTTCAACGCCCTCAACGTTATAATTAGCTCAGCAGGTAGCCAGGGCCGGCGCCTGGGTCCGATACCTACCTGGTACCTAATTATATAAAGTACCTACTACTGCCTATCTGACGGTCTACTACTGAATGACGGTCCTGCGTAGCTCGTTACAGAGCCCCTCCTCTTTAGTCGCCTATGCGCAAAGCAAGTCCATTCTCTCGTTGGATAGAGTATATATGGTTATGTTATAAGGTAATTCCGAGTCAGACGCCCCAGTGGGAGAGATGCCCCATGTATGGTAATTCCGCTATCATCACACAGATGGCACCATTGATGTTGTCGATTTATTTATTATGATCGGTGGTGTTAGTTTACAGACGCATATTAAATTACTGATTTCGCTGTAGTGTGTGCACCTACTCAAATAACAGTAAGTACGATTTTCACCTGAGCTAGTTATAAGACATCGTTAATTGAACATTCTATGACAACTGTTGAATCTAACTTACTAAAGATTATTTGTATCAAGCGCATTAAATGAAATTCTAGAAAGAGGTTATGTTTAGTTTTGGTCCGTGAAATCGGAATGATAGTCTTCCGGGACTGGAAGGCTATTTGTCCCCGAAAAATGGAGAGTTGTCCCAAAATTTTGCGATATTACCCCACCATTATCGCTGTGGTTATTCCGTCCATATTAATTAATTATGTTTCTTATCTATAAATTAATGTATTTTCAGCTATGCCCACGAAGTATACACGAAAAAGTGGGCAATCCAGAAAGAAATGGACATAACAAAATTTAGAAGAAGAAATCAGAAGAATTAATGCCTGTGGAGTTGAAGTTAACGAAGCAGCTCGTACATACAGCATTCCGTCAAGAACCCTTCGTCGTAGAAGAGACTCTGGTTTCACTATTGATCTTCCTCTTGGTTCTCAAGGTGTGCTCGTAAGGCATCCCTGCTCGTAAGCATGAAACGTAGCATCCCTTGGAAGAAGGTTGATGATCGAGGAGTGTAATCATCTTCATTAGATGAAGAACCTCTCTCATCATACGTACCAAAAAAGAAAGCCAGACAGATGCAAAGTACGAAGACGAAAAATTCGGACGACTCTTGTGTCGAATGCTTTGAAAACTATTTTTAGACAAAGAAAAAAAATTACTGGATGAAATGTACTGGATGTCAGAAATGGCTGCATGAAGATTGCATGATATATGTTCCCATGTGCAATAGTTGCGGGCGAAATGCCCAACGGGAAGCCATAAGACGTGCAAAGAGCATTTATCCTTCGAATGAGGGATGTTGTAGTAGAAATTATACCTACGGGTGAGATGCCCCGTCGGCTTTCCTCTCCAATATTTCAAGTATTTACGAGAGGGCTATTGGGCAGGCAAACATCATTTATTTTGTTAAAAACGTTATTATATAAGTGTTTTTTAAGTGGAGCATCTTAACCGTATATGCGGGCGAGAGGTCCCGAAATCGTAATTTATTATTTTTGAGTTTTTACATGTTTGTAATGAAAGAGGTATATTTCTGTTACAGTTTTCTAATAACTAAACATATGTTCTACAAGGTTCTTGAGTTGGCTTAGAGAAATATAGTATATTTGAATATATAATGTTTTTTTTTGCTATGTGGGGCAACACTCCTGGAATTACCTTATATGTTATATATGGTATTATATGGTATATATAAATGGTTATTATCGCACGTGATAATATTATTATTGCGTATATTTTATGTAGTATGTACATTGTACATGTTATATTTTTGTGGTATCTTTTATAGAAACATAGTATTAATTACTTTGTTTTGTTACATTGTTTTTTTAAGAAAATATGGACGGAAAATATAATCAATACTTTTACCTAGTAAAAATGTGTTATAGTTATTATAATTGGTATAATATAACATAGTTATTATAACCTGTGAAAAAAATATAGTTTCGTAAATAGGAAAGGATACATATTATATGTAATTTTGTGATAATAAGAAAGACTGAGTTTTTTTCTCAGTCTTTTAATTACAGCCAATTATCATAGAAAAATAAATTTGGATCTATTATTATACTTAATAGGACTTATTGAAACATAAATAGTCAGGAACTTACCTCTCTGACTTCTTCGGAAATAAAAAAAAATACAATTGTGCGAATTGTTCTTACACAATCTAGCAGCACACCATGTCAAACCACGACCTTTCATTTCCATTTCCAAATTTAAAATAACGTTCACACACACAACTTTAACACACTATACGCACAATCAAATTTTCAGTAAATATGACCCTGTAATAACAATGTTTACGCGCCGATGACTAACAGTTAGAGTTATAAGCTGTGTTTTTTCTGAGGTAATATATCTAAGGGTACCTAAGTGTTATAAGTCCACTCCACTTAGAGATCCACTTATACACGACCTCCGAAAAATCTGAGCATCCGACAGGCAAAATCAAAAATCCATCAATATATATATCTCCTGGAGAGGGCATTTAAAAGTCAGGTAAACTAAATTAAATGGAGAGGTGTTATATGCCGCACTATTTTTATTAAAATATTCGAAATGTCCGTGTCACAATTTTCTTTTTAAGTTTTGTTTTCCATGACCAATCACGGTATACGCAAATTCCAATAATCAAATATAATAATTTTATTGCGAAATGTATCATTTTACTAAAACCTTTGAATCTTTTTCTGCAAAAAATATAGGAGCAAAATTTAAAAAAGAGTTTTAAAGCAGATACAAGACAAACAAATTCTATAAAACTCTAAAATACAGGGTGTTTGGTGAACGTTGTTCACAGGATTAAATTTGACTGAAAACAGGCATTTATTTGTTTAACATTATTTTTTAACTTCATTGTAAATGTGCACAAGTGAGAGAAGCAAAAAACTTTCCCTAAAATTCTTACGATACCACACTCTTAAAACGATTTTAAGATTATCTATAGAAGAGTATAAAAAAGAAAAAGAACTTGTTCATAAAGTTTTAACAGTTCTTTAGTAATACTCACTCATAAGCTAACATTCCGAAGACTAGGAAGCAATAATATCAATATTACTTCATTTATAAATATTACATTTAGAGTTGGCTAAAGTAGTAAATTATTTAGAGACGTCCACCAAAGTTTAGACATAAAATAAACGGAATTATGATGGTATGGTTTCACGGCAATAACCTGGAATGGGAGCGCATAAGGCTCAAATAAGAAATAAGGTTTACTTTAGAGCTCCATCAAGTTACGTTTACCGTGAACCGCCGAAAATTTACAGTTGTTTTATTACCGACGATAGCATCAAATAGCCCAGTGATTTATACGAAAATCAGATCGCACCACAAGACAACAGTTGAGTGGCAATTGATTTTATCTTCGGTTTCAGTACATTTGTTAGAATTGGAAATGGCTGTGTGTTCATTTGACGCGCCTCATTCTTTGGTCCTTTGGGATCTGCAAGTAGCCGACGGGGACGCGTTCGACGCTGGGGGAGAAATAATCCCCAACGGTGGATATCGCCTCATAGCTAAGCGCTGGACAGCTCATAGATCTGTACCTATTCCAGCACGAAAGTGGACGCTGTGATGTTCGGTGTACGTACAGTACAGGTCTAGAATAGATTAAAATTATACGCAAAAATTAAGTGGGTCTTTTTTCCAAAACCCCTCTAAAGTTGGGGTAAAAAATTGTTTTTATTTATTTTCTCCACTACGGATTTTTTTTTAATAGGATTAAAAACATATCTTTTTTTTAATTTGTCATCGTCTATAGTTAAAATAAATATACATGTATTGTGTTGTAACTCTCTAGAGTATAGAGAAAACGAGAACAACGGCCAATACTTCCCAGAATGACTTTATTTGACAACAGCCTATTTAACTATTAATTTTGTGAAGAAAACTCAAGAGAAAAAATATTTGCACATTTTGAATAAAGAAATATCGACGCGTTAAAAAGTTCTGAGGAAAATTATTAAAGTGGTTGGTTTTCTTTTACGCAGCTCCGGTGTGGTGCAGCATACCAGAGGCAAAATATATTAAGCGCCAACGCATTCAAAATAAAATTTTGAGACTGTACACCGGCTCGGACAGATATACAGACAGATAATAGACACGCTACACCATATCTCCAACACGCAAATAATCAAAGACCATATCAAGGAGACCGCCCAGAAATTCTACCTGCAAGTCATTCGCAATGCTAACTTAACTGCAGACATTACAAATATAAGACACCGACCTGACATACACATCCTACACAAACTACCCTACCAAACGCTACCAATATTCCACATGCCATTACCAACTCCTAACATCCGCTTTAACCTATTGTAACAATATCTAAGAGTTACAAAACCTGTCACAAACTGTCAGTTTATTAGTGCTGGTTGTCCAAGATCGATTAAATTAGATAGGTTGCCTCGTAACTTACAATCCGACCGCGCGACGTCATCTTTGTATAAATATTGCTAATATAATTTAATTATATTGTCCTATCAAAAGTCTCAAAATATAATCATATAATGTTATTAAATAGTATTTACACATAAAAATCACCAAATAACTCGAAAAAACTCAGGATCCTGCAGGATTCCCCCGCAAAAGTTACGGGACAACCTATCTAATCGATCTTGATAGTTTTCCGCCAAATGTTCTAAATTCTTCCATAGTGGAGGAAATAAATAAAAACAATTTTTTTATCCCAACCTTCGACGGTTGTAACTTGGAGGGAAATAGGTGTTGAAAAAAATTATATTAAAGACCCCCTTTCATTTTTGCTGAACCTTTTAAAAACTCTCGCATCAATTTAGAAACACCCGGTATAATCACATAGAAAATAATTAGTTATAATTGATTTAAGCTATACCTACATCGAACCTTACATCAAATCTGGTAGTCCTGTTTTTTGGTGAGTTGTTTAGGATGTTTAGCCCGGTGAATATTCTAAGTCTTCGACCTCGACAGCGGAACGCAACATTTTCAAAAATCCATAAAACTGCGAAATTTTTTACCTTTCGGTTGTTTTCGATTTCGACAGTGAAGGACTACTTTTTCGATAATAACGTTTCCATACTTTTTTTAAAGTATACCAACTTTGCAACAATTTAAAACCAGGATGTAAGCCCAATAGTTTCCGAAATACAACTTACAATTCCGAAATACAATTCTGAAAACGACGAGCTTACCAAATCTGCTGGACGTGAACGTTCACAACGCTGAAAATGCGTTACTGTACTCGTGTATAATAAATTTACGACCTACTAGCTAGGGATATTATACATATATATGTAAAACTGTCAAGAACTATAAAACTGTTCATAAAAATCAATTATTATTTTAGTTCAAATAAGACTACTGATGCATATTTTAGGCGATTTTAGACATCAACCCAGACATCAACGTTGAAAATACGTTAACTGTACTCATGCTTCCTGCTAAGGATACAGAGATCGTCAGTGAACCTGTCAGGAATTATAAACTGTTCATATTTTACGCGATTATGGAACCTGTTAACATCTTATTTAACCTAGACATCAACGTTGAAAATACATTAAACTGTACTCGCGTAGAAAACATTTACGACCTAAGTACTAGGTATATACAAATGTGAAATAAAACTATCAATGATTATTAATGGTTTATAAAATCAACTAACATCCCAGTTAAAATAAGACTACAGCCACCTATTTTACAAGTTTAATGCCATTATCAAATCATTACAAGTAAATTTGGTAGTTTAAAGACTATTATGCCTATGGCGAGTAATGGCACGAGTTCTCGTCGCCGGTCGAAATCTTTTCCGTCCTTCTAGGCATGCTGGAAGAGCGATAGTTTTCGGATATATAAGCAAATTGCCAGCGGCCAAGTTAAGTTAATGTTGAACGCGCGTATAGTAAACATCGATAAGAAACTAATTGCATCGTAATTGTATTGTAAATTGTAACTAATAATTGTATTTTATAGTTGTTACTCAGTACTTATCCCTTAAATGGGATGACTTTGGACAACAGGGTAAGAATGGACACACTGACTTTGGTCACCTGTTCTAGTAGTACTGTTTTGTTTTACATGTTGTTGCTGCTGCAAATACGCGCTGCTTGATTCAGCATACTTCAAAATGCCAAATGCTTTGTTATTGATCGAAAAACGGGTAAGTACTTTTCTATAAAAAAATCCCTACCTGGTAGGAAAGTTCTGATACCGTTACCTGGTAGCGATTGGATCAGAACTTTCTTAAAAAGACATTCACGAGCCATCACAGTGCGTCTTTCAGGAAATATAAAACGAAACCGAGCAGCAGTGTCAAGAGAGATGGTTAGGGATTATTTTAATGAATTACAAATATGGACTGATGGTGTAGAGCCATCTAACATTTACAATTTTGATGAGACAAACTTTTCCGATGACCCGGGTCGTGTGAAACTGATTGTAAAAAGAAGTGCAAAGTATACGGATCGTATTCTTGATTCATCCAAAACATCAGTATCGGTGACGTTGTGTGGTAATGCTAGTGGCAAATTAAACCCACCGTATGTGGTGTGCTATAAAGCCGAACATATGTGGGATTCGTGGATCCGAAATGAACCGAGAGGTTGTCGGTACAATCGAACAAAAAGCGGCTGATTTCATCCAAGAGTCTTCGAAGATTGGTTTATATATTTATTACTTCCTATTTTACAATTAAAAGAAGGAAAAAAAGTGATTATTTGTGATAATTTATCATCTCATTTGTCATTATTTGTTATTAGTGAATGCAAGAAGTACGATATCAACTTCGTACTTTTGCTACCAGATAGTACGCATCTGTTACAACCTTTAGACGTTGCCTATTTCAAACCTCCAAAATCTGCATGGCGTGATGTACTGACGGCTTGGCTTGAAAAAAAGCAGTAAAGGTGTGTTACCCAAAGATATATTATGTTCCCCGGTTAACTAAGAGAAACTTTCATCAAGCTTGAACCTAGGAGTTCAGCCAATTTAAAATCAGTGTTTGATGCCACAGGGATGTATCCCCTAAATGCTGAGACAGTGTTAGAAAAAGTACCTGAAGTTGAAGCAAGCCCTGATTCAGATCATTGGACTGATAACCTTTACTAACCTGTTGAAGGAGAGTCGACTTAATACAGATAAGCCTGACAGAAGAACAAAGAAGAAAGTTGATGTTGTACCAGGCCGAAGGGTGAGTGCTGAACATAATTCAGAAGATGAAAATGAAGCCGATGTAGTTGAATATTTAGCATTAGATGAAGAAATAGAAGAACCCGAATATTGGAACGTAACACTGATCCTGAAGTTCAAAATTTAGTGCCATCAGAAGAAGAGTATGATATAGATATAGAGGAAGGACCAAAATTTAACTGTAATGAATGAAGAACCCGATGTGGAAACAGATTTGGAAAGAGAAAAACATGAAGTTGGTGCAGATGATTTCGTCTTAGCTTTTAGTGAAGAAAATAAATCCAAGAAATTTGTAGGAAGAATACTAGGGAAAGATGAAAAGTTTAAAAGTGTTCAATGTTGAAATGTGCCTTAGGCAAACGCGCTAAATTTTGTTCAAATATTTTTTAAAAACATAAATTCTGTCCAATCTCATCGCATACATGAGGAGTCTTTGAATAATCATGGATTTTTCAAGCTGTCCAAACTCACCCCACCTTGAGGGGCTAAAACTAAACTAAAATTATGCCTAAAACTGTACTTGTATTGACTGCATAACCAAGATTTACGAAACGCTACCCATGAAGCTGTAATTTGTCAAAATACGTTAAAAGTTTGACGGTACCCATTTGACGGTACCCAAGTTTAGTCAGTGTTTATTAGCAAGTTAATAAAGTAATGATACCGGATGTTTAAGTTATTAGATCCACGAAAAGTAGTACCGTTTGTGCACAGGGTGGCAACACTTAATAATACGTTAATTAACACGTTGATTTCAGATACGTTTATCATATACGTATAAAAAATAAACGGAAACGATATTTCAACCAAAATAACGTAAAACAAACGTATATTATACGTTTAGTATAATTTAGTGTTTGGTGGTGCTGGGTGTCTTCTCAGGAATACACTTTTTTATTTTGAGTCTATTTGTCATCTCGTTTAGCTGCTATTAAGAATATCGCATATAAAAATATACCGATGCATTCTAATTTATATACATTTATTTAAATGTTAGTTAGTCGAAACCGTATTTCTTGGACCATTAAATACTACTAGTTTTTAATCTATGAAACCTCAACTCCAGTCAAGCAAAAAACATACATATTTAAGACATATTCTAACTTAATTTATTAATTATGTTATTTAAATTATTAATTTATTCATCAATAAATTACATTCATATTAATTTAACTAACTAAATAACCTATCATTAGTTATTGACTGTACATTTACATTTTCATAGTCAGAATTGTTTTATATTCATTACCTACTGATGTAAAGTGTTTAAGCAGAGCAAACATAATTTAATTTATCGTAATTTTCCAGGGTAGTACTTTATTGTAGTTGTGGTATCACATATGAGATGATGAGAAGTCTGTATTTAAATATCCCGCCAATCACAGCCTAGGGTTTGACTGTGATTGGCGGTGAACCTAGTTGAAGCCTAGTTGATTAACAAATCGTAGCTGCGGCGTGTTGCATTATTATAATTATTCTCTAATGCTTTTTTCAATGCTGTGTGGCAATGATATGCCACTCGTTATGTAGGTAGGTACCAAAAATAAACTGAATTGTATAGAATAGTGGTTAAAAAATTGGGAGCTGGTGAGTCTCTCGAACAAGAGTTGGTAATTGTTTTCACTGTTTCCCTGCTCTGAACATATGATTTAGGTAATTGCTTGAAAAATAGGTTATTTATAAATTTTGATGTTGATTTAGGCCACTAGTAATTTCTGCGACTTTTGTGTGACCACTTAAGTTAACATTTCTATTTAACGTTTCATGGCATTGCGAATGATATCGAAAACAACAAAACACTTTTCTATGTATCGCACACTGTAAATTCCGGCTCCTCCGGGTAGGAATAATCCGTTTAACCTGCGCCAACATAACTTTCCCATTTCGCGGTTGTTGGCCGATTGACCACTTCGCCGGGCGTCGTCGAGTGCGATTAACTTTACTGGCATATAACTCGATGATAACTGTCATTAAAGGCTCCGATGTTATGGCCTCTCCGAGTAAATTGATTAACTAAAGCTGGCCAAGTGTTAATAAAATTGTTTTTTCGTTCTGGAAAGGAGACGTGGGTGAATCGGGGTAGCGGGTTGTTGAGCCGATATCTTCTTGGTGGAATTGTTTCCGCTCAGTTGGCCGCTTCATTACCTTGGTCTATCTGAGTCCCGCAGCGCAATGTCTTATCTTCTCGACAGCGGTTACCTTCAGCACCACTGCTGCTACCTCACCACTAATCCTCCTGCGTCCACTGTTCTGTTCCGGACTGTAATTCCTGCTATCGTGCAATGCCAGTCCTGCTTCACACTCGGTTGACCGTTGCCTCGGAGCCTCCTATGTATAAGGCCCAGAGATCACTGACTGATTTTCATGTAAAAGTAAGTATACCCAGATCTAGATATGCCCAGATAGGATAGACATTATCTGAAACGTGTAATTCCTACGTAACATATCAACATATACGAACGACATGAATGCAGTAAGATGTTCAAATACTTTTAAAGTTATATCCGGCGCTTTTAGAAACAAGTAACTACGAACCGCTCAAAGGGACACCTATAATAAAATTATTTGTCCTTCTATTTTCTAATTCTGTGTTATAAGTCACAATTTTAAAATTCCGAGTTATAACTCGGAATTCTTAATAAAAATATTGAGTTAGATATATCTTGGAATTTTAAAATTCCAATTTGTAACTCGGAATTTTAAAATTTCGAGTTATTAATCGGAATTTTGGAACAAAAGTTTTACGTTTTAACGAAATGTAACGAAATTAAATTAACGAAATGTATGTTTGATATAATGATAATGATAATAATTTATTATTACAATATTTTGGCATTTAAACATTTCTGCTTTAATAAGCGTTATTATATGATTTATTTATTTTTGCCTTGGTGCTAAGATGTATAATATATACGTAAAGTGCTATATAAGATTATCCATTATGTTTGATTATATCCATTATGCTGATTTAACGCCATCTTTCGAGCTTAGTCCGTCACTGACCCACGATAAGCTATTTCTAATTCACGTTTATTGCTGAAAGTCGACCAGGTCTGAGGTTGAAGACCATTGCCACATCTTTGCAGAATGGACTGACTAGAAATGTTACTGCACAGATTACGGATTAAACTGGACTTGATCGTTTAACTCTAAGCCCCGGAAACTTTACTTCGCTGAATCAATGCCCAAAGCTCGGATTAAACTTGTGCTATCTTTACGTAAGTTACCTACACATTACAAGTGAAACGAATCCGATTGTACTACACTAACAAGTGTAGTTTAAGTGCTCGGTCCTAAAACCAAAATTAGACTGTGAAAAAGAAAGTACTCACCTACATGCATATAAGATTTAAAAAATCCTTACCTGAAACAAAAAGAAAAGCCATTGTTAGAATTTACAATATATGACAATTGTTATCAAGAAAAAGTTCTCTAATTTGCATTTACATCGAAGATACATCATGGGCCGTGGCCCATGGCCCATGGGAAGATACAGGTGGCCGTGGCCATTTGATACAGCTTCAAAGTAGTTGTGTTCTTTAAAAATGAACAGAGGAAAGGTTATGGGTGACAAAATTCGTTTACTTATTATTAAATTTTACAATTGTGGGAAGTCAAACTCGGAAATTGCAAATTTATTAGAATTAGCGCGGTATAGTGTAAGAAATATAGTTAGAAGATATAAAATGACGAGTTCAGTCGCTGCAAAGCCCCGATATGTAAAAAAAAGCAAGATTACAGATTGTGATAGAAGAGCGTTAAGAAGAATTATCCAGAAAAACAGACGTTCCAATTACCTCGAGTTAAGTGTTCTGTGGAGTGATGCCGTTGGAAGACGTATTTCAAGATCAACAACTCACAGAGAGGCTCACAAATTAGGATTTGAGACTTACAAGGTAAGTTTTTTAATAAAAAAAATGAACTAGAAAAATTAAAAGTGACAATTTTGCATTAGGCCAAAGAAAAGCCACTTTTAACACCACGGCTGAAGAAAAATAGGGTAAGATGGGCAAAAGAACATAAGGATTGGACATCTCAGCAATGGCGTGCAATACCATGGAGCGATGAGGCCCGATTCGAAGTTTGTGTTGGAGATAGTCGAAGTAGAGTTATTCGCAAAAAAAAATGAAGCATTCCATGCTGACTGTCTTAAAAGAAAAGTAAAATTTCCTGCATCCGTCATGGTGTGGGGAAAGTCATCAAAAGGAGTAGGAAAACTCCATTTTATTGTCGGAAACGTGGATACAAACAAATATTTGGCCATTTTAGAAAAATCACTTTTACCGGTCAAGGAAGAGTGTTTGACATCAGGCCAAGAATTTATGTTTCAGCAGGACGGCGCAGCATGCCACACCTCAAAACGAAGTTTAAAATGGATGGAGGACTATGGTATACCAGTTTTGGATTGGGTTTCTAGTAGTCCGGATCTATTACCCATTGAAACTTTGTGGCACGAGATGAAAAAGGTGCTACGGAAATACCCTGCTCGAACAATCTGAAATCTGAACTGAAGCAAAGGCTTCAGGAAATATGGGATTCTTTTACACCAGAATTATGCCAAGGCTTGGTTAATACTATGCCCCAACGAATTTCGGCTGTAATAAAAAATAAAGGTGATGTTACCCAGTGGTAAATTATAAAATTGTTGTTTTGTTAATTTAACGTATTTGTTCACATTTATTTCTTTTTATTCTCATTTTGTGTTAGTTATCAGTCTCAGTCACCTAAGATGTATTTTTGTGGTTAATAGAAGTTGTCAAAAGAATAAATAAATTTGGAAGTTCGTGTCGTATATTTCTTCTTCTACTTTTGCTCCATAAGATGAAATTTCTGACTAATCCCTAGGTGGGCCAACTGAAATGGGAAGAGGCTCATATATATATATATATATATATATATATATATATATATATATATATATATATATATATATATATATATATATATATAAATAACATTGCATCAGTGCATATAATATAACAAATATAACAAAATTGGCGCAGTCGGTAGGACCAGTGAAACATTCCGGAACAAGGTGCTTAACTCTTAACTGGTAGTACAACTCAATAGAACAAGGAGGATCCCTCACTATGCCGGCAGATTCTAATATCTTGTCCAGAAGTACTTACAAATCCTATTTTTAAGAAACATCTCGCTATTTGATTTACGCCACAGTTTCAAACAAACGAACAGTTACATATCTCAATTTAGCGAATATTCATTCAAATATATTCATTATACCCAACGCATTCTCGCAAATAAAACGATGGCATTAGTAAATATTGCCGATCCGAAGCAAATATAACTGCAGAACCCTACAGACTACAGAAATATTTTCAATTATCCCTGATTACGATGGTAATCAGATAGATCTTCCTGCAAACAATTTTAAATTCGTGTAATACCGTCTTCAGCATTGCAATGCTGATTAGAAATTACTTTTAACTCTCCATGTTAAAAATAAGTTGCGTGGCTGAGCTGCCGAATTGATGAATTCCCGTAACTCAGCTACTTGGGAAGAAATAAAGTATATTTTATAGTATCCGCCAGAAAAAAATTATATTCGTATTCGCATATAACTTATTTGCTTAGTGTGGGTCCCACAAAGATACTGCCGCGCTAGTACTAATTCCAAATAGTAGCCAGGGTCGGATTCCCCTTGTTTTCGCATTTCACAAAATATTTTTTTAACATAATTTTAAAAATACTTTATTCATTTTTGTTGAGAAGTCACAATTTGTACGAATATGAAATATTCTACTACTTATACTATACTTAATATACGTACTATCCTTAATATACATTTTCACTGTGATCTCACATCTCTAATACAGGATCTCCAACAAATAAACCCCTTAACTAACGAACTGCAGATTTAGGGTCCTCACCAGCCTACTTCCAAGAGAAGATCATCGATCCACCCCGAAGATGAAATCAACGAAGAGTGAATTGAATCTCAGTTTTATTGTATTGAAAATAACTATTTTCAATATTTTATAATCTGAATTTTATTCAGTTTTATTATATCAATGTTCAGTTCAGTTTTATTTTATTTCTCATCCATATTATGAATTTTATATTATTTAAAAGTCGATGTATAACATCAACTTTTTTTATAAGAATGGAGTTGTTATATGAGTCTCATTCAAGCTTATAATAGCTTGATATTAACTTGCAAATTGCTCTCTAAGGGTTTTTGTTTCGCCAATTTTTAAATTAAAAACTATTGGAGCAATTGAAACTGAAGAAGGTGTCTATGTTGACCCAATCATGTATAAAAATTTTAGCTTGATCTGTCAAATACTTCTATAGCAGTTAAATAATTAATTAATTACTATATTTATTGACAACTGTGTCATTTCCCCTAAAAATGGGTATCACTGGTCGATCAAGCCAGAAAAATCCAAATGTATTCAAATTATTTGTCCTTTAGAATTTTTGAAAAATACCGATTGCCGCCTATTTTATGAGGTTGTCTATGAGCCTACTTTTCATATATGGCATAAATTTCCCTTTAGAGTTCTCTCTGTAGGGCCTATATATATATATATATATATATATATATATATATATATATATATATATATATATATATATATATATATATATATATATATATATATATATAAAAATCTCTACTTGAGATTTGGTTTGAAAATTTCATAAGGAACAACTTTCTTAATATATGTGATATACGTGATACTAAAGAGGCAATATATTATGTGATACTAAAGAGGCCTGGGAGTGATGATATAGGCGTACAGTAAAACGTGAAAAACATATTTATTTTAAAGTAAATTGTTAATTAAAAAATTGAGCATAAGGATTTGAATGTACGAACCCCCAACATCGTGTTCTACGGCAAAAAATACGTAGGAACCGAAAAACACCCCTGTGTGTCAAAAGTTGCCTGAAATGCTCTGACAACTGAACTACGAGTCCGCGGTCAATTCGCCAACCCAGCTCAGCGATACGTCACCTGACGAGAAACAAAGTAAGCTTTTGATGCTACACGGTGAAATAATAACCTAGGTATATATTGGTTGTTATTATTATTATTCTATTACATAACTTTCTTTTATGTAATATGCAATGTAGCTTTCAATGTTTCCAAAACGGCCACAAGTGGTACTGTAAGTGGTCTTAACATCAGAGACCAATAATGCAATAATTCGGATTCTGAGTACAAGTTACCACGGCAACATAACATAAGGAAAGCAAATGTAAATAATTCAATGCGGCAGTTTAGCTAGGATATTTTGTATTGTGCACTTTTTGATAAAAGCACCAGGTTTGGCACAGAGGTAGACCGATGTAATATGAACAAATTTGGATGTCGAGCTATCGGCCAAGTGCCCTCTGGTGGTCATTTTCCAAAATGGCCGCCAGTGGACCCCCGAAAGACAACAGAAGTTAGATAAAGTTTGCTGCTGAAGGAGTTGTGAATGTTTTATGAATGTTTTGAATGAAAACATGCCAGATATACAAACTATCTGGCATGTTTTCATTGAAAACATTCAATAAACATTCACCACTAAAACCTTCAGCAGCAAACTTTTTGGTCTTTCGGGTGCTCACTGGCGGTCCTTTTGGAACATGTCCGCCACGGTCACCAGGGGCAGTTGGCCGATGCTGTAATCTGGCTATCAGGTAATCAGGCTAATCTGCTGTATTAATTGTGGTATAATTATAATTGTGGTATAATCATACAGATACCATCATTATACAACAGTAGAAAATATATAGGTATATTAATTATTGAGTTGTTATGAAATGGTCGCGGATAAAGTACTTTAGACACTAAATACTACTTTTTCGATTGAAAGTCTGATGTTTAACAGACCACAGAGCTAAAACAAGAAATGTAAATTAATCTCCATTCATGAAAAAGAGAGAACTAAAAAGTTTTGTATTGTATTGTGGAGCAATATCATAGATCAACTCCTTTTATTTATACGTGTATACATGACATCTTGAGATTTACAATTTTCATTCAGAGAATTATTCTGAATCGTCCTATTCCACCAAAAAGTTTTACTTTCACGGAATAGCACTAATATCCTCTAACGTGTGATAAACACGTTAGTAAACAATTTTAGTGGCTTTTATACGTGTCGGCAAAATTTCACGTGTTATTAATTCCAGAATATGCAGTTTATTTATATAAGCAAATAGTTCTAATAAAATATAATGCACATGTTTGTACGCATCGGCAGTCTTTCTGAAGTTATTTAAAGGACAGAACTGCAATAAATTTGGAAAGGGAAACTCGTGTTTTGAAAAACAGATAATATGCCAGCATAGTGTTAAAGGATTATAACTGTTAGCCGCTGCGCCGTAAAAAAATATTATTTTGCATTTAATTCTAGTTTTTGTAGATGAATTTTATTACATGCGCGCCATATATGTATCAATTACAGGGTAAACCATAACTAGATACAAGCTACTAAAATGTAACTCCGACCTATAGCTTTCACGATATTAACAAAAAAAATCCGCGTGCAACACAGTACCTACACGTGATAGAAGTGAGTACTTCTTTACCGATTCGTTGAGACTGTGGTGCGGGCGTTGAGAGAGAGAGAGGGGGAGAGAGAAAGGGAGAGAGAGAGGGAGAGAGAGAGAGATATTGTACATATTGGCTTCATGGTAACTGAAGTGACATATATTTTAGTTAAATCTCTAAATGGTGTAGATTTTTCGGGAATATACCATCAATCGTTGTTCCTGATTTAGTCGTGGCAATGTTCCGGTTGTTATTCATATCTAAACCGAATTTCTCACGAAGAAATTTAAGTAGTGGCAAGGACGCATCCTCCGGAAAAAGATCATCATCCATTTGGATCAGATTCGAAAGCCCAATCCAGATATACCCAGCAGGATATGCATAGGTAATATTGTATTCTGGTTAATTCCGATTCTGTCACGATCGTTTATAAATTATATTAAAATTGCTTTCCGCTTTAGAACACTTGCGGGGGATCTTTGTCCAAGTCAAAGCTGCATTCGATATCTGTTTCTCTCTCTCCCTCATATCTGTTATATGCTTTATCTCACTTGCGAGATGAAAATGTTATAAAATGTGTCGTGACGCGACCTTGAAAAATCACTCTTATGCGGCTAAAGAAGTATTCAAAATTAAAAAAGTGACTTGTTCTCGATCTCTGCCACTAGAGCTAGAGCTATGCGTTTTGTCTTCGTTGACTAGACTAATAGTGCATGATATACGATTACTGGATACTTTCAAAATATTAAATGTTAACTGCGAAAGATGGCGAACCCGCTCGCAGCTCATTTTACTCATAAAACCGCAAATTTTAGATGCTATGGCGCAACACCTGGTATAGCAACACTTACATTCATGGTATGGTAACACTTGCATTCCAGTTTGTGAGCGACAGAGCAAGGTTTGCACCCTTATATGGGTGCAAACCTCTGCTATATATATGATGCCACCGTCGACAAGGAGGTCTATCAGTTACTCAAAAACAATTCGGATTATATTTAGTATTTAGTATGTAGTATTCCGATTCGTATAATTATACATTTATATAGTCGTTTATACAGGTCAGTTTGGCATAATTTGTTTAATATAGCTTATATCAGGCCAGGCAATATATCATCACGTGCTCAATCTTTCACAGGGCTAGCCCGCAGGTTAAGTGCACCTCTTTCCTCGTGAAAAGACGAGTTGATATCCCTTTCGTAAACAATCACTCATCTTCATATAAATGTACGGCCAAAAATAGAGTCATGTCGGAATAAAAGCTTTTTACACCGGACAGCTAGTTTAGAAATAGGTTTTGCAATAATTTTAAATCATATATTTAGATCTTTGATTTTTCTATTTTTGGAGCTGATTCCTGAAAACAAAAGATACAATTAACTGGTTACGCTTGGAATATGTTATTTGCTGGAAAATAAAGTATCGAATATCTCTTAATATTATTTACTGTGTTTACTTTTATCAAGTATAAAGAAACACATATTGTAATATTCGTTGCAAAAGATCTGGCACGGGAGATACACACATAAATGATTGCCCAAACTAATAAATATATTTATAATAGGTAGTACGAGTATATTTAATATATAATATTTGATATTAAATTACTTTTAAATTGACTAATATTTAATAATAATAATAGCTCATGCTCGCGACTTCGCTTTGATTTTAGAAAAATGATAAGGGTTCCGCGCAACAAAAAAAAATCCATGAAATTGTGAACACAATCAAATAGTATACATCCAATATAATCCTACATAATAAACACTAATAAAATTTCCAGAGTATTTTTAATAATCTAACAAGTGGCAGTGTCTGCTTGTAATGTCAAAATAACCGCTTTTTACTAAATGCATAATAAAGTATGTACGGTACTTAAAACACAAAATCAATTTTTAACATTTTTTGGCTGTCTGTCTGTTTCGGCTAATTTCCGAAATGGCTGGACCGATTTTGACAGGACTTTCACTAGCAGATAGCTGATGTTATAGGAAGTAACTAATGCTACTTTTATTTTAGAAAAAGAATTTGGGTTCCATGCAAAAAAAAATCCGCCTGCAGCACAGTACACGTGATAGAAGTGAATACTTATTTACCGATTCGTTGAGAGAGTGAGAGAGAGAGAAGAATTTCTGACGAGGAAAGTGGAGTAGTGGCAAGGACGCATCCTCCGCAAAAAGATCATCATCCATTTGGATCAGATTCAAAAGCCCGATCCAGATATATCCAGCAGGATATGCATAAGTATTCTGGTTAATTTCGATTCAGTCACGATCGTTTATAAATTATATCAAAATTGCTTTCTGATGTAGAACACTTGTGGGGGATCGTTGCTCAAGTCAACGCTGCATTCGATATCTCTGTTTCTCTCTCTCTCTCTTTCATATCTGTCATATGGTTTTTGTGACATGCGAGACGAAAATGTTATAAAATGTGTCGTGATGCGACCTTGAAATATCACTGTTAATGGGCTAAAGAACTATTCAATTCAAAAATAAAATGCAGGAAATTGTGAACAAAATATTATTCAAATAGGAAAGTATACATTATTAAACACTAAACAATAGGGAAGTAAACATTATTAATTATAGGCGCCTCCCATCGCTCCCCTCCCACGACTTATAATATCACAAAGACTGCCTGTCGCGGGTTCAGAACGCGCGTTAAATTCGGGCGGACGAAGTCGCGGGTGACAGCTAGTATTAAAATAATAATACATGATGATTTTTACATCGAATTGGACAACTACTATTGATGTGCGTAGGTATAGTAAGAATTAAGAAATCAGACCCACTCTCCTCTACACCTCATAATAACTCAAAAATATAAATGTTTATAATGATAACTGCGTAAATATGATAACTGCGTTTTTTATTTGTTTATTAACCGATTTTAATGAGTTAGGGAGAGGGGCAATGAGATTGGTAAATCCTAGCCATCATTCAGCACAGGAAGGAAGGAACAGGTAGCCATCCCAATAAATTCAACCATGTTTAAGTTATTTAAATAATAAAATCCCAGTAAAACCCAGTAAATCCCAGTCAAAATAAACATCCCAGTTATTCTGTAAAAGCACATTTCTCTCTAAAATCTACCTATATGATTTCAGGTATTACAACGACAATATTGTTGCTTTCAATTATTTAATCATGTACATATATCTTATACTTACCTAGTTTCGCTATTGGAATAAGCGAGGTATTTCGTAGTACATAAGGCCGACAAAATTAAATTAACTTTTTAAAATTTAAAACTTACTTAAAGTAATGAAGAAGCTATCTTAATTTAAACTCAAGTTTTCCTATACAGGGAAGCGCATTAACGAGAAAGAATAACTTAGTAGGTAGGTATATCCATGGGCTTACGTTAGGAAAATGAATTTAAATAGAGATATACAATAATACGTATTATGTAGTTTAACATAATCTGACAAAAATTATGTCGTATACTTCATTATACCAAATAATATTTATATTTCTTTATGACTTCTGTTTTGTCGTAAAGAAATTAATTTTCGGTTTATGAAACACCTAATGTGTTTAGTCTGTATTAGGCCTGCGCAGCTGTTGCGTGGGGAGGAGGTCAACAATCGTGCGCGCACTGTGGCAAACTCTTGAACTTTAATTGTAACGTCTTATATGCAACATCATTATTGAAACATGGCAAATGTTGCATTATTAGTTGTAAAAACACATACAAAAATAGCAAGTATTAATAATTTTATTTTTCCCAAAATATCAGCATAAGCTGATTCAAAGAGAAAAATGGAATCCGATAGTGAGGAAGCAAAAAATCTCAACATAGGCGTGACTGAGGAATGTGATATTGGATTTTTTTCGGGAGAACCTAACAAAATACATACAACTAATAAAAAAAATAAAATGTTTTTAAATATTAAAAGAAGCACTATCGTTGTCTTGGTAGGAGTATTGACATTTGAATAACCATTTAATTTTAATTATTAGTATCAGGCAATTACAATATAATTAAATATTGCTATTGGATATGATATGGCGGCATTATGACATAAATAATACGTACATAATCCATTACCCATATAAAACCTACTAATATATTTTCCATATACTTTACATAATTAAATTTTCAAAACACATTTTAATTAATTACTACAAAACGAGCCTCGCGAATCTGACACCGCGTGGCACTGACACTGCGGTCCGAGGATCGCCCGTTCGATTCCTGCAGTCCAACATTTTTAATCCATAATAATAAATTTACCACGGTAATTAATAAGGAACATGAGTAAAATTTTAAATATAAAAATAATACTAGACAACAGCGTAACGTTGTAATAACACGTGTACTTAAAAAAAACAGATCTCTAATTCCGCGCGATTAGTATGAAGGATCAAAACAGCGATGAAATTGACGCGGCCCAAAACGAGTTGTGACGTCACAGCCTACAATATTGGGTAGGCGTTGCGCCGGAAAGCGGCCGAATGAACTATGAACACAAGCGGTCGAGTGCTGGGATATAGCCGACCGAATCAGTCTTCTCGTCGTTTGTAAATTGTAGGATGTGGCGTCATGCCTTTGAACCTGTTTGAAACGAGACGAGCGCACGAGACTTATAATTTATAATAAATTTATTATTGGGAATTAAGGCGTCATATTTTGCATATGTTATTTTTCAGTATGGTAGACAATTTTTTATGCAATAAACAATGGGATGTATTAAAAGAAGTGTAATTGTATTTAAATATAATGTAATGAAATATCTTATAAAAATATTTCGTATTGCTGTTAATTAAATGATTTTGCCAAGGATTTTTACGTTGTTACGTCTTGGTAATACATAACAATGCTACTGGATTCGCCGACTACTGACACTAGATGTCACTAAAAGATCCAAAAACCGTCACTACATATGTCATTTTGACTTGGCAAAATTTAAAGGAAGGAAGTGACAGGATTTTGTTAATTCCACATAGATAATATAAGGAAAAAAATAATTTTGGCATAATTTTGACATTAGAGAAAAATCAACCCATTTTATGATTAACGTTCGTAGTGAAAATTTTCCGTCGACGCCAATGAAAGTATTATTATCTGAGGCTGTTAGTGCTTAAAGTAAAAGTTTGCGAACCTCTCCGGGTCGCCTTCGCCTACCTATCTATCACTTACGATGCAAATTAAATAATTACAAAGTAGGTAGTACACGGCCAGGATGATACATTTACTTGAGATGATGCTCAAAGTACCTCCCGGCTAATATTAGCGAGGGCTTGCGCTAAACTTTTATAATTATCGGGCTTCCCAACTTTTCTATAAATATTTTAATGTATTTTTTAACGCAACAACTTCTTGACGGGTTCCGCACATGATTTTAATTTATTAAAACTTTAATTTGATTAATTATGCGGCAGAAATATGCAGGTTATTATTATGGGATTTTTTTTCAGCCGTCATCTATTCGTCCGAAATTCCTGTAGTTGCCACATCGTTTCTCGATTTTTTATTCGAGATATAGGTAAGGATTATTTTAATAACTACTGTATTTTTAAAAGTATACCACGTGATTACTGACATATTGATGATTATTGGGAGTTCGCCAAGGTGTGCATTAGCACGGCTTTTTGTAGTCTCTAAGAGTAAGTATTACATTATTAAAAATAGTTCAATATATTTTTAAAACATTTGTAGCAAATCACCTTTATGTTCAATACACTTGGCTTTGATAACACATTATGTCGGTACACATTTCACAAATTTAGTAAATGTGCCTTTCCAAATGCTGAGCATTATCTCGTTCCATATTTTCAGGATCGATTATAATAATTACTATCCTAATTACTATTATACTACTAATTATTCTGAACAAATTCGTGCACTTTTGGCATTAGGTTATCATATCTCATTGGACCAGTTAGCTGCTCACAGCATAATTAACAAAACTAATCCTTCTCCTATGTTATGTTACTATTCTATGTTAAGTTGTTGAAGGGTTCACTTAATTCAAAATAATATACATAATAATTAATTAAGGTACTTTTTATTTCTATTACGCAAGCCAATTTTTTATTCGCGTATCCGGTGAATTTTGTTTTTTCTGTTTATTTCAGTAGCACCTACAAAATTTCTGGACAAATTAACCCAAGCAAAGAATGAAAACAATTATTAAAACTAAACTTTGAATTAGATCTTACAAAAATGATTATTATGACTACTATATTATTTGATTAACTAACAAATAAATAGGGTCAAGTAGCTACCTAATATGGAAATATTAAGAAAATAATTAATTAGTGACAACATATTATTACATAAGTGACATAAATATTATATACAAAATTACTACACGCCTATTCTGTTCAAAAGACTTATTAAACAAATATGTGACTAAAATAATTATTATAATTATTTTGCAATAAAGTGGCGAAATTCATGTCATAATTTGTGGTATGTACTCCTAAATTACTGTTATTTACTTAACCAGTTATGAAAAGACTAATTTTTAAATAATTATTAATTAACAAATTCCAGTGAAATAAATCTAAATTATTTAAAAAAATCATTTAAAAAATAAAATTATAAAAAAATTAAATTTCATGTGTTAGCAACAAAATTTTATCCAATCCCGCTTTAAAATAAAAAAGAAATGGCAATTTATTTTGAATACTATTTTGCTGTTCCAAACATAATGCTTGCAGTCGTACAAATAAATTTTGTGTTTATCGCTTCACCGTACCTTAGCGTTAATATACAATGAAATTTGTATAAACAAGCTTCAGATGTCAATTTGCTGAGTTTTGTCGATGCTGAGCAAATTTAGTCGAAAATTGTTGATCGAGTTATGTAAAATTGACAGTTATGAAAAATGTGACAGAAGCTGTATCAGCAGCCAACTGTGTCGACTTTGTTTATAAACATTAATATTGATTAATTAGATATGTGAAAACGGGATGAAAACGGGAATGATATTCAATATATGGTTTCTGCTTTGATTCGAGATCATTTAAGGAATGCACACATATTTTATGTCATATACATACTTTGTGTCATATTTAACCACTTATTAAAAACTCATTGTCAGTTAAACAGTGTATTAATTTACTATATAAAGTAATCTAACAATATACATATATATATATATATATATATATATATATATATATATATATATATATATATATATATATATATATATATATATATATATATATATATATATATATACACAATTGTTTTATATGAATTTATGATATTTATATAAATGCCCCTAAAAGGTGGGCGATAATTGACTAAGTTTGAATCTGCGGAATTATGGAGTTTTTATAATTCTCCACGTTGGATTGCAAATTGTGATATATGGTTTATGGTAATTTATTTTAATGCCCTACGTTTGGATGATTTTGTAATATTATGGTTTTAAGAGATTTTTTAAAAGTAATAGTATGCTGAAGAAATATTTGATTTGCTTACAGTATACTTACACTATTTCTTCCATATTGAATCCTTCTCTGTTTTATGGACGCCAGTTCTATGAACACTAATTTCCGTATTACTTGAGACCTGAGCACTCTTTAGTCCTAGAGAGGGCCCAATTAGATCTATGATAAATTTCTTTACAAGATTATTTTTAAAGTGAAGTTACTTTTTCAAAATAGGCAATTTTACGGTATTGTAATATATTATTAAATTAATTAAATTTTAGAAAAGCTCAAATGTAGTAGTCTTAAATTGTTTCCTGAAATTTTTTAAAGGAACAAGAAAGAAGAAGTTGGTTGGATAGGATTACGTTTATTGTCATATATGAATAATAAAATAAACAAATCTTGAAATCTTATTTCTACCCTACGACAAACGTAACTTATAGCTATTACATGTGACCAAATCCTCTGTCACAATGTTTCTTAAAACTAGCAAAGTTTGAAATTGTTTATTACCTATAAAATTATGTTAATCCTTTATGTCACCACGCACAAAAACTTATCACTTCTTGATATCATTGGTAGGTACACGAACTAACAAATACTGCTGGGCTCTGGTGGAGTCATCTATCGGGCTGTCGCCGTACTGCCTCTGCAATGCTGCTTTCTCCGTTGAAACTATATTTTGGGATTTATTCACCCTCAAGCCTTTAACTTACTGCTGCTACTGTATTTGTAATCTTCTGATCACTTTAATTTATTGTGAAAATTATTTCCTTTTCTTTTTATATTACTCGCAAATCTCTTCTGTGGCTGGGACGCTACCAAGCTTTCCACTTCGTATTTGTTAAATACGATGAAAACACTTATGGTTATTTTACTTCTTTCCTGTTATGATGTTATGATCTGGCCAATCAGATTGCTTCATAATATATCATTTACTTAATTTTACTTGAAACTTTTACAATTTTATTATCACTTTATATAATTTCAAATTCTAAACACTACGATACAATCAGATTCATTTTCTGTTATTTAACTTTAATTTATGTGTGAGGCGTTGCCTCGACATTTTCATTCTGGTTCGTAGCTAGAAATCTCGAACCCTATTTTTACAGTGATGTTTTCGCATTAATCTTTTAATTTAGACATAGTTTATTAGTGCTCGATACTCTATAATTATTATTGTGACTTGTCTATTATAATTATTACTGGATAGGGGTGGAACCTTTGATGTAACTGTAACACTCGGAGTAGTTTCCACAAACACCAAAACACTTTCACTTCGCTCGATGCGCGTTTCGCCAACCAAGTTGGCATCATCCGGAGACGATTAAAACTGATCTGAACTGTTTTAATCGTCTCCGGATGATGCCAACTTGGTTGGCGAAACGCGCGTCGAGCGAAGTGAAAGTGTTTTGGTGTTTGTGGAAACTACTCCGAGTGTTATTGTAATTATGCTTGAAACATTTTTTTGCGCCGATTAATTATTTAGTTACAATAATATTATGTTTTGACTAATCAGGCGCGCAGCTGGTTGGCGTTCCGTTGTAGTCTACGTCGGTCAAAGGTGCATGTATGCTTGCGCTTATACTATAGTCTGTGCGATAGTTATTAATTACTGAATTTAATAATTTGACGTAATTACTGAATTTCATTACTGATTTAAGTTCTGTATTTTCGTTTATCTCAACACACACACACACACACACACACACACACACACACACACACACACACACACACACACACACACATATATATATATATATATATATATATATATATATATATATATATATATATATATATATATATATATATATTTTAAGAAGTTAGTGGTGGATATGATATTATGAACAGGTGCGCCATCCTATTGCCAAATATAGTGTTATAATTTACAACAGGAAGTTATATAAATAGTATTATTTTCTCTTTAAACACTCTAAATACCTCTGTCCATTTAAATTTTGTTCGAAAATGATAGGATGTTGCAAGTGTTTGACAAAATGCCACACCAGACATAGAGATATCTGCGCCCCTGAATTTTAACAGGTTGAAGTTTATGGGGATTATGCCTGGCCTGGAAATGCTTATTGTTCCTATTATATTAAACATTTCTGTCACCTTCAAAGAAAAGTAAAACATTTAAGTATTCGTCTTCGTTTTTCGTAACAATTCTTTTTTTCCTGTGCAGGATTTTTCTCTGTACTAATTATTTTACATTTACATACATTTCACAACATTTGTTTAGATGGTATTTTTATCGTATTTCTAGTTCTGCCAAAGATACCCAATTCGAATTCTTGTTGGGTTATTAACATTTGATTATTATAAGCGGGTTATTTAATGTTTATCTGACTCCGAATAGACCGTTGTTTAGTTTATAATATTTTAATATATTTGGAAGATCAGAAAGCAATAATGGATGTATTTATCTGGATTTCCGCTACACGTTATTTCCATATTTAAACCCATCTATTATAAAAAACAAATTATAGGAATGACATTTTTGAAGTCAGCAAATATATTATTTACAAAAATTTAATAAAATTTAAAAAATTTATTGTTTAAAATCTTGACCGTTCTGGTAAGCATTTATTTTTCAAGTAATTTTGAAGGTTGACAAAAAGTCTAAACTTTCACTAAAACTTCTCTATTTGTATTTTTCTCTATCTCAGAATAAACCCTGTATATAAGTGTCAAAATATGCTAAAAAGGTTTTCCACCTTTTGTCAATTTGAATACATTACAAAATGTCAAAAGTTTCTATAGTAAAACTACCTATCCTAAGAAACGTTTCCTGTAATTCTCTAAATAACTGCCATAAATGTTTCAATACCTATTACAGGATGGAGTCCCTTTAGACATATTAAGGGAAAACATAAACACGCTCTTCATTATAACCAATTACGAGAACAACTTTTTGTTTTTACTGTGTTACAATGGGTGGTAGGTATCTATAAAGCTTAGTAGAGAAAACTTATAAATACGTGTTCCAGAAAGCGATGGTTCGATACTTCTCTCCAACACCGCATAACATAAAATCCAACTTAATGATCCTACTGTTTAACGGCCTCCGTATACGCATATTTGCAATGCGTACTTAGTCACCGTGCACACGTTTTTGAGAATGTGGCTTTGTGGAAAGTTATAATAATAGAGCTGTTAACACAATAGCTGGAATGTCGTTTCGCCCAACAACTGCTGGGCTGCCGTGCGCCAGACACAATACCGTGGCGTCTTTGAGGGAGGCTATTTATGTCGCAGCGGGTGTTTCAGGTGATCCCACGTGAAACCCACTTTAATTAGTTCACTGTCAAAGCAACATACTGGGGCTGTCAGACCGTGTTGAGGTCCTCTGTCACTCGTCGGTAGAAAGAAGTTCCGCCAGTCACCGCGTAAGTTCAATATCGGTCTTACTCTTTGTTCTTGATGTGTATCATGTCGTTGAAATTTTATTTGGTTTGTTTTTCTAAATTCTACGCACAATTCCAAAGCAAATAAGCATTGCAGGAAGAAATACAAACGAGTATTGATCTTTGTTTAAATGAGAAGATTGTATAAAGGTAATGTGTGTTGATTCTCTCCTGCAACGTACTCGTATATCCCGAAATACACCATTGGTGTTGATGAAGCTGAAATTTGGTACATACTTTATAATATAATTAAATTAAGTTATTTGTAAAACGTATAGTCCTAAAGTTTTTGCTGATAACTTTTTCAAAACTCTTGTACTTGTCAAACTTAATATTACAACTACTAACAATAAATACTTAATATTAAAATTATTGAAAGTGGGCATCTTCGATGACCCTCACTTTTCTATTGAATTCAATCATCCTATGGATAACAGCAGGATCGATTTCTCGAATTTTCTGAAAAATGCGACGTAAATGAACACCATTTCATTTACAGCTTCCATCCCTTGTACACTTTTAAGAAAAAGTATGTTATTTCCGTTATACCAGTCTCTGGTTACTCTTGCATAGTAGCATGAGGTAGATCAGACCAAAACATTATTTCGTCATTGGCATGATATATTTAAAAACAGGAGCAGTTTGGAGAGGCATCTTTGAATGTTCAGTTGTGCAGTGTAGGCTTCTCCACCTATACAAAATGTTGTCCTCAAATTTAGTATTTCAAAATCCATCTTTGACATTGTCTGGTGTATTTTCTAAGTCGTCAGTATAAAAATGGTGGCTTTTATACTAACGGCAAAGAAAATATGTCAAAGGTGGATTTGAAAATACTAAATTTGAGGACAGATTTTAGTATGACGTGCCATTTTTGAGGCAGGATTTACCTCATAACCGTACATTGGTTGTGTACGAGAAGCTTGCTTTAGTCTCTGAATTGGACAAAGTAAATTAAAAAATTAAAAAATGATGCTGCTATTTAAATTAAATCCTTCACTTAAACTTTTTCGTTTTTAAACGTATTTTAGAAATTTAGACTACCACGTTATTAAATAGTTTGACTACTTATAATAGTGTAAGTAGCCACTGCCGTATATCGAGCGATTCACACATGAATGCGCAGAACGTACGACGCCGTCCAGTCAATGCGGTTTACCCGAATTATTTCAGGTGTTGAGTTAAGTAACGTCAGGAACGTGTGGTGCTTTCATGACGTAAGAACGTCAGACCCATCAGCATTACGTCTTTTATGTTTGTTTAGTTAAAAAATATGGAGAGATTGATTCATACAGGTATATATGTGATGGGATGCTTCCATGATCGCGTTTGCATCCCAATCAGTATACGTACCAAGTAGATAATTTCACTAACACAGGCCTCAAAAACATTCAGTATGACGCTTACTTACTTGTTTATGATGGGTTCTAACCCAGGATCTGGACGGTGAACAGGGTTATTGCTTGTCACTAGGTCTCCTTATATCCTTATCTAGAGTTAGGTCTTATCTAGAAATAAATTATTCTGTGGTAGAAGAAAAGGTTCTCTCAGTTTAATTTTTTGTAGTGATCCATTTGGGCCATAAAGTATGAAAGCGCATGATTTGCAGATCATTATTCCCTACTGTGTTTGAAAAAGGCACAAAAACATATGGGAACTTGACGATGGGCTGTTTTTCTTGTCCGTTGTAAGGTTGTAGAAATTATGGATCGTTCACCACTATGTACAAATAACTAATATATTCCCTCATCATACTCATCTTTTAGGTGCCGGTGATTCATTAACAAAATATATTCCTCATATATATTTCCTCATAGAATACAGAAGGGTTCTATGAGAAAAGTCAAATATCATGATGTTAAGTTCATGGAATATTAAATATTTTAAATCTACCGCGTTCCTCAGTTTAATCTGTGTGACAATGGAACTTAATTTGCAGGCTCAATTTTCAAGATCATCTACTTGTCGATAGCGCACTGCTAAAGACATTCGATTATTTTACATCATTTTACTCAACGTTGGAGAAAAACATGGTAGAAGAATCTCTTCGTGTGAGTTCTACAGTAGTCGGTTAGACATTTGAGAATATAAAAGTATCTTTTCATAAATGTGTCTGATTTAAGGTAGCCATAACGGAAATGTCCCTGCGGTCGTCGCCCTTCTATTGTGTCTCTGAGATCTATGGCATCGGATGAAACTTATGTTTAAGATAGACGCGATGATAATAAATATATATATTATTTTACGCGGATTGGTAGTTTCTATATCGTAGTATCCATCTGCCACTTGCTGCAAAAGTACACATGCACCTCTGACCAACGTATAGACTATAGCGGCACGCCAACCATCTACGCGCCTGATTGGTCAAAACGTAATATCATTATAACTAAATAATTAATCGGCGCAAAAATCTGATTCAAGCATAATTACAATAGACAAGTCACAATAATAATCATAGAGTATCTAGCACTAATAAACAATGGCTAGATTAAAGGATTAATGCGAAAGCATCAATGTAAAACTAGGGTTCTAGATTTCTAGCTACGAACCAGAATGAAAATGTCGAGGCAACGTCTCACACATAAATTGAAGTTACACAACAGAAAGTGAATCTGATTGTATAGTAAGTAGTGTTTAGAATTTGCAATTATATAAAGTGAAAATAAAAGTGTTTTAAGTAAAATTAAGTAAATTATATATTGAAGCAATCTGATTGGCCAGATCATAACAAGGAAGAAGTATGGTAACCAGGAAGTGCAAATGTTTTTAATACGGCACATCCGTAGTAACAATCAACAACTAAAATGGAGTCGAGCTAAGGCGTTCGATGAGGCAACAGCCACGCTCCTAAGTTTCATAAACGTTGTTATAAATTAATAGCAAATCTAAAATAATAATATTAAATTTCTGCTAAATAAGCAAGAAATCCAGTGTAAAGGTTATAGAAGCAGAAATAACTGCAAAAAATATGTGTTTTCATTGTGTTTAACAAGTAAGAAGTGGTAGGCTTGGTAGCGTCTCAGCCATAGAAGAGAATAATATGAAAAGAAAAGGAAATAATTTTCACAATAAATTAAAGTGATAAGAAGATTGCAAATACAGAAGCAGTAAGTTAAAGGCTTGAGGTTGAATAAATCCCAAAACATAGTTCCAACAGAGAAAGCAGCATTCCAGAGGCAGTACGTCGAAACCCCATAGATGACACCACCACCAGAGCCCAGCAGCGTTTATTAGTTCGTGTACCTACCAGTGATATCAATAAAAGTGATAAGTTTTTTGCATGGTGATAAAAGGATTAACATAATTTTAAAGGTAATAAACAATATCACACTTTGCTAGTTTTAAAAAACATTGTGACAGAGGACTTGGTCCAATGTAATAAGTATAAGTTACGTAGGTTTATCGTAGGGTAGAAATAGGATTTCAAGATTTGTTTATTTTATTATCCATGTATGACAATAAACGTAGTCATATCCAATCAACTTCTTCTTTTTTGTTCTTTTAAAGAATTTCAAGAAACAATTTAAGACTACTACATTTGAGCGTCTCTAAAACTTAATTAATTTAATATAATATTACAATTAACTATGAAAAAGTTTACTTGAAAATGTAACTTCATTTTAAAAATAATCTTGCAAAGAAATTTATTAAATTTACTTGGACTAAAGAGTGCTAATATCTCAAGTGATTCTTCTAGTAAAATAGAAATTGGTGTTCATAGAACTGGCGCCCATAAAACAAAGAAGGATTCAATAGGGAAGAAATAGTGTAAGTATCCTGTAAGCAGATCAAATATTTCTTCATCATACTATTACTTTTACAATATCTCATAAATTCAAGCTAGAAAGTTGGATGTTCTTTGGAAATTTTTCCAAATTTTTTATAATTCCTTATGATCGTTCGTCGAAATTTGATGCAGATACATAACTTTAATTAATTTTCCAACAAATATTTCGTCCGATAATCAATTCATTTCGTAGGATTACTTATAGTTTTTAACATCAAAATATGAGACATAAAAACCCAAGCAAAAAACCCTCATTATATCGATCTCTTCACAGGGGCTACCGGATTTTTAACAGCGTTGTCAAGTATAACCTATTTCCAGGAATTTAAGGAAACGCAAATGATTTTATATACATCGCCCATCATATTATGACATTATCATGTAGTATAACAAAATATTGATCACACTATATACCTTTCGTCATATCATAAAACAATTGGATGGTCAATGTGATGCAGAATAAGAATGTTTCCCATTCAAATATTACGGATCCATTTTACACGGCGATTCCTCGGCTGTGTCACATCGGCACCATTGGCATTCATTTGGATGCCTAAATTGCATAATACCGTCGAACGTTTTGTCCTAAAGTGGGATCAACAATAATTCTTGAAATAGAAGTAATACAGTTATTCTTTAATTTAGTGTATTATTTTGTGGGTTTTGTGTTAAAATTGAGTAGTTATTAGTATTCTATCAAAACATAACAACTTGTTGAATGAAAGCGCCTTTATAGTGATGATTTTAGCTTGCTGTAAGAAAAGTTATAATGCCCCGATCTCCCATAGCAGCAATTGTGGGTATCATTTGAAAATTTTTTATGTCTCATATTTCGATGTTACAAACAGTATATTATATTTATATATAACTATATAATTATAATCTATTTAGGCGGTTTACTATAAAGCTAACGCCTTTTAATTTTCTTAAATATATTCAGATTATTTGTAAAACACGTTTTGATTCTCAGTAAAGTGATGTTTATAATGAAATGTGATACAGTATAGGATCGCGCGAGCTTTGAAGGAAAGCAATAGCTTCACATGTAAGCATATAATATAGCCGATGGCCGATGTATTATTTATTAAGTGTGAGCTTGCGGAGACATAAATTATTTATTACTTCTACTTAGTATGTGTAGAACACCGACAGCAAATAATTCTAAATATAATCCTATGCTCCGTGTTTCTGAATTATTTGTTCCGTATGCTGAAGTTTCAGCGTCTCGTAAATAGTTTCTAAGTACACACATAGAATGGTTATTTTGCATCTGGCGATATTTGCGCACTTAATTTCCGCTTGCCGCTAACACATTGCATACACTAAACTGTTCCGTATATAAATGAGCCACTAACAAAAACTTGGGTAAACGTAATCCAAAACTGTCTTTCAGTTAAATCAGTATTAGCCGCAAATAGATGTCAACAGTATTTTAAAGCACTTGTTTAACAATATTTTGAAAATTCTCAATATTGAAAACTATGTTGCAATTACGCTCAAAATTTAAAAAGAATCAAATATATAAAACATATGTTAAATATAAAGTTACGAGCCCTTGGAACACAGGCTAATAAAAAGCGTATAGAATAACTCATGAGATTTCTTTTTTTTTTTGTTTTCACGGAGTTGTTAGTAAAGAATGTGGGAATCTTCAAAATAAGAACAAAATATTGTTTAGGGTCTATTTTTTGTTTTTCAGAAAAAAAATTGGGAATCCCGCAATCTTACAAGTAAAGTAAAAAGAAAGATTCATTACAATAAATTTTATAAAATAAACAGATTTCTTGTAATTCTATATTTTTGATTTGCAATAAAAATCAATAAAAACCACCAGTATCCGTATCGAAGCGAAATAATCGTAATGACGGATAATAGCTATTTATCTAATTTCTGCGCAACGAGCGCTAGCGAGTTCCGCAAAAGGATGCGACTTACAGAAAATAGTGTTTCCCAACATGTTTCATACAATTTTTTTTCCAAATTCTACCAATTTTATTTTATTTTATTTTATTTATTTTATTTTATAAGAAAACTGAATTCTATACGTTTAAAAACAATAATACCATCCTTATATCGATATCTTCACACCTGCCATTGGATTTTTAACAGTGTTGTCAAGTATAACCGATTTCCAGGAATAAGCAAAAACAATTGATTTTATATACATCGCCCATCACATTATGACATGTAGTATAACAAAATATTGAACACACTATATACCTTTCGTCATATCATAAAACAATTGGATGGTGAATGTCATGTAGAATAAGAATGTTTCCCATTCAAATATTACAGATCCATTTTACACGTTCCTCTGCCGTATCACATCGCCATCATTGGCATTCATTTGGATGTCTAAATTGCCTAATACCATCGAACGTTTTGTGGTAAAGTGGGGTCAACAATAATTCTTGAAATAGAACTAAGACAGTTACTCATGTTATTAGTGTATTATTTTGATAGGTTTTGTGTTAAAATTGATTAGTTATTAGTATTCTATCAAAACATAACTTGCTGAATGAAAGCGCCTTTATAGTCACTATTTTAGCTTACCGTAAGAAAAGTTATACTGCCCCGATCTCTCATTGTGGCAATTGTAGGTATCCTTTGAAAAAATTTTGTCTCATATTTCGATGTTACAAACTA
This sequence comes from Tetropium fuscum, assembly GCA_964058915.1. Lineage (NCBI taxonomy): Eukaryota > Metazoa > Arthropoda > Insecta > Coleoptera > Cerambycidae > Tetropium > Tetropium fuscum. The sequence goes on from CAXKVY010001575.1 coordinate 78,059, forward strand.
TACAACATGCTAGGTTTAAATTGTGTGTTTTATATTATAAAATCATGGGCAGAATGAAAAGTTTAATACATTACACATAAGCTTTTCGCAGTTCGGAATGTAAATGGCTATTACAAAACCAGTTGATTAAAATTTTACTTTTCATAACTTGTTATGAAGAGTAAGATATTTTCTGACGCGAGGGTTTTGAAAAATCTTCACTTTAAATGTCAAAATTAGATAAACATTATTATGTGTCTCAAAATAAGTTCGCCATACGTCGGTGGCGAACTAGTTGAGAAGGAATTTAGCGAGTAATTAATCTAATGAGTCATGCGACTTCCAAGGGCTCTTATATATAAGTATTAAATAGTTAAAATAATTGAAAGGAATTACGAAAGGTTTTATATCCTCTTAAAAAATTGAAAAATAAAATCACGATAGGCCATGACAAAGTTTTTTTTATTAGTGAATGTAGATATATTTTTCTCCATCCTTTACTTGTTTTGTTTAACTTAGCATTTAAAAATGGAACCGTTCCCGAAATTGGGAAAGTAGTTAAAATTTACAACAGTAGCAAATTGATGACCACGGTCAAGTAGAATTGATTTATGCTAATTTATGGAGATCCATAGACTTTTATCCGAATAGATCAGGGACTAATTTTGATTTAGCTAAAAATCTTTGTATTTAGTGAGTCTGTTAACATTATTTACTTAGTTTGTAGGTGCATTATAATGGTTCCACTTTTAATTAAATTTCTCCTACATCCGGTGTCCCTCAAGGATGCAACCTGGCACCCATATTAATTTTGATATTTATTAATGACATTACCGATGATGTTGGCTGTAACTACCTACTATTCCCAGATGACTTAACAATTTAACACATTATTAACATAGTATAAGATTGTGAACTTATTCAATTCAGCTTATTAATATTAGATGAAATTCAATTAGACTGAAATGCACACAAATGTAAAGCTGTTAGTTTCACTTTAAAGAGATAAAAAATAATCGAATTTGTGTACATGTGTAAATTACACAATATTTTCTGGTTCTAAGTTAACGAAAGATCTTTGAAAACATTTTGATTCCAAACTAACAACGAAGAGACGCGCCGTCGTTACAATATAACTTAACTTTACTAACTCTATTTTCAAAGATACGGATATAATGTCAAACTAAACATACAAAACTGTGAAAATGTGATGTAAAGACTAAGGTTAGAGTGATAAGAAATATGGTCAGTGAAGGACAAAGAAGCTTTACGTTTTAAAATTTACTGATTATCCGTTCTTCCACTTCATTTGCTCTGTCAGTAATATGTTGCATATAATATGATACGGTAACAAATAAAATACAATTCCGTGCAAATTTACTTATGGATTAGATCTCATATAAGCCCCCATTCATACTCTGTAATGAACCTGGGGGCTAACGGTGATCACACAAAGAGGTATACGCAGGCACAGAGCGATGTACTTCATCTCGTTGATTGAAGAGAAATGTGAAGGGTACCTCACAATTGCCGATGGGGGCGATAGGGACCCATAAATTACCTCAACAATACTTCTGTCAATAAATAAAAAATTTAACTGTTAGCAGCTGTGACGCTGTAATATTCTTATACCTATGATATTTTATAACGAAACATTATCTAATTCAACTGCAGTGAAGGAAATCTGTTAAATTAACTTTTGTTTTGACTTAACTATCTAGGGTAATTTAGGGTTTCTATAAACATATAATTGTATGATACTCTCTCAGAATAAATATTTTTCTACGTTAATTGGAATAACGGATATACCTACAAAAGTTTTGTGGATTCATGATAATAGCAGTATACAAATATTATATAGTATGTATAGAACAAATTATTTATTTAATATATTTTTATTAATATATATGTAAAGTGAGACTTTTGAAAACCCTTTGAGGTTAGGAAACGTCTTACTTTTCACAACTAGTTACGAAAAGTAAAATATTACGCAACTGGTTGTGTAAAGTTCATTACATAGTAGGTTATTTCATAGGTTGTTTAGACCTGACAAGATATGAAAGTGACGAGCTGTCACACCGTTACAACCTACTGGATTGTTTTTAAACGTATAAAATTCACAGTTTTCTTCTCATAAAATACAAAATTGGTGAAAATTAGAAAAAAATCTTGTATGAAACACGTTGGGAAACACTATTTTGTGTAACTTTGTTCGTTACACAAAGTCGTACTTTTTCCGACTGGTTACATAAATAGCTATTATATCTATATAGGTATAACCTAAATGATACAATTAAGAGAAAATACAAAATTATAAAGTACGTAGCGATAACAAATACATAGATATGAAGTAAACATAACAAAAAGTGTAATCACGTATTAAAATAAATTTTAATCGACTGAAAAGTAGGTTTAGTTCAACTGCTTAATAAAATTAATTAATTAATTAATAATTGATACCATGTTAAATGGCACTGATTTCACAGAATTTACAATTTCGCTCACAGGAGAGGGCTGTACTCTCCTTCTCCGTTATATGTGCGATATTGACTTGAGTGAAGTAGTTCAGTCGATCTAGTTGCATAGTTTGTCACACTTATGATAAATAAAGATAGTAATTCATTGCAGTCTATTTTACCTTTAAGAAGTTTTTAAATAAGCCATTAACTTCGATGCTGCAGCTCATTCCAATTATATTAAGTCTATCATTATACACATCATTATTTTTATCTATTTTAAGTTTGAATAGAATATAATTGCAAATTTTGCGCTTCAGATTCCAATCGATTAATGTAAGTAATATAGAGAAGACTCCAAATTATGCGGTAGTATTCCAGACAAGAGTGTACAAGAGAATTATATACCTAATAAAGTAACTGATAAGATATTAGTAAAATCAGCAGTACTGCATAACCTGAAACATTTGCACAAAATATCAAAGGGATCAAATTTAATTCCTACGTCATTAATCATGTTTACTTGATAAAATATAATATTATTTTTGTCCAACTCGCACAAAATTGGCGCTTTCCCATGCCTCCGAAGAAAGCGGAAAGTCGCCTATTTCAAACAACCCGTGCGCTTTTCGATTTTGTCAGCACTAGTGCGGAAAATAGACTTTCGCGCCCAGCTACACGAGGTTTCCATGACAAAACAAAAAATTAATGATCATTACTAACTTTTAGCACTTTTTTAAAATAGTTTTAAATAATCTGGTGTTATTTTTACCGAATCTGGTGCTAATTTCACTCAGTTCTGATTCTTTAAAAGAAATTCATCTGGCTACGTTGTCCATATTTTACTTTGAAACTTTTTAAGCAGCGTAAATATTTGCTCCGTTTCCCCTGAAAGGAAAGAGTATAGGGGCACCTCGAAGTTGCAATAATGCGTCGTTGATTGCCCGAAGCACGACGGCGGCGGTGGTCGTGGGAACGGTATTCCACCTGGCCTCATCAAACGGGAGGCACGTGGGGTCCCAAAGGGCACGTGACCTATTCAACGGTAAGTATCGGCGCTGATTGACCGATGAATGCCCTGAGGTAAAGCACAATGCTGGTGATTATCGGTGGTCGTGTGTTCTGGGCTCAGTTTATCTTACTTCTTTTCAGATCGGTCCATTCGTGTGCTATTACTGTGAAATTATAATCTATGCTTTGATCGCAACCGAACAATACAACATTATTAAAACTGTAATCAAACAGAAGGTTAGAGATACAATATTTTTGTTAAGGTAGATACAATATTTCTCTACATTTGTGGTTCGAAGTTATGCCTTAGTATGTACTTACAGGATAGGTTATTAAGTTATGCTCTATAAATTTTAAATCTGTGGATTAAGATATAGCAATAATTAGTCCTCTATATTTGTTGTCTTTATTGGTAAAGCTGAGCGCAAATGGCACGTAACCAAATCCTAACCGCGAAATTAACAATAGTCGATTACTATTATTAATTAAAATGTGTTACTTATGCTAAAGTTACAGTTCGTCCAGGAAATTGTAAATACATCAACAATCTTAGACTCTGGGTCCCTAAACCAAGAGGAAAAACTTTTGCATTTTGAATTGTGCCTCGATGCACACAAGTCAAAATCAGGGGTCTTGAGTTCAGAACAAAGCATAATTTGCGAATTCAAATTCAGTTTCACTATCTATACTTCGAGACTCTTTATCAGCATGTAAATTTTTACTTGGCTCTATATTTGATGCGAAAATGAACAGGTCTCGCTGTTCGCATCACTGCCATATTTGCTTGGTTAGTTTGTTAAGATGTGGGAATTGCAGCACCCCCCCCCCCCACCCCCATCTATTTATATAAGAAATGGCAGTTGTGTTATCAATACGTAATAATACGTGGCATTTAGTGAGGTCTCGAGCAAACCATTTAAACCTCAAAAAAGGCTGCAAGCAGTTCTAAATAATTTATGGGAAAATTCTTCTCAGATTTAGACTAAAAACCGTGTGTGAAACTGTTGTTACAATTTTGTAACAACAGTTTCACGGGCCCCAACCCGATCTTGAACTATTGCTGAATATTTTTATTTAAAATTTTCGGGTCTTAAAACTATTCTTGCAAGAAATGTTAGCCTGTCACCAAGACAATTCATCTAAAACTTGTCTAGAGATTGTCTATAAGACCCTTCTGATTTGCGCTAAATTTTTTTATCCCGTTTGCATTTTTTTCTATAAATCCAACTATATTTGATGGCATTACATACCGCAATTAGTTTTCCAACCATTCTTGCAAAGTCCTGGATTGTATGTTTTGTTTTTGATAAAATGTATGTAATTGTAATGTATGTAATTATTCCACATGTTCGGTTGTTCATTTTTTGGAAGCCTAACTGGTAATTCAACAGAATTGTAAATATAACCTAAATATTTTATTTCTTGACAGGGAACAAGTACACTTCTGTCTCTGTTAATCACAAAACCCAAGTTTTCCAGAATTTGAATCGTTTTGGAAATATTGTCATACATCAATATACAGAACAGATAAGAAACCCCTTGACCTTAAGTGTGACAAGACGGGCTTCCGCAGTTTTGTGAATACAAAAGGAGCTGTGCTGAGACCGAACGGTAAACATTTATACTCATAAATTTTGTCTAGGAATTTTAATCTCGGATACTACCGGTGACGTTTATTTATTCAAATCAAGTGATAGGCATCCTTTAGGTCAAGAGAAACATATTGTGAAATTAGTTTAACTACATTTTTATGGTAATCAATTTAAAGTGTTCAGTATGCACAAATTTGTTTAAATTTTTAAATTTTTTGAGTTTGAAAAATGTTTGAGATAAACTGATTTTTGTGACAAGAACATTGGGCAATTGCTTCCAACGACAGAAGCCTTTGATTTTCCCTTGACAACTTTAATTGTTTTTTAATTGATACATAATCGTTCTCAGAACTAGAATCCCAAAAATCGGACCGAATCACTTTACCATTTAGTGCGCTTAACTCGGCATCGCGTCTGTTGTGAAGCGTACACACCGCCACGCAAGAGAATAATGACTTGTCACTGCGCGGGCCCGGGGGGTGACGGAGTTTTGCAGTCTAGAGTCTAGTTTTGAACTGCGTAGCGCTACCTAGCGGAAGAAGAGTAAAACACATAGTGATCTTGAGGAAGAGGCGGGAAATATAGTGTCATGCAATGATTCCGAATTGCCAGATCCTAGTAGTAGGTACACATAGTTGACGCGTTTGCTCAATATTTTCAAGATTCGGATAGCACACCTACTAATAATACGTATTATTCAAACACCATTCTTTATTTTGCTGGGCTCGTTAACTGGCAGCGTTAACATCACGCTGCCCAAAAGAAATTTAAAATAAACGTAATATGGGTCCTGATGAAATTCCATCGTTTCTCTTACATGATTATCTCTTTTTCTCTTACATATTTCTATTTCTCTTACATATATCGCTAAAAGCAAATCACTTCTATCTCTAAATCACTAGTTTTTAATCTGTCAAAGGCTCTTGAATTCTTGCTATATGAACCATTTAATGTTAGTGTTAAAAATAGGATTACTGAATATCAACATCAACATGACTTCATGGGGGGAAGGTCAACTTCGACAAATCTATGCTGTATTACGCAATACATTATTACCGATGCTTTTGATAACAATTCACAAGTTGATGTAATATAAATATGGATATATGAATGTAGTATAAATATGGACCAAGGCATTCAACAGACTTGATCATAATCTGCTCTTAAACAAATTTGCTCGGTTCGGGTTTTCTGACAGTCTACTGATATTCTTCTACTAACCTCAAAAATCGATCATCGTATGTCGAGTGCTGCGGGCGTAAAGTTTAAACAGTTTATAACACAATCTGAAGTACCGCAGAGTTCTGTCTTGGGTCCATTATTTTTTTATATCTTTATAAATGACATTGTCCATAATTTGAATATTCCTTGTCTGTTGCATGTATATTTATGCTTGGTCTTTCAATCAGCAATAAGTAAACTATTATTATGGTGTAAAGCATACAATCTGCAATTAAATGTTAGTAATTGCTTTATAATGACGTATTCCTTAAAACAGTATAATATTCAGCTATGTTTTAGAAAACTCACTGCTATCGAGATGCAGTAATTTTTGAGATCTAGGTGTCACTTTTGACAGTCAAAATATTTCCGTTTAAAAGTTTAGGTTTTATAATAGTTAATACCCATGATTTTAATAACATTGAAACACTTAAATTTTTGTACTATTCGTACATTAGATCTAGACTGGAATACGGATCGATTCCTTGGAGTCTCTCTTATATTCATATTGATTGCTTAGAGAAGAACTAGAGACGTTTTCTCAAATGCCTTTCCTTCAAAGTAGATGAGTACCCCGCCATAGGTATTCATATCAAGAACTTCTTAACCACTCTTGAAAATCGCAGTCACCGTAGACCTAATTTTTGTATAAGGTAATTGGGAGGAAGATGCCTAAAGGGGCAAGATATCAAACTAAAATAATTTCGCTACTATCTAACAGATCTCGTGAAAGTAATATTATGTATCAAAACATAACCTTTAAATATTACAATAGTTAGTTTTCACTATATTAAATGGTTCCGCATCTTCCTCCTTACGTTTGAGGAAAGATGCCAAATGTTTATTGGAGTAAGGTGCCATATATAATTTAATGGGCGGAGTATCCCGTAAGTTAAGATTAGCATGTAAGTGAGTCTTTTTTCTTGCAGTTTAAGATGCCGGGAACCTACGTAAGAATTTCAAATAGAGGTGTTTGGTCAGAAGAAGACCTAAAGACTGCCGTGGCTGCTTTAAGAGGCGATGGTCGAAGTGCAAACTTCATTGCAAAGGAATTTGGAATTCAATTGCGTACTTTGTTAAGACGATTCCGCATTAATAAACGAAAAAAGGGTACTTTGGGTCCTATTGGATGTTTAGGAAAAGAAAACGAAGAATTGCTGGTCTCCTACTACAAAGCTTAGAAAAAATTGGGTACGCTCCGACATCAAAAGACGTTAGGCACCTGGCGTTTACATTTGGTGAAAAAAAACGGTCTAAAGTGTAGATTTAATAAAGACGTTCAACTCGCAGGCTATGACTGGTTCAAACTTTTTTGAGAAGGCACCCCAGCAGAGTGTCAATGAGAGTGGCTGAAGGTCGCTATATTGCTCGTTCACAGGGAATTATGAGGTTAATCCATATTTTAAGTTTCTTGGGGAGACATTGGAAAAACACAAATTTCTCGATAAGTCAGAATTTTTCTTTAAGATTGAAACTGGGCAGCAGATTTGTAATAAGTCTGGCAAAGTTGTTGCCGCTAAAGACTCCAAGGACACGTGCAGAAAAAGGAGAAACTATAAGTATTTTAGCATGCTGCAATGCCGAAGGCAATTATCTCCAACCTTACGTTATGTTTAAAGGGAAAGAATAAGAAAAAAGAGTTTGAAGACAATATGTCACCTAAGTTCAACTGTTGTTGTGTCACCAGATTCAGCCTACGTTAAAAGTAGCATTTTTGCATCGTGGATAAAATATCACTTTTTCTTTAGAAAAGGGCCCGGTCCTGTTGTGTTGGTCCTTGATGCGCATGCTTCCCATGCGCATGCTTCCCAAGAACAATCAGATTAACATACCGAAACTTTGGACCATAAAATTACTGAAAATTTCAAAACACTGAAAAATCAAAACACGATTCAAATAGAACAATATCATTTGAGTATATTGTCCCACTCCTTTCCATACCGGATCCTAGCAGATCACATCCTCGTAAACAACATGCTGAATTTACTTCCCCGAAATTCCGTCACAAAAAACCCGCCAGAAACTGGAAGAAAAGATACAAAAAGCTAAAGGAAAAGAAACGAGAAACTAAAGCCCATAAGAAAAAAAACTCATTTGCAGAAGGTAGTTACATGAGATCTGCATTTTCGAGGTTAACACATGTGATCATTGTACAATAAAAACATGATTTTTTTAGCCATTTTTTTAAACAAAAAAAATGCTTTGGGGTAAGATGGCATTCAAGGAGGTGTAAGATGCCAAAGGCTTATTTATTTAGTGGTCACATCAGTATAGGAATCTGCCCCGTGGTTTGGCATCTTAGACCCGATATGACGGCATCCTAACCCTATAGTAAGTATAAGACGCCAAAGTTAGTATGTTCGTCATTATGTATATATACGTCAGTATTTTTTTACTTATTTTTTCACGTTTCCTAGTTTGGATTTTCATGTAAGTTTATTTTGTGTTCTACATATATGCTTAGTCGCTACAATAAATGTGTAGCAAAACTCCTTTTCTTTTGCAAATTGTTGAAAAAATGTTATGCGTCTTCCCCTCAATTACCTAATTATGCAATAGACCCGGTCATCTGTTCTGAAATACTTAATAAAATAAACCTTTATATTCATAGAATTAACTGAAGACAAAACGCGTTCCGAGACTAATGTTCAAAAACCTTCTCCTTTATTTAGAATGTGCAGAAACTGCAATAGAACAAGTAATAATATTGACATATTTAACTGCAGAATCAATAAGGAGACCTAATATTCCTTACGTTTAATGCAACTACCCTGTAATTGAATTTATATCGGTTGGTTAGTGTATAAAATTTAAAAAAATACTATAAAAATATAATTTAAATTACTATATCATAAAAACTATACATCAAAAACCAAATATCAAAAAACATATCCAAAGAATTTCCAGATTTTAGAATTCGCAAGGCAAAATCCAACAAGTTTACGACACTACTGCATCAAATAAAAATGGCATTCCAGTGATTTATTTAGCGAGTTTAAAATATGAATTCACCTGCCCAGGACCATCAATTAAAAGTAAACACATTTAGCGACTAATCCAGGATCACGACTTCATAGAACTGGCAGAGCCGTTTCTTGTTTGGCTGGAGAAAAATCTCATTTTGATAAACCGGCGGTCATTAATCACCGGTTTTATCCGAACGTGACATGAAAGGATGTCTCGTATCACGTTGGCTTTGACCGGCGGAGTCTCACCGGTGGTGCTGGGCGCCAGCGCTGGAAGGACACAAACACTAGCAGGAACCGGAAACGCACCTCACAGCCTCCGAGGTCCCACGGCAATCTAGCGAAATACGCGTTTTCTCAAAACACGCGCTGTGAATAAAAAGTTCATTCAAACGCCAGGAGATTAAACGATTATCAACTGCCAGTCCTGCCCATGATCCTGCAAGAGAGGTGTTTTCATGTGTAACTGTATATGCCTTTGATTTGCTTAATATGTTTTTAATGTTGTTACAGAATACGAAAACATGCAACAAAATTCAAATTTAAATTAACGTTCTGTATATTAAGACTTGTATATTTAGACTCTACCATCTCCTAACACTGACTTGGAAGTATGCCACGAAACAAAATCTTCTGAATTTGTTACAAAGAAAAAATAATTGTTTTATTATACGAATGTAATCGCCAACATAAGAGACTAGCAGAAATAAGGAAACTAAACCCTCTCTGGAATCAAAGTAAAACCGTTAATCCTTCAAATGTACGCTGTGGACTAAATTCGACAATTAGTGTCAGTTTGACATGAAAATGCCCTATAAACTATGCCTATCCACAGTTCTTTTAGAAACAGTAATGCCTTTATTTTGATTATCAGTGCATATCAGATATGCAGTTCAAAACACGGTGTACGTTGCATGTCGCGTTTTGAATTTTGAGGTTTATAATAGTTATAATTTGGAAATTGGATATATATATATATATATATATATATATATATATATATATATATATATATATATATATATATATATATATATATATATATATATATATATATATATATATATATATATATATATATATATATATATATATATATATATATCTGCCATTTTAAATTCGGATAAATTCCATTTCAGATAAAAATCAGAATAGTCCAGTCTATGTATGAATAAATTATCGATTTCACGTAAAATATTATTACAGGTATATATCTGAAGGTTGTACGTCATAGAGGAGTGTTAGTAACTGATTAATACGTATAGACGTACTATATGATTCTTGCCCTATTTCTTAAGATAATGAATCAAGACATGTTTAAGTGGAATTGATTCTTAATAGGTTGAACTACAAGGTAAGTTGAAAAATAAGCTATTCGTACCAAAAATTGTTGTTAAAAAGTCAGTTTAAAAGGTGGGTGTTTTTTTGCTTACAAACAAACAGAATAACTTCCTTAAGTTTTATGATAAACGCTTGTAATTTGGCGCACTGAATAGCTGGTTGAAAAACACACTTAACTCTCTACATCCTACCAGCCAAGATAGCAACTTTAAAAAAAATTACAATCATAAGTATATTATTTTTTTACATTTTAAAAGTTCATAGATTTTCAATGATGACCTACATTTTATGACTCAATTGATAAGTATACAATGTACGCAATGAGTATGAAGTCCTAGCCCGTGAAAGTGAATGTATTTTTGCAAGAGCGTTCCTCAAGAATATCCTAATGCAAATAATTCATAAATGAAGTACCTGCAACTCATGCATGCAGATAAGAACTATGATGCATTTGCAAAGGCATCAATTAACTGTGAGGCCAACTGTTTTAACTGAAGTGGATTTGCTGATATTCAGGAGATAATGCGTCAATGTCGTTCAAAATATGTACCAAAGTTTTTAATTTAGCTTCATTTTAATGAAAAATTGTTTTACTTGTTTAAATCTACGAAAATTTCTTGAAAATGTAAGAATTTGATTTTAAGTTTCCACATTAATTAAACTTCATTTACAGCCATACAAAGTTACTGTTATTCAAGAATTATTTCCTCCTGACGATGGAAATCGAGAAAGATATTAGCGATATTACCGATGATTTAAATGACGATTTATTAGATTTAACGGATGATGGTTATATGTTGTTATATCAAGTCAAAACTACAGGACATGGCTACAGAAAATTCTCACACTCATATAGAAACGAGTTTACACTCTTGAAAAATTGGTATATGGGTGGTAATATCCAGAACACGAATAATAGGCCTCATAATTTTTTCACCAGACAATAAATGGTGGAAGGTATCGGTATATGATTCTAGACCAGGAGTGGTAATTCAATACTTTCAAGAATTTTATATGATCATCGAGTAATCATCAGTCAGAGACTGCGGCCTGGGCGGTGTTCAGATCTAGCGCCCCAGATTTCTTCTTATTTGGACTCACAAAGAACAGTGTTGTAACATTTTCCAAAAAATAGACGCCAAAGATTTGAAATCACGCTTTCGATTGACTGCACAAACTTCATGAATTACAAGGAGCAATTCCAAGAGAAACCTACAATATAACTGTTGAATAAGCTACAAAACGTAGTCAATAAAACAAAATGAGTAAATTTATGTTTAGCAGCAAAAGGCCATCACTTTGAACAGTTACTTTCATATTTCGTATTGAAATTTATTTTCCTACGAGCGTGCGGTATAGTGAACGTTACCGCACGTGTGCGGTAGAAATATAGGAAGTTGGTTTTAGCTATAATTTGTTTCGTTGCTAATTATTGTTAATGTTTGATAGCAAATTATTGTCATTGTTACTTATCTCGAATTTGCAAAAATAGATCTGCAGAAAACATCTCGATTTTTTTAAACCCTATAATACATTGAATGAAATACAGATTTTTTTGGATACCTACTTATATTTTGTAACATTTTTATTGTTTACAATGAAACTTCATATGTAAAAATCATAGCATTGGTATAAAAACGTAGGAAATTAGAAGTGAGACTAAACCAAAGAACAGCAGGAAATTATAGAAATGTAAAGTGTCTTTTTTATTTTTATACTTCTTTTAGCTTACTATTGCACCTAACACATCCGGGATCTGTATTTTCCGCACTCTAACTGCAGTTGACCATACAACGTTGTCTCTTATGGCTTTTTAGGTGTCGTAGATCTTAGGGCCAGCCCTTGTGTTATCTACTCAAATACGGTAAAAAAAGTCAGGCAAAATATATTTTTACAACTTTGAGCGCGCGTATATCGGAAACTATGAGACCGCAAAAAAATTAATAGAAACTAGTTTGTTGCATATTTTGTCAGATTTAATTTTGTATATAAAGGCCTTATCGCTAGGACCTATAATTTCCGAGATATAAGAGAAAGACCGAAAAAGGTACATCCCACGTGCCACCCTACATTTCGACGTGTTAGCTAGCCAAATAAGGCAAAAAACGCGAAAGCGAGTGGGGGCTTTTGGTATGTTTACCTTCTAACTAGTCCAAACAAAGTCCCAAAATTAAAAATTGTTCTCCTTCCATTTCGCTCTACACCCCCTTTTTGGAGATGACTGGGCTATAATGAGAACAATACACCCTTGTCGCCATCTGATCATCTCACTGGACATGTTGCAATATTTTTTGTTACTCAACACAATCATTAGATTTTGTAATATAAATAAAAATCGAACAAACGTTATTTATTATTTTAATACTAAATATCCAGAGTACTGTTTTGATAACTTTTCGATATATTTTGAGTAATTTTATGATGTTAATCTTGACATAAATTAATTAAACATACCTAATATGCTTTGCAATTACATAGATAAGTGATTGAATATGGAAATTAGCTTTTCCTTTTCTTATAAATTACGAGGTATTGCCGTCATATGTTTCAGGGGCGCTGTATATAAACCTTGCGCCGACCGAACTGTACTGCTACCACTGGTTAAATCTCCTCATCCCTCCTTTAATTTGTTTCATTCCCATCACATTTTATATTTTCCAATTCACGAGATTTTTTATGAAAATTAATATATTATAATAAATTGATCTTGCTGTTTAGTATAAAAAAATAAAGAAATATCAATCCTCGTAGGAGAGGGAAAATGGAGGGCATTGATTATAACAAAAACTGGTGAATTAAGCAAATAATCAAAAAATTATTTGGCCGATTTCCTTTCCATTCACTGGTTCCACTACAGCATCTACCAAATAATCTATAGTGAAAATAAAATCCTCCAAATTGCAGATAGTCATAGAGGCTAAAGATATTTCGTTTCCAAGAATATCATGATTTTTACAACGTAATATTAATGGAAATAAAGAGGCCACAATTATTAATAAATTACAACGATGTTTAATCTGAGCAATAAATACTCATCATGGTAAAATACTGGTTCAAAGAAATACAATTTAGAACAATAATTATGCTAGGGCTTGCAACAACTGCTACATTCACAACCGTATTATAATTTAACTTTTTAATAAGTGTGGAATCTATAATAACACATATTTTCTTTGTACACCAGTCGTGACTAAGATAATATTATTGCAACCTTTGACACCGATTGACGCACATGGAAGTATGAGAAGAGGTATTTGTATCATGTGACTAAAAGGTGTAGCTAAGGTTATCTACACACATAAATGGAACGAACGCTATAGTTCATTATGCTTTTATAATACATATATAATTTGCTTTCTTATGTGTTAAAATAAATAAGGATTTAATTATAAGAGATATGATAGTGATGAATAAATAAAGTAATACGATATCTTAAAATATCAATTTGGTTTTGATGTAAGTAATATACACGAAAATGAATTCCAAATATTTATACTCATATTTATTTATACTTGCAATATTTAAATATGTTTGCAAATAAATATTTGTATTTAATAACCTTGTAAATATACAACAAACGGAAATAAATAATGTTGTTACCTCAAATATTATCAAATACTATACTGGATACCTACAATTATAGTTACTAATTACTACTACGAATATTACTAAATACGATACACTAATTTGAAATTAGGAAGACATAAAAATAATAACATAATACTTGTGGTTATGTGGGTCTCCAGATGTACTGTTTGTAACATCGAAATATGACACATTTTCAAAGGATACCCACAATTGCCGCAATGGGAATCGAGGCAGTATAACTTTTCTTACAACAAGCTAAAATCGTCACTATAAAGGCGCTTTTATTCGACTAGTTGTTGTGTTTTGATAGAATACTAATAACTAATCAATTTTAACACAAAACTCATCAAAATAATTCACTAAATTAAAGAATAACTGTATTACCTCTATTTCAAGAATTATTGTTGACCCCACTTTACCACAAAACGTTCGATGATATTAGGCAATTTAGGCATTCACTGAATGCCAATGATGCCGACCATGATGTGACACGGCCGAGGAACGCGTGAAATGGATCCGTAATATTTGAATGGGAAACATTCTTATTCTGCATCACATTCACCATCCAATTCTTTTATGATATGACGAAAGGTATATAGTGTGATCAATATTTTATTATAGGTACTACTGTCATAATGTGATGGGCGATGGTTATAAAAATCATTTGTTTTTCCTTAAATTCCTGAAAATCGGTTATACTTGACAACGTTGTTAAAAATGGGGTAGCAGGTGTGAAGATATCGATATAATGAGGGTTTTTTGCTTGGGTTTTAATGTCTCATATTTCAATGTTACATACTATACATAGATATAAATTGAAAATATTTGAAATATCACTATTTGACATTCTGGTGGAATTGCATATCTACAGTACATCTCGGATATATAAAAAATAAAGAAAAAACCGGCTTTAACTTTCCGCCACAAGCGCCGACTTCCAAACCGCTACTCAGTTGTACAACCGCTAACAGTTGTACAACTTCCATGGTCGAACACAGGACCGTATTGCGTATTTACACTGATTTGATGTCTGTTCGATTACGTAAAATACAATTAAAATCACACCTACTTAATCACACACTAGTCACTTTAATATTAAACTATCATAGAAAATTATGTACTTATTACATTTAAAAATTAAACAGTATATGTACTTATGTTTTATTAACAAAAAATAAAGAGTTTATTATATCACAAAAGCCAGTTTTTTTCATTTAAAATTTTAGTACCTCCAAATACCAAACCAATTTGAAAACCTTTGTAATAATTTGCGTATGCCCCCTAGCATGACATATAAAACATGATTTGCTTTATTTCAAATGAGGCCTCCTCTAAAATATATGGCCGCAAAGTGGCTACACCCCCTCTACCATTAAATCCTAAATACGTCCCTGAGTACAGCATTCAGAATCAAATAATATTCTTTCAGATACTCAATCTGAATTTAGGAAAGGGAAAGGGCATAGTTGCAACAGCTCTATTAAACGTGACTGATTCTGTTACAAAAGAGATGGAATCAAGAAAATATACTTTATTGGTATTGCTGAACTACTCCGAGGCATTCCATACTCCTGATCATAAAAAATTCTGTTGATGATATTGGGTTATATTGGTATGAATAACAGCTGTATAATTTTTTCAAAACTATTTAGATTACAGGTCGCACAAAGTTAAAATTGACGGAGAAATTTCTGATTCCATTAATATTTCCCAGGGGGTACGACAGGGATCAGTTCTTGGTCCAATTTTGGATATTATCTACATATCCTCGATATCTAAATTTATTAAAAATTGTAAAATACAGATGAATGCAGATGACACATAAGTATTTTTTTCATTTCTACATAATCAAATTATTCAATGTTGCCATATTATAAATGAAGATTCGGAAATAATTCATAATTCCCTGCAGCATGCGCTGAGATTTAACCCAAATAAATGTGGTGCAATGCTTTTTGGTAGAACACAAGGTAGAAGTAATGTAGGTCAAATAGCACAGATTCAAATTAATGGAACTAAACTGCCTTTCAAAACAGAAACTAAAAATATAGGTTTAGTATTGGATACATTAAGATTCGATAAACATATCTCGTTTGGTATAAAAAAGCCATTGTAAGATTAAAAGGTTTATACAGCTCTAAATATAAAATATATTAAATACGAAATTTAAAATAATGTTTGTGCCTGATTAGTCCTGTCAGTTTTTCAATCATTGCCATACTGTATATGGCCCATGTGTATAGCCGTCTTAATGCAATACATCCAAAAAATTTAAAGTGTTGCTTTCGTTCTCTTTATGGAATCAGAAAAGTAAATGGTTAAATATGAAAATATGAAACATAGGCGATTATTAAACTGTGCATCGCTCTACTATAAAATTATCAATTATCAAAACAGGCCTTTAGCTAATCAAACCATTCCAAATTTTATTAGATTTCACAATCAACAAGAAACGCATCATTTAAATTATGGGAACGATTCTGAATATTATAGTCAAGGTGATTTCCCCGAAGCTAATTATCAAAATAGTATAGTTGATTATACCGATAATATGCCAAACCTATATTATTTTTAGCTATACTATGAATCAAACAGAAAGTGATTATACTGCTAATGAGAATGATTTTGATTATCAATTCAACGACGGATTTCAAGATACTCCCGAAAACGAAATTTTTCACAATTTTCAGTTACATTCCGATCCATGAGAATCATCAATTCAGAATTATCAATACCATAGACAACCTAACAACCCAAATCCAAACCATGAATTTGGACAGCTTCAACCCAGAACACAATTTCTCTGATGAACACATTTATTTATTCAGATCCCCTTTTCACAGTAAATTCCAAGAATCTGTATTACATTATAAATACTTATAAAATATTAATTGTTTCAGGTGCTGGACTTGTAATTTCGTAGACACGTTCACAATTTAAATTTAAGATATAAGGGAAATATAACACCTCCTGTAGGTACATAAAAGTGCTTGCTTTAAAAGGTCATATATACTTCAGACAACTATGAAGTTGCCAGGTAAAAACAGGAAAACAGATGAGCAAACGTTCTTCATATAACCTCATCAGTTGTTTTATCCATTTTTTTAATGAAATGAAAAATTATTTTATTCGCTACCCAACTATATTGGGCTGCCTTAGCAAAAGTTCTATCACATCCATGGTTGCTTAGATTTTACATGTTAAGATTGGACCGCGAGGATGAAGAGTGACAGAGAAGCGTTGCGCGCACTGCTCCATGCGACAGACAGGGATGCAGAGAGTTCTTCTGAAAGAAGATTTTTCCGATTGTGTAAGCGCGCTCCATTGATCAAATACTGGATCCAAGTCAGATTAAATATTAACAATGATATAATTTTTTTCACCTACACTTTTATTTATCAGCGACATAATCAATAATACCTACACAATTATGAAATAAAAAGATTTTCTATTCCAAAATGTACGTATGTCTTTCAAAAGCACACTCCATGGATTAACTACTAGTGAGATTTACAAGTCAGATTTTTAATTAAATTAATAAAAAATTACAGATTTTCAATTCTCACATTTATTTATTAATAGCAAAATATCTTATTGAAATTTTTTTATATCGGACATTTATACTTGGAAACTGTGGGATCGGGATATTAAAAAAGAAATAACACTCGGAGTAGTTTCCACAAACACCAAAACACATTCACTTCGCTCGACGCGCGTTTCGCCAACCAAGTTAGCATCATCCGGAGAAGATTAAAAACTGAAAAAAATTGAGTTTTTAATCGTCTCCGGATGATGCCAACTTGGTTGGCGAAACGCGCGTCGAGCGAAGTGAATGTGTTTTGGTGTTTGTATAAACTACTCCGAGTGTTATAGATAATTACATCAAAGGTTCCAGCCCTGTCCAGTTATATTAAAAAAGAGCCAAAAAAATTATTACTTGGAACACTTAGTTTTTTATTATAAGATGTCAAATAATCTTTGTCTACCACACGAGGTAAGGAGTATGTCCCCCTCACTTTCACTCACCAGCAGCAGCCGGGGGCACCCCTACCTCTCTGCATCCCTGTCTGTCATACGAGGTCGTGCGCGCAACGCTTCTCTGTTATTATTCACGCTCGCGTTCAAAACATAACATCTTAAATCTAGGCAACTATGGATATGACAAAACTTTTGATAATGCAACCTAACATAGGGTATAAAACAACCTTTCATTTCATAAAAAAATTGATTAAATAACTGATAGGGGTATATTAATAACGCTCACCTGTTTGTACCTGGAAATTCCATAGTTGTTCTGAGGGGTACTAGGCAACCCATATTTTTCCAATTCCTTCTGACATGTTCTCTCAGCTAATCCTCGATTTTTATGGATAACAAATCGGGGATATTTATCCAAAAAAGTGAATTAGAAGTTATATTATCTCACCATATTCGGCACGCCATCAACACCATTGGCACGGGATTTTGCTAGACAACCCATATCATATGAGGATTATCAATGTATATATTATTTAACATATAATCTTTGTCATAGTCAAATAACAGATGAGGGTATATATTTCTAATATCGGATCTTAGAACTATTACGAATGGTGACACCTCAAACCAAGTCTCCGGATAACATACAGGCAACTTCCTTCTACCATTGCTGGACTATCGATTCCTTATCTCTTATCTCTATTTAGACGTTCTAACGCTAGATGACATCGGTAGCCGTAGGTACTAAAAACTGCTGTGTACGCTCTCCCCAGGATACTCTGGTCTGAGAACAAATAAAAATACTGATTTATGGGTGGACTGTTGGCATAAGTCTTTTGCTTACTGGCCACGGTCGACAAATGATACATAATGCAGATAAAGCATTTGAATGGCAGCTAGGTTAGATAGATAATGATTTAGCAAAGTTGGAACCTCAATAAAATAAATCTAGTACTGTCATACCTATGTGGCATTTCCTCAATAAATAGGATATAAGAATACATTGTTTCAATATATCGTCGTTCCCGTTACCAAGGGGCGTATCTGAATTTACACAATTTTTCAGGAGAGCAGTTTAAATATTTTAGAGTCGACTCAAACCTCTGCTGATGAATAATTACATTACAATTCAATGATTTTTATGTTTAGCTAGCTATTCGTCCTGAGGATATTAATATATTTTAATAAAAATATGTTTAGTTTACATAATAAGGCCGCCATTATGAGCCATTTAACCAGATATGCACATAGTACATGACTTCTATTAATTAAAGATTTTGGTCAAACAATTTATTCTGAAGAACATACAAATGAAAGTTACATAAAACATTAGGTATCAAGTGATAATATCGGTAAGTTCACTCTCAATGGGGTAAGGACCGATAGAACTATGTTTGTCGGGTAACTGAACAACAGGAGTAATACCTGTACAAAGATTCATTAAATCTTCATATTTAGCATCCATTATTGGAGGTGGAACATTATATAAGTTCAGGATATTATTATTTAAATTCAGAACTGCTGCTTGACGTTTCAACGTAATTGACCGATACGCTAAGAGGCTCGTTTTGAAGAATATTTGCAGTGGATTTTTTTTAACTTTAAATTCAACCATCGTTGTCAAATTGAATTTTTGACCTGTCTTCATTCCGGATATCTAAAATTCTCAAATTCATGGAGTATTTTAAAATCTAGAAAGTCCGAAAATTTTAAATTACGAACTTCATAAAAATTTTGCCATCTAGCAAGTCGGAAAACAGGAAGTAGATGGCTAGGTACCATTATATCGCCAGCTTTCTTCATAACACGTGATATGTACTGAATCTTTCATTTTGTCCATGATTCGGAGTGAAAAAACGGTGAGATTTCTTTTAAGTGCTTGCTGTTATTTATAGTATAAAGCAGAGTTGAGGCCACAATGAAATTCTTGTTTTGTCCACTACAACTGTCTGCAAAAAGGAACGCTTTCTGTTTCTCTTGCTGATCATAATGGTCCAATCTCAACTCGATCAACAACTCCAATCGAAGTAATTTTCTCACTGCAGTTCTCATCGATTCCTCACTTATACCCAACGTGTTCAGAAAAAGTAAGTTTTCTTTCACCCTTTCTTTCTTGTTATTTAGATAAAGAGAATATACTTTTGTCTTAAACCTCCGAAATTCTGTTTTTGTTGTCTTCCGTTTCTTGTCTACCTCCTCAACAAATCGGCTAATGTATTATCTTTTAAGTTGTACCTTGGTGATCTAATTCGTGAAATTTTGTAAATATATTTGTCCTTCTGCAATATCTGTATATATCTTCTTCTGTACATAAGAAACAATTCCTTCCACTTTTTGCAATGTTTATAGTTACATTTTAGTACCAGTTTTTTAGCAGCAACATGTTTCTTTGTTGTATACGAGTCATACGACTGGCCAAGGTTTCGTTTAATGGTAGCTACTTTTTTTATGTTCACCTTTGATCTTTTAACGTTGTTCTCTTAGTTAGATAGGTTTCCTCTTCTACTATGAAACCTATAGGTTTTCTCTGATTTTCGATTTGCAAAACTAACTTTTTCTCTAGTAGTTCTCTCATCAAAGGTGAATCTATGCATGTCACAGGATATATTTTCTTAATTTTCAAAATGTCCCTAACATAGCAAAATATTACAATTGACACAGCAGCTGAATGACCTCTTTTTTACAAAATGGTACTTCGCAAGATTGTACCAAATCGGGATCATCATGATCTAATATATCAACATGACTAAAAGGATCTTCCTCAAAATCCCTTAGTATTTCCAGATTTGACGAATACATATTTGTTTGTTTATTTTATTTACTAACTCTGAAAGCGGCATTTCAAAATCGATGTCTGAATCAGGATCTTCAGTTATTACAACTTTACTAAAGAACCATTTTTCTTCATAAAATATTTTTACAGACGCGCCAAGTTTAATGTTTTCGTTGTATTTTACCACCTGCAATCATCGACTGAAACACAGTTCTCTGACCCGTACTTCCAGTTTACAATAACATCCATGTTGTCTGTAAAAATTCAAATGTATTTTTACACTGTTTATAAAATTTCAATTACAACAGCATCTAACTTGGTTCATCTCTACTTGGTTCATAGACAAGAGAAATTACATAACTGTAATCGTATACCGTCTTACACAATGACACAGCATCTACTGAACTCATCACGATTACGGCACATATTATTATTGTTCTATTAACCGAGTTAAATAATGGAGGGGGCAAATTCACTTACACCTATCAATATAACGACAAGTTTAATTTTTTTTCCATTACCAAGAGTATTGTTAGTCTTAGAATTCAGATACGCCAAAACAATTCAATGTTATGATGTAACCATTATTCATACAGTTACGACTTTTGGCAGAAACATCAATGCTGTTAGTATAATTCAAATTCTGGACCTAACAGAAACTCGTTAGTTACGCTAGAAATTTTGTTAGTTACGCCCCTAGGTAACGTGAGCGACGATATGCCACCTATTTTGCTTCAAATTCAAAACCTTAAAACCTATATCACCAATAAACCAGGGTTGGGTTGATTTAAATCATTTGATTAAACATGATTTATACCTATTTAAAGCGCAAATTTGTGAAAGATATGATCCATTCTTAAAGGCATATTAACACAATTCAAAAAACTATAAATTTTTGTTTCCTTGCACGTTTCCGTTGTTCACTTCAATGGACGAAGAAGGTATTTTCTTGTATAGACATGTCGAACGACATGTGCACACGCACTGTCCTGCTTAGAATACTCAAATTTGTGAAATATGTAAAAAGTTAAAATGGTAAATAATAGACATGAACGTTGCCAATAAAAATTTAAACCTACCGTGAGGTAGGTATACAGTTCTATACATAGTGTACTTTCTGAATGAATAGATTTACAGGAAACATCTACTCAGAGGGCAAATACCCCTACGTGCAATGAGTTACACCTGCCCGATTTGTAGCTATGGCCCATTCATCAATTCTTCCACCAAACATAGAGAAGTTTCGAGCTAGTTGGCTTTCATCAGTACATCGTAGGTAAAAGAAGGATGAATTGACAGAAGTAACCCAATCAGTCTATGTCGACCCACTTGCTACTATAAATATTTGTGATTTAGCCATTACATTTGTACTTGCAAAGTTACAATAAAAAGTATAATTACGGCTAATTTCTAACCTGAAACAAAAAAATCAGTCCGCTTAAAGCCCACATTTCACACCACCACCATTCAATTAAGTCGCTTAGGTTATTCGGCAATGTTAAACAATCTAATTCGGATGTGATATTGACCTAAAAATTTAAATCATATCAGCAAATAGAAACTTATGAGATCCTATTACTGATGTTATATCATTATTAAATATTAAAAATAAAATCGGTCCCAAATGTGATCCTTGCGGAACTCCTAAGCTGTTTAAGTACGTATTCAATTTAAAACCACTATATTCAACAAATTGCAATCTGTTATGTAAGTATGATTTAAATAATTCAAATAAACTATTAGTAAGGCCGGTGGATTTAAGTTTAGATAGTAAGAGATATTGATCTATTTGATCTACTTGTCCTTGAGTATCTAAAATTTCCAAAATGTACTGTGTTACACATGTCAAATTTGTGATTGTTGATCTCTTTTCTATAATACCTGTTGAAAAGGAGTTTTATTGACCGAACTGTAGATATTATTATATAATATTATTTCAAATAGTTTTACAAAGTTACACAGAATAAAGATGGTTCTATAATTATTGTTTATTAAACTAGTCTCACCAAATTTATGAATGGAACAAATTCTTAATGTTTTTAATATTCCAGTAAGTAGAAGTTGAGAACCAAATTATTTTGATTTGATACATTTATATAAATATACCTTTCTAATATACAAATATCTATTTGTAGCGTTTTTGTCTAAAGATAGACTAAAATTGCTTATTATTCAACCAAGTCCATTTATTATAAAAAAGTATGTTAATGTATTGTTTACGCAAGAAACGACTTTGCGATCTCTCTGTTTTACTGGTCTTCGACATCGTATTAATTTTAGTCACGTTTTGGTACGTCGGCGTCGCCTACCTTGATGTATTAGAAATGACAGCGAAATTGACAAGAGTTTAGAAAAAGAAGATGAATTATGTCGGTGCAAATTAAAATTTTTTCATTCTTATTTTTCCATGTCACGCCTTGTTTTCTCTTTAAATATAAATTTCAGACATCGTTTGAGAGGGGAATATTACCGGAATATTATAAACATAATGTTTTATATCCAAAAGGTACCTATATCACACTAATGAAAGTAAAATGTACAATCGGCGTCAGCTTAAACTCACCACCATCCAAGCGATTCTCGTTCTATCGCGCCCCACTACAAATTCAGGGTGTATTGACAATACATAGCGCTTTGTTATTCAGTTAAAGAAGGATAGATTTGATAGCAAGTGGTAGGTAGTCTATTTTCAGTATTTGCACTATTCGGAACCTGCTGATTTTCCGCTTATTTGTCGCTAATTAGTTGCGAATTAGCGATTAATAAGCGGAAAATTTTCGCCATAGTAATTTTTCGATTTGCCCATGTTGCCCTGCTAACTTTATATACGTTTTTAGTTAATGTCAATGTCACTGTCAATAACAATAAAAATTTTACCTTTAGTTTCAAAATTCCAATAGTCCAATATAGTCCTTATGAACTTTTTTTATAGGGATTATACTGTAATCAAAATCGCATATTTTCGGATTAAATTCATTAAATTTCATATTAAAAATATTTTCAGAGATACAGGGTGATTCACTATAATGGAGCACCGACAGTGAGGCTTTTTTTTAATACAACCCATCTCATGACAGCGCAATGAACATAATAGTTTCATGTTTTTAATTAGATTAGGATTATTGTTAGGACTAAATTTGGACTACCGTATATTTTTTAAATAAATGTAGAATACTGACGTCACGTCGCGTCGTCTTGCTATATCTAATATAAACGAATAATGTGTAATGTAAAGAATTTATAAAAATCACTATTATAAATATATCTAGTAAAAAAATATAACATATGTATATAATGCTGATATTGCTGATAGCCAATGCGAAATTTCTTAGAACTACAAACCTATTTTGGTAGGTATGTGTGTGTCAAAAATACAGTCACATCCGGGGAAAGCGGAAGTGAAAAAACATACTTGCATATCAAAAAGTGCCGCTTGTTATGTTTATGATGTATCCCAAATTTCAATCAATTATATTGAAAACTAAAGGATAAAAGGGGGTAGATACGAATCAGTTGGCTAAGCTAATTTTCAACACCAGTATGTACCTTACTAGCCACGAAAAAGTATAAAATAACAAAAGGATCAATATACGAATGTCACCAGGCGCTTGCGAGAGCCCCCCCGATGAATAACATGGCAACTTATGTTGCTTAAAGGACACTCCCAGCGCAATGACAATAAAGAAGCTAACAAATTGGCCAAGAAGGCGGCCTGAAAATTGGGCATAGTACAATGTCTAGTCCAGTGCATTACTAATTTCAGCGAAATTGCAAATGATCAAGGAATATACGCATGCGGAGTTATGCGATGAAACAAGAAGCTGCAGACACTAGAAATCTCTTGAGATATAGTAGCGAAGATAATTATCTAATAATGTCTAGAGGAAAACTACGATTCGTAATAGGAATCCTAACTGCACTACCGAGTAAGAAAACACCTATACAATATGGGGAAAAATGACACACCCATATGCAGAGGATTTTAACAAGAATATGAGATGGTCAAGCATTGTACTTTATGATCTGTCACCCGCCATATCATCAACCAGATAATCCACATTGGAGGAGCGTTGACCATCCATAGAGAATTTGATGGAAATGCCCCTGTAACACCATCACCTTTTTTTACAACATTAGGCTAGTTGACAGCCTAGGCGAGATGTTTCCCCACGGAGGAAGCAGAAGGGCACATGACACATTACAGTAAGCACCCCGAACATGTCTTAGCCGATTTTAAATTAAACAAAAAACCAAATTTTTCTCTTATAGAATCAGTGGCGTAGTGTTAATCCATAAAAAATATTGGTGTCAAAAAATTTGCTGACAACTAATCAAACGAGCAGTGTATTTTTAGGTATATGCTGAGATTTTGTTTGATACAAGAAAAGTGCATCTCATTAAGGGTGTGATAAATCATTAAATACATAGTAAATATTATATACAACAGAACATAAACTGAGTGTATACAGATCATTTGAAATCCCGATGGACGTGCAATGTCCACATCGGTGGCTTTGTTTAAAACTTACCCCGCTCGAAGCACTATTGATTGTTTACACCGCTTACCTATATTGAAACTGTGATTCAGGGGTAGTTTTATGAATGTTCCTGACGAGACCGGAATCATAGCTCCGAGCCAAAGGGATTGATGCAAATCGTTGCCAGGACTCCACTTACGTATTCCGATAGAGGTCCTCTATACTACCGGTACACCGTGCCTTTGTCCCTTCTACGTATTGTATTTTTATTCTCTTCTTATATTCACGCTTCACCTATACTTTTATGGTTATTATTTCGTGTTTGCTTATAAATCATGCGGAAAACTCCCAACATTTTTTTGACAGAAGCGACGAGGATGTATTTGTATGATAATACTGTTTTTTTATTATTTTACTTTGTACATCGTTGTTGGTGAAATAAGAGAATGTAGTATACCCGTATAAACTTCTAAAATTATTATATATTATTTTCACGTTAAGAGTTTGCTATTATCTAAGCAAGAAAGCAAGTAAAACAAGTTAAGGACATTTGTATGCTAACTATTAGGCTTATTCAGTTTGTCATTGATATCAACGCGGGTGAGAAATTGGGTGTAATAGCTGTCATCTACCGGAATTTATTAGTGATGCGATGCGCAGTAACAAGACCCGACCCACTTACGGATGAGCAATAGATAAGGTGATATAAGTAAGATTCCTTTGACCATTAGCACGTTTGGATTGGCAAAATGTTTCCCGCCCATAAACCTCTCATTCTGGCAAATAAATCTCGGTAGGTGATGGCGATTATGCCGGTGTAAAATAAAGAGTGAGGCAACATTCGGAGGAGAAGGGACGCATTGTACGCATGGTTAGTGCAAGCGCCGTAGTACTTCACAGACAGTATTTCGTCAACAGGAACTAAATTTTTATAACCCAACATACTGTTATTGACATATCAATTTCCCAATTAAATGAGACAAATTTCCCTATATTGTTCTCTGGAGTTCTGCAGTTTATCATGGCTAATTTGACCATGTACTCGAAAATAATAAATAATAAATACTGCTTGACACATTATACAGTATTATATATAAACAGTATATTTATTAATTACATAATACATCATTGTACCGGGTGTCAACGAGATAATTGCTGTTTATTTATTTGTTAGCTTGTTATCAAGACGACAATTTTTTATCTACTCTTCAAGTTTGTACGATTTTCGGTTTCCCAGGAATTGGCCCCAACTTTTGGGGTTGTAATTATTGTTGTAATATTTAAAAAAATCAGTGTCAAAGTCAAGGGTACCAAATCAAGCGTATCGAATCAAGTGAACGTATTGGATATTTTGTTTCAATTTGTGTTACAGAGAGGTCCGATGTTAATAAACTTGTTTTTTTTACACAACTGCTCAATTAGACCTATTTTTAAACCAACTTCAAAAAAGGAGGAGGTTCTCAATTCGACTGTATGTTTGTGTATGTTACCTCAGAACTCATTTATAAATCAATTTTATTTTTTTTTTGTTGGAAATGGGGTTTTTCAATTGGGTCCCATTTTAGTTTTATTGGCTTTCGACATGCGATTCTGAAGATGTACTATGGAACTTACCAGATATACCAGAAAACATGGTGAATGCACCGGTCACAGCCCTAATTTATAGATATTTAAATTAATTAAAAAAAAATTATCTATCGGATCTCATTGTGAATCTGAAAACCTTTCTCGAATCAACTTAATCATCGGAAAACGAACGGAAAAGAACCATTTAGAAGTTGTACAAGTTCTTTCGCTGAATAGTGTACGATTTATTTAATTTGTAGTTTATACTTGAATTTACCATCAACACCTACCATTCTCAGAGTGACACTTTTATTGTGACTTTAGATACTATTAGATACATTTGGCAGATAACTCACATTCATAGAAAACGACTACCTATTAGTCTAATTGTTCTCCCTGAACATATTGATATATAAAAGCATTAAACATATATTTATCTAGAGGATCTCAAACTTTAAAATCCGTAAAATCTTGTAGAATATATTAAAACAACTACTTTTCCTAGCTATACGATAAAAAATATTAAATTATATATATAATAGAATTCATAAGCATTTAAAGAAAGTGATACAGAAATTGCTTGCATAGTCAATATAATGAATTGTTGGATCTCATGTAGGTATGAAGATTTTTTCGAAATTTTGGCCTATGGGGCCACCAACTTCCATCCAAAAATTCCTCAATTGGATTCTCTAAAAATTCTAAATATTGCCCATCCATTAGATAAATTCCCTGGGTTCGATCGATGTTCGTTTTCCACTGACCTAATATTTTGCCTTTTAAACATACCATTATTGATAAACCTGGATTCATCTGAATACATGATTTAAAATGTCAAATCGTTGTTGTTATTATTGTTACTCATAAACCAATTACGGCACTCCAGTCTTGGTCGAAATCGACGACATACAAATGTTGGTGTAATTAGAGTATTTGAACTAAACCCGTTTAAATATATTTTAAAACATTTACTGATAAAATAAAACTAATATATATTATCTGACCTCGAGTCATAAGTGCATTAGTTATTTAATTGTGCCAATCAATTTTGCAAACTGTTGTAAAACAAACGTATCTAAAAATATTTCATGATATTGTGTGAAGTTTCGTCATTTTGTAATTTATAAATATATTAATGTATTTTATTCTATGAACAGAACACGTTATGTTATTTACTTTAAGCATTTACCAGGCTATTTTTTATAATATCTATTGATATACTCTGTAAATTATATTATATTTTTGTATACGGTAATAAATTTTAAATCGAAATATTTTGTAGGTTTCAGAGAAATTATGTTCTATCGTAGATCGGAAAAATATTATGTATTAAATTCTTTATTAGTATACTTTTCACAATTTGAAGGTGTGTCCCGAAGCATATTTTGACAAGTATATTTTCGGAAAACATGTACATAGACATAAATATAATGTACATATATAGAAACATTTTATAAAAAAATTGCCAATGATTTTTTTCTCATATCTATATCGCATATGCATATCGCCAGTTTAAAAATTTTCACGGTAATATTTGGATCAGGAACAACCCTTCCAACTATAATAAGGGAACATCGTTTTATTACATTGCGAAATTAAACTTATTATACTGAAAATAATAATTATTAGGTATTATAACAAATTATTAGTTTTGACAACAAACTAACTCTAACGAAATACGCACTTTGGACATACTCTATTACTCTATATACTTTAACTTTTATGTCTAATACAAAAATTCCTATTTTCCTTGCTTATTTTGATTCCGGCAATCTCTTAAAATTTTGGAGAAATTTAAATTCATTCTATTAGGGGCGTAAGTGGCTGATATCAAGATCAGTGATTTAATTAAATCAGTTGTCCGAAAATTACCATTGTTGAGCGGATCCATAAAACACAGCCATGAGAAATTATATCATAAAAAATGTTAAAGAGGGCTGAAGGTAAATCTCATTTTCCGAGTTTTATTACAAGACATTGTTTTTGACGTTCGCATTAAAAAAGCGGCTGGATCCCGTGTTAAGGTGCTAATGTTTTCACTCTGCGTTTATAAGAGGAGACGCTCAGGAAATTAAATTTTGCTTGTAAAGAAATAAGGAAAGGTGCTCTTTCTGGCAGTGACGGCCTGAGTGACGCCTCTAATGGAAGAGCAGATGGTGTGAATGAGCAATTCGGTTTTAATTTTCGCAGGTGGAATACAACAAGAGGGCCTCTGCAGCTTCTCCGCTCTATTCGGCATTCATGGGGAAATTTCGTCTTTCAGGTTATCTACAGCGGAGATGCACTTATTATTTCAAATTAGTTGTCTGTCAAGACCCTATTTCTTAAATATATTTTAGACCACTATTATAGCAAAAATAAATTCCCTAATAATCACAAATAAAATCACATCAGATAAGATAATAACATACAGCATGTTCACTGAAATAGGAAACAGCCTACCATTTGGTGGCCTTCCGATATAGAAATTATGAAATTTTTGGGCCTGATATTACTTACATAAATATTACTTGCATTTTTAATATTCCACTATATTTTACTTTATTTATAAACTACTTTATTATACATCAAATTCCTTTTAAATTATCTATCCAGTAATCGATTATGTTGTCGATATTATACCTACCTTAAAATAATCTCAAAATATGCTATAATCGGAAAAATTAAGATGGCTATTATTTCATGTAAGTGTAGGTATCTATTTTTTTATTTTTACAAATGGTCCATAGTGTCTACCAAATCTTCGATTCACGTTCTACTGGCAGAATTTGTTGGGAATATTGTAATAAGATTTCCAATAGTGTGTCCACAGATCGACACAACGATATATTAAAACAACAAGGATTCTTTAACTGTGTTCCTTTATGGGATTTGGACCTGATTGAAAATTTTGATTGATTGATTGTTTGATTTTGTGATTGATAGTTAGAAAATAAAATGATAATAGAAAATATAATAATAATAATAGATAATAGTTAGAAAATAAATAATAATAAATAAATTGGTAAGAAAAATAAAATAAAATGTTCCTTTTGAATAATCGTCTCGATCTTTCAAAATCAATTAATGTAAAGTGTCATTTTTGTTAGTAAACTTATCAACACACATTTCCGATTTTCCTGAAATTCGGTAACGGATGGATATCGGAACGGAAAATTTGTTCATTGATAAATAATGAACAAATATTCTTAACGATATTTAGACGTATTTCTTACAGGAAAGGTCCTTTACGTGAAGGAAAACGAGTTTCAGGAAAACAAAATATATGAAATTTTTTTTCTAATCAAGCAGAGCAAGAGAATTATTGAAGGCACTGAGGGTCTGAGGGTCTTTGTGGTCTATATAATAGCCGAAATCTCCTTTTCTATTGTACTGTAACATTATTTACATTCATTGCAAGTTATATGTAATGCAAAAGTTCATTTCTTTTTCATCACGCCCGACAGGTCTTTGTTATAAAACTGCACTTATAGTAATGTTACGTGCATAATGAATGAACTCTTTTCTTGCAGACACCTATTTCTTAATTATCTAATTTACCATTACTTTATTAATTGGCACTCTCAGTCGCCGCTGTGAGAATATGACAATATGTATTGAGCGAAAGAATGGCTATTTATAAAATTTACATATAAAAATAGTGTTCATTATAAACTAAATTTAAAAATGTATTTTGAATTTCCCGTCTTTTGTGATAACTAACTTGTACAGTGATGGAAAGCTGAGCTGGCAAAATTGTTACATATTTTTTTATTAATTTGATGTTTCATTAAATAATAAAATTGTTTTGGGTGTTTGGGTTTTGCACAAAAATAACCTGAATGAACATAATAAAAATGTCACAAACGCATTAATTTAAGGTATAAAATAGAAAAATAGGAATAAATTATAGCTAAAATATATTGTTAATTTACTGCGACAGTGAGCTGCTATGCGTAAAACCTTTAATTTTGAACGTGATTGATCAGATCACTCTTGTTGAATTCGTTTTATTGAATCATATCTGCGGTCCTTTACGTAACTACCTTTACATAACGTAAAGGACAGAAAAGGTCCTTTACGTAACTATTACGGCACTTTTGGTTTTTAAAATCCAAAATATATGTAAAAATGCTTTTCTAATCAAGCATAGCGAGATCCCAGAAGGAGAAAACTGCTCGAAAATGTTTGGTCTTTTTCACCTATAATTCAATCGATCTAGAGAGACAGATTCTAATTTTTGATGTTTCACATCTTTTAACAAAGATATGAAATGTAAGTCAAACCATAATGATCTAAACAAGTAACATATTAGATAGAGAATTAATTCATGTATATCGCTACTATTACACTGTTCAGTCCGCCCAAGACTGGCTTAGTAGCTTTTATCGTTTGACTCTTCAATCGCATATAGCATGCTAATGAGAACTAATAAGTTCGAATCGGTCCACGCTTGGTGAGGAATTGACAGATCATTATAATTCATTCATTTAACGATTGTAATTCGTCGGAGGAAGCGGTATTTGCTCTCTGAGTGGGCTCTCTGAGTATTCTGCAAAACAAACAGTTATATTGTGAACTTAAGTCCAAAAATGTAGGGTCTGAGGGTTTTTGTGTTCTATATAATAGCCGATAGCTCTTTTTCTATCGTACTGTAACGTTGTTTACACTCAAAACTGCGCCGAAGGTAATGTACTTATTAATTAACGATTCACCTTACTGGAGAAAAAGATTATTAAATTTTATATTATTTCTGTTTTGACGTTATATTTTGTTGTTTTTTGTTAAACTTTTTAGAAGTTTACCGGTATTTTTATAATATGAGTAAGGATCCATCCGTTCATTTAATGGTAATAAAAACTAAAAGTTAATATTCCTGATTTCACAAGCAAATGATGTCCGTTAATCGTTACCTATTGAAATAATGATACATAGTTTCATCAACAGGTTTTTCGCATAATATTTTATATTTACTTAGTTGTTCAGATACCCAAAAATATCTGCATGCGCCACTGCCATCGATAAATAACACAGTTCGTACTTTTTTCTGCCCCATTAATACGAGCCAGTACACCAGATTTTCTGTATCATAGAAAGTTTGTTACTTTGTTAAATCAAATACGATTTTGTCATCGTAAATAATAGCTCGAAAAAGCTCATACGTAAACATAATTTATCAATATTATTTGCAATTGCATAAACACGAGAATTTATATGTCCCCTGCCCATTCCCCTCGCGCAAATACAGTACAATTGGTGCATAATTCCATCGGTGTGTTTTCCACGTAGCTTCACGGTCTGACAAACTAGCGTTTTTGTCCGCCCGCGCCGTCGCCGCGTACCTACATTTTACCTACGCTGGATGCAAAACATTCATCCATTTAGCAAACTGTGCACATCACATGCATGACAATGCGGAATTATAAATTACATTCGAATTAAACTATGTAATTGCGAAACCAGCGAACACATCCATTATTCCAGGCGCTGTATTTCTGTTAGGTAGACGGTCCATCGGCCACTGATGATGTTACGACAATTTGTTCGTGACTTGTATTGTTGGTTTTAATTTTATGTATTGTGGACTATTTTATTTACTCACTGTTTAATTTTGGATTTCATTTATTTTAAATGCATTACGAAATGTCAAGAACAGAATAGCAATAGCAAATATTCATGTAGCCGGAAACTCAAATGTTCGTGATAAAATACAATATCATCGGGAAATTTTAAATATAGAATTTCGCCAGAAACAGTCGCCATTTATAAATTTACCAAAATGGTGGGGCGGAACCATTTCCGCAAATGGCGCAGAAACGTGTCCTTGATTATTGCGCTATGTATATAAACCTCGGTATGAATATGTTTCGTACCGAACCGTCCTAAATTATCACAGCAAAGAAAATGTAGCCAACTTAGTTTATGCAGGTCATACTGACCTTCAGAAAGTTCCCTAGATGAGCGGCGCCCTAATTACGTGTTAAATTTAGAGATGTCCCTCGGTCAATTGACCGAATTTGACAGGGGCGTCGTGAAAATATTTTTTACCGGTCAATCTAAACGAAGCGATTCAGAACGCACGTTCTAATAATGGGCCGATGCCGACCCTATTCGTGATGTTTCGTCTGTTTCGTATTTCTGTTAGTAACGTCGTCGTTAGTTTTTAATTGATAGTATATGCGTGCGTGTGTTGCGTTGAAATAAATACCTGTTGCCGTTATCGATATCGAGCAAAAACGAGCAAAAAAAATTACGTTTGTTGTATGGGAGCCCCCATTAAATATTTGTTTTATTTTAATTTAATTATTTATTTTCGAAGTGAATATGTAACTAAATATTCTGTGAATATTTCAAGGGTCTACCTTTTGCCATTATCAATATCGAGCAAAAACGAGCAAAAAAATCACGTTTGTTGTATGGGAGGGAGCCCCTTTAAATATTTATTTTATTCTGCTTTTAGTATTTGTTGTTATAGCGGCAACAGAAATACATCATCTGTGAAAATTTCAACTGTCTAACTATCACGGTTCATGAGATACAGCTTGGTGACAGACAGACGGACAGCGGAGTCTTAGTAATAGGGTTCCGTTTTACCCTTTGGGTGCAGAACCCTAAAAATCATAGCAACCGCGGCGTTTTCGTGAACATCGGGACGCTACAAGTTCAAGTAAAAAGATCTTGATGAATATTCTGCTTTGGGACTCTCGCAGAAAAAGACGAAATTGTGGATTTCGGTAGAAATATGGAAATCGGCAAAAAAATTAATCATTTACAACAAACATTTCATTCAACCTTGACCGATGGACGTGAAATTTGGTGAGTAGTTAAGGGATGCCTTGAGAAGCAAAATTAACATAGCGCCGGTGTGTACCTTTACCCTGAGAGTGGATGCCACCCCATCTCAGGGGGCGGAAACGTTTTCACTCAAAATAACCCTGGAAATGAACAGAAAATTTTCTTTTATGTTTTTTCAATAGATCGATATTCTTTGAGTTATTTGCGATTGAAAACTTTTGAAGAACGATTGAAGATTTTTCGTCTTAAAAATGTATGTTTTTGGACGGTTTTTCACGAATGACTAAAAAATTTCACGTTCTTTCAAAAAAGCTGCAATGACCAAGAAATAAGTGATAAAAAAACAGAGACCGGTGTTTTTATGAATGCTCTTATTATTATCCCAAATGTAGGGAGTTGAATTAGACTTATTTTTTGCAACAACTTGGTTTGAAGCATTCAACGTTAAATAACGGAAAACCGATGTATTTTTCGGGAAAACTTATAATACATTTTTGATAGTGCTTGGAGAGACCCTTAAAATTCAATGTTAAAATACGATTGCATTATAATTAAGCGAGTTAGGATGCAAAAACGGTGAAAAAAAAGGGTTTGAGAAAAAAATTTGCGATAAAACCCCAGCCACCATTCCCACTATAATTGATATTGACTATCCCTTTACAAATGACTTTGTTTTAGTATTACTTATATAATCCAAAAGTTTAGCCGGGTTAGAATACGCATTTTTCGAACAAAATATGTTGAAAATAGCGAACGTATTTTTCAAATTCGGAGGTAATAGCTTATTTTTACCTTCAACGACTGGACTATATGGTTAGGAAAATATCTAACAATAAGTATTTGTATTTTATAATCTTGGCGATGTATTCAAATTCTCCCGAGTCTTTGCCGCTGGAGGATTCACTGCACCAAAAATTAGTTCCCACTTCGGTTCCCTTATCCCGAACGTGTGTGGAGATCTTGTGCTCATGTGATGCCGAGGGTGGCATTAATCCCATCAGCCAAGGGAAGGTATGCGCACCTCGAACACATTGTGTAGGGTCGCTCGCCGTGCATAGGCAGATTACGGACGCTGATTAAGGTACACAATGCGTCACGGTAGACAATACTGCGGTTTTTGTTAAGGGTGGCCATTTAAATTGAGCTGAAATTGATTCTAACCATTGACAGTTATTGATGGGCGGCGTGTGCAAAAACCTTCGATTTCAATGGATTCTTACAAGTATCTGAGAAACAGTTGAAGTTTAAATTTTATTGGTGAAATATAACTTGAATACTTAGGTAGGTAATTACTTACAGTCACCGCAAAAACAGTGAACTATGTACGAAACTCTCGCTTTTCAAACTGCATTGATGTTGATAAAATCAATATATTTCTGTAGAGCGCAATATTCTCTAACAGGAATATTAATCCCAGATACTCCCACTGTCCTTTCAAAAGGACGGTGGGGAAATATATATTTTCTAATAACTTAAACTATTCGTATAGACATAGTCCACAAATTATCTTTCCTGTAAGATATTTATGATATATTATTGGCATTTTCAACGATATAGATCGTTGAAAGTCGTTTTCAAAGAATTTCTTTCTATATTGTCATGGACAACCAATGATAAGTTATGCCTATTTGTTCCTAAATATAAATATTGTTTATCACTAAAAACTAAAGTAATATAGTTGTATCTTTAATAGTTATTAATCAAACATATTTATTATTGACTGTGTTTTATGTTGCTACATAACCTTACAAACAGTACTGTCCTTAAAAGGTCAGTGGTATAATGCATATATTTATATCATCAGGTAGGTACTGCAAAAAAAAGTAAAAAAAAAGAAAAAATCTAACTGAATTAGCCGTTGGTAAAAGCAGACCATATTGACGATTATGCAATTAATCCAGATGCTAGGTCAGAAGGCTGAATGTATGCAATAAATAATCTTTGTACTTTGGATCTTTTCTATCTTTTTTTATGATGAATTGTGGGAAATGAGTACCTAACTAATTACACAAACCTGATGCAACATAACAGAACTGGTGATGCATCTGTAGATGAAATAAAATATAGTGGTTACAGCAGTGTTTCAAGTAGACCGTTATACTGGGAAAATAGTTCTGTTGCAAATCATAAAATAGTATACGAAATAGTTTCAATTTTGTTAGGTAAAATCTGGATTGCAATGGCAATACCAATCTCAACTTGAATGGCAAGTGTTCACACAATAAAATTTTATAAAAATATATTCGATATGACCTATTTGTTTCTTTACAAAAAAAATATACTTTTCTAAAAAAAAAAGTGGCGAATGCGCCAGCGTGAGATTTTTTTTAATATCCTGGTTTTTGATGATCCTGGTGAGGACATTAGGAGAAAGTTGTAAAATTATTGTACTGTCATCGGTCCTTGATGTAGTGCCATAACGACCACGCTTACCCTCAATATCTTATTTCTATTATACTATTATTTCAAAGTAAACTATGTCAGGTTTATATGCAATAAATGTCGATGCATAAATGAGGCCAAGAGGCCAAGGACAGCTTGGTAAAAAACCAAAGATCTAGGTAAACTATACCCAGCGTACTGACCTACCTACCTAATCTGGTACCTGCCGATAATCTGGTACTGGTAATCTGACTACCGGTAATCTGGTAGATTACCGGTAGATAGATTATACCACCGGTAAATACATTATACCACATGGCGATCCTGCCAGACCTTACACTACATGGCGATCCTGCCAGGATAACAGGCAGTGATCTCCTCTACATAGCGATCCTGCCAGACCGTACACTAAATTGATAAGTGCGCGAAGCTTCAGTTTAATCTGACGTGTAATCTGAGTAGGAAAATATGGTCAAAGATTCCATTACAAGATACATACATACATACATACATACATACATACATACATACATACATACATACATACATACATACAAACATACAGGTGAAGTTAAGAAAAGCGTGTTTACAAAAATGAACATCATAATAATTATTATCAGTAATTGATCAACAATCAATAATAATCAATAATTATTGGAAGCATTTCTCCTTCTTTTCCATGGCAATGCATGATCCATCCGCTAATGCATTAAGTATAATAAAAAGGCGTAATATCTCAAAAATGAAAAATGGAATGCCAACATAGTACTTAGTACATATTTTATATTTTTGGAATCAGCGAGAAATGAACTACCAAAATATGTAAAAATGTACAGGGTGTTCCATTAAAAAACCTTTCATATTTTTCTCTAGTTTTCGCTCACTTTTTTTTATTTTTCTTCACCAAAAGTATACATAAAACTATACTACTTTGCCCCCTACACTTTTTTCATATCTCTAAAAATAAAGACTGTAGATAGTTGTTAAAATATATGGAACTACCTAAAATATTAATACACATTCGGTCAGTCGTCATCGCCTTAGTTATTACACCACATACCGTGTGTTTACTACGGGCGAGTTAGGAGAAAATAGGATCTGCTGGCGTCACCTTGGCGTGCTCCGCTAAACAAAGCATTATACATATTATTGAACTAATAATAATATACTAATATCTCAATCAATCATCGTTCAATCGATTTGAAACTTTTCAGAGGAAGTTGCAAGAAACAGTTAACAAATCTCATAAATTAGAAAAATATTTGTTCACTGATTGAACCCTACCATAACAATGGAAATTTGACTATTACTATTATTACTATAGTAATTATGTATGAAGGTAACCCTTCCTTCGCTGAAGCACCGTTTCTACCCAAGATAGACAGACTTGTTTGCATTTTAAAATGGAAACTGTACCATAATCTGCAATGATGCATGCCATTAATTAATAACAATCTCTTTCATTTAATCGAGATCCACTTGTCAAACGGTAGCCGAGGGCCATTAGGTGCACTGCACGGCCTGCTCCATACCTCCGTTCCAACGCACCCCCTGATTGCAGAATGAGTCACCGGCCATCGAGGGGCTGATACCTTTTCCTATTAACGTTACCGGATACTGCAGCATCTGTGTGTGTCTACAGATCAAAGTAATCAAGATGCACTTGTTTAGTTTGTATACTTTTAGAAACACACACGGAGCACGGGAGCTCGCCCCTTGGATACAATTTCACATGCAAATTTTATTCAAGTATATTTGATAGAACATTGTAGTCGTATTATCATCATATAATTTATTTCGCATTTCGTAAATACCGAAATTTTATCATGCCGATAAGAAGATTGAGGTCATGGAACTTGGTTCAGGAGAATATTGTTTACTAATAATAATTGTAGATGGATTAAATTGGGCGTATAGCGGCATGTGCAAATATTTATTATCATTTATGGAAACATGTTCTGATACAAATGTTACAAATTTGAAAAATACAAAAAACCGACGCGACGCCGCCATCAGTCAATAGGCTTTTAAAACTGCAAAAGTTTTTTTCTCAATGGTTCTGTATGTTTTTTGGGGTGTTGAATCCGATTTTCAAGTTGACTTGTACAAGTCAAGTACAAGTTGACAAGTCTACTTCACAACGGAAAACGCAGAAAACCAGAAAATTGTCCCACTTTTTTCAATTTTTCGAGATAACAATTTCAGGCGGATTGCAGGAACTATGTTTTTGATCGCCATCTTAGATCCGCCATCTTGAAAAACTTGTATCGCCTGCAGTTGACCCTTGTCGGTCCCTACAACTTTTGTTTGAGTACCGCCAAACTATCCCTTACCTTTGACGAGTCATAACTCTTTAAAATTGGTATAACGGGCATCTTGTTTTTCGCTATTTTGCCCATTTTTTCCTCTTGAACTCTTTCACTTGATATCCATATCATGGGGTTTATGCACCCCATGAAAAAACATAGTCCACCATCTTTGGGAGTCGCCATATTAGATTTAGAGTGACGTCATTGTATTTTCCTATTTTTATTAGCAAACCCTTTCACTTGATATCCATATCATGGAAGTGCATAACAAGTACGCCATCTTTAGGATTCCGCCATATTGGATTTATAGTGACATCATTTCATTTTTGTATTCTTCTCAGTACACTCATTCAATTGATACCCATGTCATGGAAGTGTAAAAAAATAACAAATCCGCCATCTTGGGGGGTCCACCATATTGGATTTATCGTAACCTCGCTTAGCTTAACCATGCATTGTCATGCCAAAGTAGTGCTAAATTTCAGCTCAATCGGTTGAGGATAACTACTTTAAAATTCAGTTGCAAGATTTGACAGTAACAAACATACATATAAAAAAACAGTATATATAAAGTAAACAGTATATATAAATATATACTGTATCCAACGAGAGAATGGACTTGCACTCGAGCGAAAATTCGTCTGTTTTGGTCAGATCTCCGCCCCTTAGAACATTAGTTCAACGCCCTCAACGTCTTAATTGGCTCAGCAGGTAGCCAGGGCCGGCGCCTGGGTCCGATACCTACCTGGTACCTAATTATATAAAGTACCTACTACTGCCTACCTATTCACAGTTTGTATTTGTAGTCTCGCAAGTACGGTTATTTTAGTTGTGTTGTTTACGGTTGTGCAATAAGTTTTAAATCTATTATAAGAATGGCAGCAGCCAGAGACGAGATAAATCCACCATTATTGCCAATTAAGAAGAATAAAAGAGGCCAGGTAAAGAAATATAATAATAAATATGTTTTATTTAATACGCATACTATTCACCACCAGTAACCGTGGTCAATGATTTATTTTTGTTTTTAATTTTAGGTCGTGCATCAAAGTCAAAAAATAATTATAATAAATTTATATAAGAAATTAAAGGAAGACAATCCGCAAATGTCGTACGAAGAGACAGTTTTAACACTAACCAAACAAACGGGCTTTGGAAAAACTACAATGGAAAAAAATTTTAGCAGAATATAATAGAACCGGTCAGGTAACGGAACCAAATTTAAAAAAAAGCCGTCAGTCTTTTAAAGAAAAGATCGACGATTTCACTAAAATTGCTATAAGGAGAAAAGTACACGAGTTCTATCGAAATAAAGAATTACCAACAGTAGACAAAATTTTGCAAGTAGTAAATGATGATGGAGATCTGCCACAATTTAAACGATCAACATTTCACAAATTGTTGCACGAATTGAATTTTGTTTTTGTTAAACGGCAAAGGAATAGTTGCCTAACTGAGAGACAGGAACTTATTATGTGTCAACGGGGCCGGCTAATCCGAGTGGTAAAGGTAAACGATTAATAGTTTTACATATTGGCAGCGCTGATGGATTCGTTCCTGGTGGTTTGTTATGTTTTGAGTCCAAAAAGAATACAACAGACTACCATGACGAAATGAACGGAAATACATTTCTCGACTGGTTTAAAAAGGTTTTACCGATATTGGATGATAATTGCGTAATTGTCCTGGACAATGCTACTTACGAATTTATTTCATCGAATGGCGGTCCTGCGTAGCTCGTTACAGAGCCCCTCCTCTTTAGTCGCCGATGCGCAAAGCAAGTCCATTATCTCGTTGGATAGAGTATAGTTACATACGTTACGTACATAGCAAGTTGAATAAAAGCTTGTAATGACGCCACTTAAGTGTCCGTCATCTTGAATTTTGTGTTTTGTCGATTGCCACGTGTACTTTGCATTTCTCGATAAAAAAATAACAAATTTGTAGAGAATTTAATTCTGTACAATCCTCATATATTGAATATTGTTTAAAAAAAATTTAAAAATTATTTGTTGATAATAAGAAAACCGTGAAAACCGTTTTAGCCGGCAGTGGCAGCTTTTTCACAGGTTTTGTAGAGGACTGTAAAATTCAGCCGTGTCGTACGGCGACGTGTAGATTACGGCCGGGAACGCGTTCAGCAGAGAGGCATGCGGAAGAGATTCATTTCAACATCACCGGTACCGCAGAGGTAGAGTTTTCCGTGCATTTTGGTTAACGTGGTTTCCCCTGCAAACCTTATCCACATATATAATTTTTTTTTAATGAAATGGTTATTTGCGACTTTATTGTAATCTAAATCTTTTTTTGGACGTTCAACTTTGATATTATTCCAAGATTAAGTTTCTCTCAGTTTGATTCCGGGTTGGTCTCTACTTAAATTTTATATACCTAGTATGTACATATAGAAAAACGCATAGTTTTTGAAAAATTGAAAAAAAGTACGAACATTTAAAATGTTCTTGAGTTTTTCATTGCGACCTGCATGGACTACAATGCAGCAAACTTCGGATTCAGCACCCCGAAAAGTTTACTAGGTTACATTTGACTAAGTTAAGTCAAAAAAAGTAACTAGAAAGTTACGTTTAAGTTAATGTACTTAAAAACATTCTAGTTACAAGATTTTCACTCGGCGCTGGCGGCAGGTTGTTTAATTTTCAGTTAATGAGTTCAGTTGCTCTATGGCTTGACCGCTGTTATATTTGTGTTTTCTTTTGTGTTGGCAGGTGTGGGGGTGTTTTAGGAGAGACTGGGTACTATTCTACGTTATTTGTTTGTCAGTTAACATAAACGGGACACAAATGCATGGATATTTACAGAGAAGCCTAGGTTAGTTTGTAAAATAGAAATATAAGACATAAAAACCTGCGCAAAAAACCCTCATTGTATCGATACAAGGAGCCGCCGGTTCCGCATTTTTAACAGCGTTATCAAGTATAACCGATTTCCAGGAATTCAAGGAAAAACCAATAATTTTATATACAGCGCCCATCACATTATGACATTATCATGTAGTATAACAAAAATATTGATCACACTATATACCTTTCGTCATATCATAAAACAATTGTATGGCGAATAAGAATGTGATAAGAATGTTTCCCATTCAAATATTACGGATCTATTTTACACGTTCCTCGGTCGTGTCACATCGGCATCACGGCATCATTGGCATTCAGTTGGATGTCTAGTATAGTAGTAGGCACTTTTAAAATTCCGAATGTCACAATTTGTTTTCAGTATACAGTCGGTTAACATCAAAAGCTATTTATAGTTGTTTGTTTATCCTTTACTCTTGCCGCCAGCCGCCTGAATTGTGAAACTCGGAAATTTAAAAGTGCACAGAACTATACCATCGAACATTTTGGGATAAAGTGGGGCAACAATAATTCTTGAAATAGAAGTAATACAGATATTCTTTAATTTAGTGTACTATTTTGATGGGGTTTGTGTTAAAATTGCTTAGTTATTAGTATTATATCAAAAGATAACAACTTGTTGAATGAAAGTGCCTTTATAGTGACGATTTTAGCTTGCTGTAAGTAAAGTTATACTGCCCCGATCTCCCATTGCGGCAATTATGGGTATCCTTTGAATAATTTTTATGTCTCATATTTCGATGTTACAAACAGTACTGTGTTAGGGACTTTTTTGGTTATTGTTTTATTTGTTGATTTATTATTTTACTTGATTTTTTATATTTTGCTTTTATATAAGAGGCTTTTAAATTGCTTTGATATATTTTATATTATTAGTTTTTTGTTCTTTTTTTGCATTTTTGTTGTATTATTTCCGTCATATTGGTGTCTATGGCGTGTTATTTAATAGTGTTAGTAGTAGCTAGTAGTTTTTATATAAATAGTATCCTAAATTTTGTATTCCATCAAGTTTTTCCACGTGGGTATCGGATAAAAATAAAATTAGGGATTTCCCACTACGTCGACGTTTCGCTTTATTTTAAAAGCTTCTTCAGGACTACAAAATATACTGTATTATTATAATGTGTCTATAAATAATCAATTTGAATAACATTTTAAGATCATATATGAAAATAACATACAATGTGTACAAACAAGTTAAAAACATTTTCACATTTTTTAAAAAAACATCTATACTTATGTTAAATAACTTTAAATATCTACATTAAGCTATTATCACAGTATTTTCTTTAAATTAAATTATATAAAAAAATCATTAGTTAATACGTGACCCACTTACCTAGTTTAAAATCATTTATTAAAACAAACACATAACAATGAAAAAAATCTTAGATAAGCAGTAGTTCTTATTAAATACCTTCAGTGCATACTGTGTATTTGTCTAGCATAATGGTAATCTTGCCTGCTAAGGCAAAACAGTATGTGGAATGAAATGATTTTTGAATTTCCCTCTGATACTATGTAATTTTTCGCGCTCTCTCTCATGCAATTTTCAGATTATTTCTATGTTATTTAGTTTTCTATATAAATCACTGGTAAAACAGTAAGTATATATGAGCGGTTGAAGTTCGTTTGCTGCTATGGCAAAACAGTATATTCAGCATAGTCTACCACGCCAAAATAGTATATGTCGTCTTAGACTGCATTGATTACAACTGAAATTATAAATGACCATGGTAAAATAGATATTTAACGAACTAGTGTATTAATGACAGCGATTAATAATCGAGATATTTTCGCGATTAATAATCGTTGAGATTATTAATCGCGTTTTGATATACGAGTTAGTTACAAAATTTTTCCGTCGACTGTACTTTGAATAAAGTGAAGAAAATCTTATTTTAAATTTTTATTTAAGAAAACTAAGTACAAATTCAATTATTCATTAATTATTATAAAGTATCACAAATCTGATTTGTGGTTGTACAGATAAATGATCAGTTTTATGATATTCCGAATTTAAATTTACGTTTATGTCGTTATCTTGGATAATTGTTTCGGCGCTGGTAGAACTAGTATGAGGAGTTTTTGTGAGTTTCACAGAAGATTTTTTTTAGCTATGACAACTTTATTTTTTACTGAATTTGCACTATATCCTTCTGCAACAGCAGTGGATTTCCAACCACCCAGGCGTTTAATGGCTGAAGAGTCTGCATCACTGTCAGGAAGTATGGAGTCAGAAGAAAGCGTTTTACAAAACTATATTTCAAATATTAATCGTGACATTATTTACAGTGACAGATTGATGACACGGCATCTTGATTTGGAAATTTAAATGTATGCTTATATTTCACCAAAATCGTTTATTAATAGAAAATCATGCATTAATAGGGGCCATTAATAAACGATTTTGTATACATTAATTAACCTCGTAAATACACGGGCGACGGAAAAAATATATAAATACATACATAATATAACACTGGTTTATGTTTTAGGTTTTTTTGAATTTGTCGATGGTAAAACAGAAGTGAATAAGATATGTGTGCTATAATACTGTTATACCCTAACATATTTCGTTCCAACATCAAAGCTATTGCAATTGTAAAACAACATAAAATTACATATACTATTTTACCGTAGTACTAGTGGAAAGAATCTCTCACCTCCAGCGATATATGGGGATAAGGTGGGTGTTTTGTGGTGGTTATAGTAAACCGATGTTTCAAGGTTATAGTATAGGTTTCATGGTTATAGCCAAGGTTTTTAAGGATATTGTTTGTGCACAATTTGTACGTGGTTCAACAGATTTTACATACCAAATATCACCAGAAGATGACTCTTTAACTACAAAAAAAATACTTTAAAGAGAAAACGAAATTGTTAATGTCCTTGTGCCTAAAATGCCTGCAAGTAGTTCGAAGCGCGACCCAGTTCTGGGTCGAGCTTCCTGAATTTGACACTTCAACTGATATAATTGACGAAGGTTTTATATAAGTCTTTAGTTAAGAGATAATGCATTTGTATTTAGTTAAGAGTGAATATACTTTGTTTTTTACATTTAGATTCCATAAATAAATCGTTCTGTTAAAGATATTGCTGTTTTATTTTCATGGTAAAACTGTTATCAATTACATAAAACA
This sequence comes from Tetropium fuscum, assembly GCA_964058915.1. NCBI lineage: Eukaryota > Metazoa > Arthropoda > Insecta > Coleoptera > Cerambycidae > Tetropium > Tetropium fuscum. The sequence goes on from CAXKVY010001575.1 coordinate 122,495, forward strand.
ATGTAAAACAGTGTATGCTACTTTACCAGTACATTTTCAAAAAAATTAAGTTCGTTCTATTACAAGATGTATGATAACATGCCAGTCATTTTATATCCAAAATTTCGTTTATTTATCTTTTAAAATGACAAAACGGCACCGAAAAAGTGCAAAAGTGATTTTTCTCAAAACTTACTTTTTTCACATATACCGTTTTACCTTTGCAGGCAAGTAATGTCCTCTTTACTTGATTAAAAACATTGTTTAGGTAATTATGTGTTAAAGAAAGGAATGTTTTATTTATTAACAAGAAGCACTATGTGCCTCACTATGGGAATGTCTCACTAGATAAGTCTCACCAGGTGGGAATGTCTCACTAGGTTCTTTTTAAAAATATGTTATATTTTGTAGTCCTGAAGAAGCTTTTAGAATAAAGCGAATCCTCTACGTAGTGGGAAATTCGTACTTTTATTTTTATCCTATACCGACGATGAGAAACTTGATTGTAGTTAGTAGTGTGAGAAGCGGCTATTAGTTAGCGGTTAGTTATTATGGATGTCCATTGTCCAGTGCCAAGCGCAAAATCTAGCACCACCAATTTTGAATAGATCAAGCGATGCTTTTATTGGCACGTTGCGTTTGTATAAATGGCAACGAACGGCACGAACACTCCATTACTGCAAGGTTATATTTATCTTCAAAGGGCTTAGCATGCCCATATTGGATATTATGCTTCCTGACCTCACTTCCAAAGAATAAGGTACCTGTTTGAAAATAAACAATTGTTCCCGTTATTAACCTCAATTAATAATTAATAATTTTCGTGCAACAATAAGTCCATGGGCCATCTAGTCTAGTTGACAAGTTCAAAAGGTGTTAATTGTTGAAGGTGAAGGTGAAGGTGCGAGGCTCATTGGATTTGGAATGACGTCTAGAAAAACGTATCACAATGGTTTATTAGCACATAAAAAATTGCAAAAGTTATAAACAAATTAAGATGGAAAAAAAAGACATTTAGTTATTCACTTATAACTCAAAAATTATAAGCAATAAGAGATATTCATAAAAAGATTCTCGAAGAGGAGGAAATTTCCGATAAAAAAGTCCAGACGCCCGGAATTCTATCTCCATTATTTATAATTTTAATTCAACGCTGAATATAGGGCTCCGCGAGGCTATTACGAGATGGGCGCTCAGCCACTGAAGAGAGCACGTCACATAAAATATTTTTTACGGTATTAAATATTAATTAAAAAAATTTAAAAAAATATGGTGTATTCTTAACATTTTACAGAATAAGGTGCAGTTCGAAAAAATCTTAAAGTTCATTTTTAAACAAGTTAGGGGATTGCTAACTAACGAAATTTTAAAACAATTTTAAAAACTTGTCAAAATCGGACGATAAATTAAGATTTTATGGACGTAGTCCATAAATGAAGTCAACATTGTACATAATATATTATAAATTGCACTTTTACGCACCTGCCTAAAATGTGATATCTATTACACTTTTATTTATAGTCAGTTATACGTTATTAATGCTCTTCTTTGAACAGTATTCCACTAATTAACATTATTTTTGTAAATACAACCAGCCCTACGCCATTAAAATATCTCTGCGTTCCTTGGTGATATAAATCAATGCATGAGATGCTCTGCCTCCGCCTTCTGCCCACCTTACGCCACACAATGAGTTATTACGGAGCAAGACCGCACACCTACCATTGATAATTAGAAATATATTGTGAAAGCCACTTGATAAAACGTCTACAAGGCCATGTTCTGTTCTACGGCCCGTAACAAAAGAAATGTTCTTTCTCTGTCCGGCATAAAATGTCCATGTTCTTTCTCTGTCCCAATTACTTTCTGCAGTTCCCCAATATAATTTCGGGGGTCAAATATAACTATCCGTGGTCTGGTTATAACCATTTGGTGTCAAAAATATTACTTTTGATATAACCAGAAATTTTTTATATAACCTCAACTTTTGTTTTGATTATATTCGATCCCCAAAATTTCAAAATTCTAATGCAAAAAAATAATTGGGAAAAAAGGTAATTGGGGCTAGGTATTTTCTGTGTCGCCCCGTATTATTTGTCGGGGTTGTTCTAATTCGCTGAAGCTTCATTGACTGTGATTTTTTTATGTGCAATATTCATTTGATAAATTCACACCACATTCATGTTAATATTATATTCACTTTAGGCATAATGCTCACTTTAAATCCAATAATGTTGTTCGTGTTTTTACTGGAGTTCAATCGACATAAAAATCAGTTAGTTACATATTATTTATAACCAAACGAAGTGCACGGAATGCTAGATATGTCATTGATACTACTGCTCAGCACATACGATTCACAATTCCGCATACTTGATGATGTAAATAGAGTAAGAGCCTTTCTAGTCCAAAGTATATATTATATATATATATATATATATATATATATATATATATATATATATATATATATATATATATATATATATATATATATATATATATATATATATATATAGTGTGCGTATATATAGTGTGCATATATATATAGTGTGAGTATATACCTTATTTTGTTGAAACACATTGACCTCCAGAATATACCGTTTCTTCACTGCAGCTATCTAAGAACCCGTATGCCGCCATAGATGAAAAGTAGTACAAACAGAGACTGGTGCCTAAATAAAACTAAGCACCATAGAAAGAGCGTCACAAAACGGCACCATCCTTACCACTTTCACATATCTGACAATATTACTAGAAAATTGAAATCGGTATGCAAAAATGAGGATGCGCTACCGATTTTACACTTCGTCATCTTTTTGTGTTTGTAAATCCGTTGGCGCAAGTTCGGAGACCTCTCTGTTTGTTATTTTTAGTCCCAATTATTATAAATTATCCAAATAGTTCATTTGATAAATAACTGGTAAGCACATTTGCTAATGAAAGGCAACAAATCATTTGGATGCGTTCTTCAAATGTTACTTTATTTCGATTTCGAAAATGGCGTTAAAAGGGATGGTCATTGGTATGTTGATAAATAGTTTGGTAAACTTTTGTACATTCACATCATAATATATATGAAACAGAAAGAAAACTTTAAAAACATTCATAAAATTGAGAAAATAAGTATCTAAATATTCATATTTGCAAGTAATTTTTTTACTTACAATAAATATGTGCATTTTTCTAAAATTTTCTATATTCGTTGTACTATGCCGGTGGACTTGTTTTTTATTTCTTCGTGGCTTTAGTGTAAAACAATTTGCTGAAGTACACTGATTGTGTTCTCTTATAGTGTTTAATTGTTTTCATTAAATAACGCGAATTTAATTCATAAAAAGGTAAACACATGTTTTTGAGGTTATGTTGTTTTACTTTATCTGTTATTCTGTCTTTATTTCAGGACTGCACTGCGTAAAATGTCCCCCAAAAGGTAACTTATTGGTAATGGACAAATAATTCATAGCCAAACAAAGAACGTAATTCATTGCTAATGTTTTGGATTTCATGAAAAAAGAGCCAAGCGACGGTCTCTCTATTCCACTTTGTAACTATAAGAAGCAATTATTAAAAGCCACTGCATATCCGACAGAAGTTATAGAAAAGTTTTCGAGGAACAAAAAGCTGTTGTGGAAACACCTGGTACCTACGTTATTTTCATCACCTTCCAAAAAGAAAAGGAAAATCAATAATCCAGTATCTGATTTAGAATCAAACTCGATCAATATGAGAAACAATTTACGACTTTTACATAATTTAGAGTTGTACATCTTTAAAGGGTACGTATTTTTCATGATTTAATTAGTAAATAATACACAGATTATTTATGTAGGTATATTATCTACTCTACAGGCAACTCTTCTTAAAACTTTTCTCTGCCGATACTTTATGGAAACTTCTTTAAAGAAATGGATTTGAATGGAAGAAGAGGTGTCTGACAATGGGTTGATATTGATAGAATATTACGACGTCAGACTGAAAGGAATCGAACATTATTTATGCATACCTATATTCATAGTTCTTACACACAAAAAATAATTGGATTGACAAACAAAATACTTTCAAAGGGCCCTAATTGCAAAGGAGAAAATATTGGCCATAGTTCATGCTAGCGGGGATAACGGATTTGTCAAAGACGCACTTCTTATTTTTATGTCAGGTAAATAAATATAAACAATTTTCATTCCTTATGAATACCCCAATGAATGATAATCACCCATCATGACGATATGAATGCTGTAAATTTTGAGAACTCGTTAAAGACGCGATTAGGTTCTAATCTGCCCCCAAACAGCATGCTTGTGTTACACAATGCATCACGAAAAGATGAATACATTTCCTCTTCAAAAAAAAAATATATTTCTCACAATCCAACGAAAACAAAACCAGATTTGTACAAATTGGTGAAAGAAAATAAAACTGGATCCGGATTACCATATGGACAAACTGCTAAGACAACATGGACATGAAATATTGCGATTTCCTCCTTATAGTCCTGAATTCAACCTTATTGAAAATGTATGGGGTATACTCAAGCGGTGGGTGGCTAGTCATGTCACTTTCAAATTGACTGACGTAAAAGCATTGGCAAGAAAAAAAATTGAGAAACTCCAGAAGTGTGGCGCAATACTTGTGTCAATGATATAAACATTGTAAAAAAATAACTAAGTATAGAAAAAGATAGGTAATATGTTTGCTTCCACATTTGATAGTCTTTCATATATTGTTAATATAATAATCATCTGATGAATATAACAGAGATGGTAGCAACTGCAGCTATATTTCTGGAAATAAAATTGGAAAAAAAATCGGGACAAATAAACTACCTAAAACTACTGTAGTGTATTATTTGTACTGAATAGTTTTTTGTGCTTTATCTTAGTGGAAAAAAATTATAAAATGTTGCGCAGCTTTATGGTTACCCATGTACATTTTAAAAAAAATCCACTATACTTGTATCTAGTTTACACAGGCATAATATTACAGCATCAAAATCTTTCAGGGGGGCTGTGTTTAAGAATCATTAAAAACGGTAGTTAAATAATTGATCAAAGGAATTCCCGCCCGTAATATTCCACATCTTAACCTTGAGAATGAATGAATGTATAGGGTTTTCAATTAGAAGCAGGTTAAGCTGGCAATAAATAAATAAGTAATATCAGGGCCTCACAAAAGCCTAGACATCAAATGGGGTTTATGGATTGCTTTAAACTGTAGGCGTCTCTGCTCCTCGCTTTTTAAGATTTTTATTCCTGCTCAGACCCTTCCTGTGTAATAGCAGCATTCTCAAATATTGACTCCGGGGATCAAACATTTTATAAGTTCCCTTTCTGCTCGTGGATGACTATATGAGGTACAGATTGCATAATGAGTTTGAGGTGCCTTTTACTTCTATCAACAATGAATCTGTCAGAAAAACTCGACGCACCTAAAGTCAATAAGGAATAAAAATGGAAAGAAATAATATTTGCACGTCGTATTACCCGGGGAAAATTGTACTAGTAATAACTCCTCTGAAGTAATAATTAATATCGGAGGATCGAAATTTGATATTTCAACAAGGATAATATGTCTTTTATTATACTTATGAACGAATGAAGTTAAATTTAGATGTTAATTTCGCATAATGCAAATTATCGATAAATTTCACTAAACATTATCAGGTTTTTCGAAACAAATGCAGATGCCGTATTCAATGTTTTCATATTCAGCATTGCAGTAATAGCACTAATCAGTAGATTTTTTAAAAATATAACCGGTAACTCGAATTGAACATTATCGACAACGGAAATGTTATTTTAACTTCTACATAATACATTGTTATGGGTCTGTGATAGTGATGGTGCGACTTAAAAACACTTAACTCGCTAACACTTTCCTTTGTCGGTGTCTGGAGGTATATTAAAGTTAATCGAGCAGAATAGGAGAATCAATAAAATTATGATCGATTTTTATAGAAATTGGAGCGCTTACTTTGATTTTTAACATTTTTTTTTAAGAAATTCCAACGCCACTGTATTTTGTGTGATACTTTTTAAATTTTCAATAAAAAAAAATATTGTATACGTAATATTACCTTATGATATGCATTTGGAAGAATAATAAATCTTTTCGAAATTGCTTTTTTTTACATACATTTGACTTGCAATTGTTACGTTGAAATTTTTAAAATCTTTGGAAACAATTCTGTTATAATATTATGTAGGTATACTTAGTTTCTTAAAAAATAGGAACAACATAATAATGACTCGTTATTGTTTATACACAAAATCAAGCCTAAAATATACATATCTTTAAATCCTGTTAAAGACAATACCTTGTCCATTCCGACAGAACCAGAATAAAATAGAACACATGGAAAACAAAACAGATTATTTACCTCATCACATCACTACACTGTCTGGTTGGTTGAGACTCAATTCGATCATCTGACTTTCTTGATCATTACTTTACTTCTTCTGTTAACAGAAGTGTTTTACAATTCACTTTCATAATGTTATTATAATATTTTCACTATTCTCAGTCATTTTGGCATCAATCAACTTAAAATGACACAAAACAGCGGCATCGAACAAATATCGACACAACGATGTACACCCCACAAGTACTAAAGAACCCTGTCCCTGAAGTCTGAAATGAAAGGCTCTGGTAATCTGAGCTAATTCTCGTGTTATGAAAGCCGTTCTCCGCGTCCGGATATTTTCGCGCCCGGTTCGTTAAATCATATATTCCTTATGCACGGAATGGGTCACAAGAGCTGAGCCCCACACCTGGATGGGCTAAATTAAAAATAATAATAAGGCCCAAGGTTTGAGCCTCGTGGCACTCTAGGGGCAGCACAAACTGTATCGAATTTAACATTTTCAACTTCCACATATAAGTTCCTTTGATTAAGATAAGACTGAAGAAGTTGGCTGAGAAAAGCGGCCAATTTTTCCAATAAGTACAATGTAACTATCATTTGAATTTAGATTAATAAATTTTACATATTTTATAAATATTATCTTTGTGGTCTGTAAAGTTTTCGAGTCGCTATTTTTTTCTGCAATTTGGTTATTTCCATATTGCACCTGTCATGGGACCAAACATTTAGAAGTAGCTAGTCTTTGGTGTATAATTATATTTAGCTGACGGTTTGAACGTACCTGTCTACTAAAAATGGTTGGCATCCCATTAAATTAATTTTATAAATAGAGACCTTACATTTATAAAGATTTATAATCCCGATATTTTTGATTTCCATCATTGTGCCAAGTTCCAGGTTAGAAAAATAGTTTTATTTCTCACTAACTTGCTCATTATTTTAAAGAAACCCGAACACCTATATACGTGATTTATTTTTCATGTCTAAATTCAAACATATGTCTTATTTAATAACTCAATTTTTTGATTTATTATTGTTATACATAAAATATAAGGTAGTATTAAAATTAACAGGCAATAAATCGTCTGCGAATGAGTAGTGGTGGTAAAAAAAATTACTAGCGAAGCTTTGTCACATAATAAAATAAGTATTTATAGCTGGAATTTGTTGAACTAATTTTTATTGACTTCTATTTTTTAACAGGTATAAATCGGTTGAAATTTTAACTGGTTATAACTTGATTTAATGCGATTCTGGCGTGCTGATTATTATTAGATATTTATATTATTCTCAATAATAACAATAAATAATATATTTGGCAGTATTAATTTATAGATACTATTAAGCACTGTAGATACTTCTATAATTGTATAATGTTCTCTACCTACGGTTTGCAGGTTTGCGCAGCCCGCGAAAATGATAACGAAAGTAGTAGAAATAACAAGGCGATGTTTTTGATTACTGATCCTAAAAGGTACCATTGCGTCGCTTATCTACCGCTGTATGTTGCTACCATTCTGCTATATCTCCTCTCTACCATCGCTCTGCATCGATACATCTGACAGGGCTGTTTGTTATGCCTTCGGTTAGCATTGCGTTTGCGATATGGATGCAACCAAAACATCATACCTATCTTACATATCAGATGTCTAGAATATCATACGTATGAACGATCCCCCCCATCGCTCCAATTTGACCGATTATGTTGCAGTCCAGATACAACGTCGCGTGCATATATTATAGTGTATAAAAAGCACAGGTATATATTAATTATTACATTATAACCCACATTTATAATAAGGGTTTGTAGACGGGGGGATGTGAAAACAAAAATACACTTTTTTGTTCCTAGTATTTGTTATTTGGAGGAGAATTATCTTGAATAAAAATATGTTCCATCGATTTGAACTCTGCATTTAGGTTACCGAATTAAAAAACACATACGTGTTGCACCAGTGATTGGAAATGTAGATATTGCGGTTTAATTCGTCGGTGCTTACGGAAATATCGTAGAGCACATAGAAACGGAATAGGTAGGTAAATTCCAAATTATATTTTCAAGTATATTTCATATCAAAATTAACTGTGTACGTCTTTGTGAAGTTTTCGGGATTGCCTTAAGAGGACAGGATGAGTCCACGTCCTTCGCTAATCTTAATCATTGTGATGATCACTTAAATTACTTAACTACTGAAAGTAAATACTTTCCCTCCTATAAAGAAATTAACTTAATATAATTTTTCAAAGTGCCGGCACAATGTTGCTGAATGAAAGTGAGTTAATTTTATTATAAAATTATATTTAGGCAAAATGTTCTTTGTATAAAATAATTTATACTAAAATATAAGCGAACCAAGCGAAAGGAACAGAGAAAAATATATATAAAATAGTTCTGACTAAAATATTAATTATTAGTGCTACAATAAATTTCTTATTCGGATAAACTCCGCAGTGTATTAACGGGGCGTCGTGGCACCTCCGCGTGCCCTAATTATGTCTCATCAAGGAACACTTAAATAGCGCTACTGAATATCCTAAATTATAGGTGCGCGATCGCGAGGCCACAAGCCTCATTTCATTTCCGCTGAATAATTCACCTTGATGAGATAACTGCCGCTTTCAATTAGACCCCTCTTAATTATGTTATCTTAGCTTATGGCTAATTACACTATTCACTCTCTTTATATACAATATAATATTGCCTCGTGTCTCCGCTACGCTTGCACTTGTCGCCTTAAGGGTATTTATAATTTGCTATTACATAAGAAAACCTCCATCAACAACATTATTATATATGTGTATAAATATATATGTGTATAAATATATATGTGTATAAATATATATGTGTATATATATATATATATATATATATATATATATATATATATATATATATATATATATATATATATATATATATATATATGAATATATGATATATATATATATATATATATATATATATATATATATATATATATATATATATATATATATATATATATATATATATATATATATATATATATATATATATATATATATATATATATATATATATATATATATATATATTGAGAGATATGAACTTGTGAACGCCCTTAATGTTGGGCGACAATTAATGGTAATGTATAAAATGTGTGAAAATTCTAAAGTATTGTTTTAAGGATTTCATAATTGAGATGGGTACAGTGATTACACAGCGAAGAAACACCTGATAAGATTCCAGGATACTTACTTTGTCTTTTCCCTATTGTATCCTTCCCATGGGCGCCAGTTCTATGAACACTTATTTGTAGTTGGAGAAGGTTCACTGATAAGCACGAGTCCTCTATGGTCAATAAGAGGGGGTTCAATTAGGCCTCTATTTATTTTATAATATTTTAACTTGACATTAAACTTGACATAACTTGACACTTATTTTATAATATTTTAACTTGAAATTATTTTAAAATGGTCAATGGATCTATGTTATTTATTACTTTGTTTTGTCAAAGAGATTGAAATTTAAAAATATTTATTAATTATAGATTTTAAATTATGTGCTGAAAATCTTGAGATAATAATAATAAAGCAGAAGTTGTATAAGACTAATTTTATTTTTTATATAAATGTAAAGTATGATTGTAACTATGACAATTGCAATGCACAAGTACGAAATTTATATATATGCTAGTGAAAGTAGAAATTTTAATGCGAATTATAATGCAAAATAGTAAAAATGACATTTTTGAACCTTATAACTATCCTACGGCAAAACCTACGTCTTATTCTAATAACATGGGAGAACAATGTTTACTTAAAATTAAATATGTTTTAGATGGTTATTACCTTAGTAAAGTTTTATATTAATCCTTTTTGCTTTTGAATCACAACACTAGTCACTATTATCACAAAACTGGTTTGTTTATACTGATGCTGGAGTCTGCTGCTGCCCTCTACTGCAATGTTGCTAGACTTTTTAGAATGCGGCTAATTGAATACGCTTGTTGATTTATTTTGATTTTGATATTATCAAAATGAAAATCGTCAGATTCTTCTCTCACTGATTTTGTAATTTAATACTCCTTTTCTTGGTCTGCTTGCCACACTCGTCTATATTACCAGTAATGCTATCTGAAGACGATACACTTGTTATGTCGTATTTTCGACAAAAATCACACTTAGTACCGTAGTTGAAATTAACTTTAAAACGTTTCCCGTTGGGATTCCACTGACGTCGCACTATTTTATTGAATTTAATTTAGTTGTAACTATTAAATTTCTACAATATTATAATAGAAACTTAGCGAGCTGTTCGTACTTCGAACGCTATAGCTGAACTCTTTTTGCATTATTATCCGTAACCATGGATGTGCTACCAAATTAAACAGTTGAACTTCCTTGGATACTAACTTCTGGCTTTTTGTTGTTACATAATCTGATCAATCAGATGAATGGCTATTATTATATTTATTTAGCTTTAGGCTAGAACTCTATAATTTATAATCTATATGGTTTAATTTTGAATTATAAGCTGTATTCACTTAACACATTCAACTTTTGTTCACTAATTTCTAAGTTTCCAATAAGCGTCATTCCTACATTGTAGTTATTCTTCGAGAGTTATGTTCTCGAGGCCCGTTTTTATGACGATGCTTTCGCATTAATCTTTTAATATAAACATAGTTTATGTATGCTACATATTAGATGAATTTTGTTGCGACTTGTCTATTATTTGCAATTATGCTAAATATAGAATTTTGCGCCGATAAATAACTTAGATATAAAGCATTTAGATACTGACCATTACTGACCAATCAGATGCGTAGTCGGTTGTCGTTTCATGTAGTAGTAGTATATGCGATCTATAGCGATACGTGCATGAGTGCACTGTTGCCATAGTTGGTACGATATAGATTGTTCATAGATTTTATATTAATTCATAATTTGGTATATTTACTATATTTTAACTCTTTATTTAGGCTCTAGATATTCGTTTACACAAAATTAGGAATTTCAGTTAGGTCCAAAATGTATAGGTTAGGTCTTGAATTTTCGTTTTGGCGTGTCTAAATTCTAAGACTAACAATATGTCACCAAGAGGCGTAAGGTAAGATAGGCCTCTTGGTAATGAAAAAAATATTTAAACTTCTCGTTATATTGGTAGGCGTAAGTGCATTTGCACTTTTATTATTTGACTCGGCCAATAGAACAATAATAATATGTGTCGACCATAATTATTATGTCATAAGTTCAGTAGCTGCTGTGTCATTGTGTAAGACGATATACGATTACAGTTGTGTAGCTTCTCTCGTCTATGAACCACGTTAGATGCTATTGTAGTTGAAAATAATAGGTAAGACGTGTTTCAAAATTTTATAAACAGTATAAAAATACATTTGAGTTTTTACAGACAACATGGATGTTATTGTAAAATGGAGGGACGGGTCAGAGAACTGTGTTTCAGTCGATGAGTTGCAGCCGGTAAAACACAACGAAAAAATTAAACTTGGTACGTCTGTAAAAATGTTTTGTTTTATGAATTGTGAATGGACCCCAATAGAACCGCAAAAGGTGGAGTATGTTCAGTAATAGATTCACGAGGAATGAACTCTAAAAGGGAAGTAGATGATTCTAAAATTATAGAACATATTAATTCTTTTCCCGCCTACCAAAGCCATTATACTAGAAAAGATAACCATGACAAGAAATATTTGAACGAAGAATTGACGATAAGCACAATGTATGAGTTATGCAACGAAAAATGTGTTTCAGAAAATATTCTTCCCTGCAAAAAAAATGACTACCATGTGTTTAATACAAAGTTCAATTTAAGCTTTAAACCACCATCTAAAGATACTTGTTCTTTATGCGACCACCTTCAAATAAAAATTGAAGTTGAAAATAATGAAGAAATAAAAAGAAAACTAAAAATATATAAACAACTACATCCTGTCAAAGCTGAGCAAGCACGCAGTGCTCTAAAAAGCAACCAACAACAGACCTCAGACAACAACTATGTATTGACATTCGACCTTCAGAAAGCCCTACTATTTTCTAAAATTGCCACATTTGTGACACATTACAAAAAAAAATTAAATGTTTACAACCTTGGGGTCCATTCACTTTTCACACAAATGTTTTATGAAAAATGGTTCTTTGGAAAAGTTGTAATAACTGAAGATGGTGATCCTGATTCAGAGAGAGATTTCGAAATGCCGCTTGCAGTAAATAAATTAGTACTAGAAATAATTTGAATACAAATATGTATTCGTCAAATCTGCAAACACTAACCGATATTTTAGATCTGAGGAAGATATTTTAGTTATGTTGATATATCAGACCATGATGATCCCGATTTCGTACAAACTGGCGAAAAATGAGATTTTGTAAAGAAATGGTCCTGTGTCAATTGTAATATTTTGCTATGTTGGGAGCATTTTGAAAATAAAGAAAACATATTCTGTGACATGCATAGGTCCACCTTTACTGAGAGAACTACTAGAGAAAAAGTTATGCTAATCGAAAATCAGAGAAAACCTGAAGCTTTCATAGGAGAAGGAGAGGCAAAAGAGAACAACATTAAAAGATCAAAGATAAACAAAAAAAAGTAGCTATCATAAAGCGAAACCTTGGCCAGTCGTATGACTCGTATATAATCAACAAACATGTTGCTGCTAAAAAAACTGGGAATAAAATGTAACTATGAACATTGCAAAGAGTCTGGAAGGAATTGTTTACACAAATACAAATATATTTACACAAATATATTGTTACCACAAATATATTTACAACATTTCACGAATTAGGCGACCTACAACTTAAAAGAGAATAAGACATTAGTCGATTTGTTGAGGAGGTAGACAAGAAACGGAAAATAACAAAAACAGAATCTCGGAGGTTTAAGACAAAGGTATATTCTCTTTATCGAAATAACAAGAAAAAAAGGGTACCCAACTTATTTTTTCGGAACACTTTCGTATAAGTGAGTAATCGATGAGAACTGCAGTGAGAAATCACTTCGACTGGAGTTGTTGATAAAGATTTTAGAAGGAGGAGAAAAGAATCGTTGAAAATAAGAGAAAAGCATGAACTTGTCTTTTCATGGACGGAAAAAGGATCAGTGCAGTTTGTGCAACAGTATTTTAAAGGTATCTGAACAAATTAAATCGCAATTGAAGAAAAGTAGGATTCGCACATCATTGAAAAAAGGCTGTCAGAGCAAAAAAAAGACGAGCATAAAGCAGAAGCCATCAGTGATACATCACTTCTATGTGCTTCCTTTGACCTTCATCAGGTAATACATGTCCCCATTTCAAACGATAATGCAGTCTTCTATAAAAGACGATTAGGTGTTTTCAATTTAACCATGTACAACATAGCTTCTAAAGATTGTGTTTGTTTTACGTGGCATGAGGGTCAAGGAAAGCGCGTATTATGTAAAATTCCCACTGCCTTTATACTAACAGTAACAGCGAGCACTTAAAAGAAATCTCCGTTTTTTCACACCGAATCACGCACAAAATGAAGGAGATTCAGTCCATCGCATTAAATCACGTGCTATCAAGAAACCTGGCGATATAATAGTACCTAGCCAACTACTTCCTGTTTTCCGACTTTCTACAAGGCAAAATCTTTATGAATTTCGTAATTGAACATTTTTGGACTTGCTAGATTTTAAATCACAATCCAAGAATTTACGAATTTTAAGTACCCGGAATGATGATTCACGTCAAGAATTCAGTTGCACAACGAGGGTTGAATTTGCATTTAAAAAACAATCCAATGAAAATATTCTTCATAACAAGCCACTAATAGTCGAGTGCACCGCACGTGTTCCTGGTTTATGTTTCAGCCTGACTTATTTTGACATATTTGCATGTAAATGTGCTCTCGGCCATTGGACTACGAGTATCGGTCAATTACGTTGAAACATCAAGCATAGTTCTGAAATCAAATAATAATGTCCTAAACTTATATAATGTTCCACCTTCAATAATGGATGGTAAATATGAAGATTTAATGCATCCTTGTACAGGTCCTGCTGTTCAGTTACCCCGAACACATATAGAGTTCTATCGGTCCTTACCCCATTGAAAGTTACTATATTATAACTTATGATACCTAATATTTTATGTAACTTTCGTTTATATGTTTTTAAGAATAAAGTATTGCTGGATCAAAATCTTTAATTAATGGAAGTCATGTATTAAGGGCTTACGTGCTGTTTACAACCTCTAGAACAATAATTTTAATCATCACCAGTGGGCGTATCTGGTTAAATGGCTCAACTAAACATATATAACTAAACATATTTTTATGAAAATATACTGATATCCTCAAGATGAATAGCTAAACATACAAAAAATTAATTGTAATATAATTACTCATTAGCAGGGGTTTGAATCTACTTTAATTTTAACATAAATAAGATTAACATAAACAAAAAGGTAATAGCCAAATTTTAAAAACTTTTGATAACTGTAAAAATTATCTCTTTTACCAGTGTATTTGTATTTGTATACACGTATTCTTAATCTTGTTGTTGGAATGGATTTTAAAAATCCCATATGTAAGTGATATATTGTAATTCAAGTTATGCTAGGATGTCGTAAGAAGTAAGAAAAGTATTCTTCCATTAATTAAAAATTTTGTTTATTATGATAAAATATATCTCTGTGCTGATCAATTAAAAATTCTTCTTATTCCATCATAATTTTGAAAAACAAGTTTCAAATTAACAATTTTTTTTATACAAATTGTATAAATAATATAATAGTCTATTTTTGAACTCTCCTGCGAGACTAAAAGACAACGTGGGGCCTATTAATACGGTTCTATAAATTAATATTCATCTCAATATAAATACAATGTCTGATATTTCTCGATATCCGGATAATTTAAAATTTTGGTTGTGAACATAACTATAAAGTGAGCTTTTAAACGTAACCACATTCGACTGTAGAGGCAGGCAGGCGTTCGATTCTATAATGGAAAATGGGGTCGATTTAAAAAAATAAGAATATTAGCGTTTTTTGAGAGAAAAACTAGTAAGATATTCATAATAAACACCTTTAGGAAACTTTGTGCAAGATTACATCGTTCAAGAGGTACAAAGGTGTTTGAGATATGGGCCGTCAAAAAACAATTTTTTACCACTTAAAATAATTTGTATCCGTAAAACGGATTCTCCCATGAAAAAAATGTATTCTTTATTTTTTGTTCAGAATAATGTATCGTACTAGTATGAAATAATTCTACAACAAAATTACTATTTATTTAATAACGCAAACATTTTAATCTGTACATATCCACCATGTTTGTAGCAACTCATAGATCTACACAAATAATTTAATTAAATTCTTTGCATTTCTATGTAACCACCATAATTTCGAATATATTATATGCGAATATATACATGCTTAATCCGTTTTCTTAAACGTCTTAAAACTTTTCTAATCTCGGCTGGAGTGATTTCAAAACATGCCTGTCTAATTCTAATCATTAACTCATTTTAGTTACGTGGTCTGTTATTATACACTATATTTTTTTGACGATCCCACAAATAGAAATTAAGTGGTGTCAGGTGCGGAGTAAACCTCATGCACTTGACTTCATAAACATATCCATCTACCTGGAATATTATCTTCTAGCCAACCACTTGCAACGTTATGAGCCGGGGCACCATCAAGTTGAAAGTTGATAATAACAAGTCTTCTAACATCTTGAGGTAGATTATTGAGAAAGCGTTGAATTTATTCTCTTTGCAAAAAAGTGTTTCCATTCAATCTCAACTCATTCGATTCAAAAGTCTTAGTTATATTATTACCTGTTGTTGCAACAAGTTAGGTGGATAGATAAAAACTATTAATACATGAAAATAAACAAAAAGCTGCGCTCCTGGCAGGATTTGAACCAGGGGGCTCGACTGTCAATCTAGAAACGTTGTGCTACTAAGACATTGAGTTTATATTAACTTGGAATTATTTAAAGGTATCAAAATTATTTATATTTAGGTATAGTTTATTTTTTCTTCCCTTTGTTTAATCAGTGTTAGACTTTTGGCAGATGGTATATAATCTGCAAAATATGTCATATTTCTTTTATATATCATTTATATTAAATATATATTTCATATATATAAATATAATATCAAATATAACTATTGATTATCAAATGACAAAACAATGATTAAATTAATATATTTTATTAAATAATGTAAACATGAACACAAAACAATTATGTGTTTATATTGTTTTGTCTTGAATCACTTATTACTAGTTCGATGACATTTTCAACATAAAATCCTCTCCAGCTTGATTATAGTGCAGAGTTCTTGCCACAGACCTTTCAAAATTATATTCGTCAGATTTCTTGCGAATTATGTTTTTCTTAGAGTGGCATGTCATTAGCCTCTTTGATAAATGTGGCTTATTAGTCGACCTTGTAATGAATTTTCGCCGAGCCGAATGAAGCAGGTAATTTTCCTGGCAATTTGGTTATGTTTGTTCAGCGGTAAAGTCATTTATCGCGGGGTGTTTACTTACTTACCTGTCGTCTACAGGATGTTTATGCATTATGACGGTGGCTGCCTCAGATAAATCTGTAGGCGTTGTGGAACCACGGTTAATTATCCGACACCTGTCAATTGCTCTTCATGATACTAATATCTATTTTAATAATTCTAAAGGGTATGTTGCGATTCAATACGTATTACGATTAGGCTACTTTAGATTTGGTAATTAGGCCCTTTACACACGACCCCATAGCGATATCATTTATAACTCACGATAAATGGTCGTAATATTGCTTTACACAAATTTGTGTGTTTTTCAATCAGCCGTTTTCACACGTAGACAATGCCATTAAAGCTATGGTAACGCCGACGTTATATTGCGGAAACACGCGATTTGTTCTACTGAAATCGCGCCATTATTTATTGCCACTATTCCTGTAACCAGTGCAAGTTTATTCATGTTTTCACACGACTCACCATATTAAGTCACAATTTGTTCAGTATCAATCAAGCAGCGTTGAGGGTCAATAGTAAAGTGATATGGTCAAGAAAGTGTCGAATAATAATGGATATGACCCTATTATTGGGTGCGGTACGTGAAAAAACGTGGTATTTTGAGATACAATTTTTTTCTTTGGCACAATAATTGCTCTAGATACCCAAGCAAGTGATATGGCCCCCAGGACACTCGAGATTTTTCAATCGCTCACCCCCTAGGTGGCATTTGTTCAAAACTACCCTTAATTTTTTAGAAATATATTAATTGTGCGTCCAAATTGATCTTGGAGTCGATTTCGTATGATTTTGATATGCTAAGACCGGATCCAATGCCAACAATACGGATCCAATGATCCAATGTTTGAAGATCCAGTGGTGTAGCTAGAAATTAAGCCTGGGGATTAACCCCAATCTGACTGATATTTTTTAATTTTCATTTGTTAGGTAATTTTACTAACACATTGGGCTACTGAACGATAATTAATTAATTAATTAAAAGTTCTTAACGAAACATGAATCCTTTTATCGAATGGAACAGACGTATTATATAAAAAGGTACATACTATATAAGTAAAATATTTTTTAGCCTTCTTTTTATTTTTCTAGCTCATGACATACTTCATCGCAATTGACAGGTAAATAAATAAGTATAAATTAATAATTAATAATCAAAGAGTCGTACTGTAGGAGGCGGAGATAATTATGCCCTGCCTATACACCTGACCTAAGATGCCCTGCAATAAATCCTGTAGTGCCACAGAGAAATTTGGGCTAAGAAATTTAAAAAGTAAACTATTAAAGGAGTAGTGATTTTATCTCCAACGTCGAACAGATAATTTCAGTCAGTGAAAGACGAAACTGTATCAATTTAATTTTGATATAATAGTAAACAATAATACCTACCGATGATCAGGCACTTACAATAACACTTTATTTTCTAGTTCTATAAGATTAAATTATCGCGAAAAATACTTTTTTGTTGTCCATTTGGCCATACTAATGTAATGTGCAAATCACCAACATGTGCATTTTTTTTCAATTTCAAGCCTGTATGATATAGGTATGATGGTTTGAAAAGTATAACTAAATTCTTTCTTAACAATGAGTATGTACAATAACAAATAAGTTTGAGACTTTAGAACTCTCTATTACATTTGTTATGATTTGATATACGTTGATTTACTTCCAGAGGGAATGGATTTTGAATGGACTGAATTTTAAATTCACATAATAATTAGTTTAAAGTTTACAGAATATTCTGTAAACTTTGGTAATACTGTGTTTATTCGTACCGTCCGTACCGTCGTACTCTGAAAAGTCACGTGGTGTATAGGACTCTTAATTAAATTGTATTCAATTTAGTTAGGTCTCATCGGCAGCTGGTATTCTATCAGTAAGCTGCAAAATGGCCTTTTATTTTCAGTAAATTTTGCATCTTAGATTTTGTCAAATTGTGTTATGTGGAAAATAATAGAATCTTTCATTACTTTTTTTTGCTGGTCAGTCGCCCCTGGCCTCCGACTAGTCCAGAGAGTCCCTCCAGTCTCGTTACTCAACGACCACTCCCCAAGTCCGCGGGGTAAGCGGTCATTGAATGGTTTGATCTTCGGTCAAACCTTCGGTGGTTCGGCCTTCTGTATCTTCCCAGCGATGACTTCTGCCAATTGACGGCATGCTGGGATGATTCTTAATTATGAGAGCAATGATTCTCGCATACCTCCGAGAGATCCAATACTAAGAACCACTATTTTAAGAGCATAACCCGAGTACAGCCTGCGGAGTTCGGAGAGTAAATCTCGATATTTTGTCCGTTTCTCCTACTCTTTCATGTTCTTTTCGGCCGGAGCCGAAAACTCTATAACGAACATCGTCTTTAGTTGGTGGTCGAGGAGGACTATGTTAGGCTTTTTGGCTTGTATCCGCCTGACGGTGGGGAATGAATAGTTCCAGTATAACCGTGACCTATCATTCCCCACAACGGACTCAATATCCCCCGGAGCATAGAGCAACACCGGTGTCTGATCTATACCGTATCAGTGCCGTAGGTGGTAATACGGCACTCGTAATGTCGCGTTATGTCGATGGATATAGGCAGAGACCGCATATGCTGGACAAGCTGACAGTAAATGCATAATGATCTCTGGCGCCTGAGGACATGCTTTGTAGCTAACGTCACTTCTATACCCACCACGCGGCTTCGATAGACCATCATGGTGTTCAGTACACCATCTTGGCAAGCTTTTATAAAACAGAGAGTTTTAGAAGAGTCGCTACTTTCTCCCCACTGTTGGACAGATTGAGGATTTTATGACAGTAGTCTATTGCTGTTAATTCTGTCGATTTATTTGCTTTATATCCGTACTGGCTGCTAGTAACAATTTTCCAGGGAGAAATTAGCGACCGATTTTTCATTGATTTTTTATTACGGGCCTGTAATATTTAGTCAGCAGTGGGTTACCTTTTTTTGTATATTGTCATTAATTTTCCTACTTGTGGTATATCCGGGAATTGGCCAAGATCTATGGAGATATTTATTAATTAAGCAATTGGTTTGACACAACACACAACACTTTTAGAAGCTTTTAAAAGTTTTAATCGTATATCGTCCAGATCTGTTAAATTAAAATTTTTCGGTATTTTCATTATTATTATCATGACGATGTGTTATATTTAAATTTCAACTGTGTTATAACATTTGGTGTGCAATATTGTATCATCTTACATAGGCGAGGGAGATAAGTACAGGTATAATACGACTATTTATTTTTTGTCGGTCACGACTGGAGCCACGAGCCGCGAGATTCTTATAATAACATTCTGCCGACATTTTTACAACACAAATGATTAAGTTTTATTAGAATGTAACACCTATCTTCATAGGAAACTGAAATAGAACAAAATTGTTCCTGTCCAATATATTCTCATTAGCCTATTTTTCACGTCCTTTTGTGTAAGCCGCTTTCACTGGCGCCCAATATTTCCAGGTAAATTAATTAACCCGAAACCCGTCAGCAGAACATAATTGTGTCACAGTAACGTTGTCTAAAAACACACTTGATGGATTAGAAGGAGTTCGGAATAATAAAAACAAGATAAAAATGTCAGCTAGTTGCACCATCTCGGGTCGTGGTAGATAAATAAAGTTAATTAACACGTGTTAAACAAAACATTTATTTTATATACCTACCTCGACGTTTATATGTGTAGTAATTTTTAAGGGGTTATTTTTAACTTATGCCATTCCTGAAAATAACACGTTATGTTACCTGCGGCCATATTAACCATATGTCTGAAGTGTCAAGTGGACATTAGTTATATTTACGATGTGGTGGGCGGAAGACAAATCATTACCAACTAATCTTTCTACCCAATCGAAAATGACTATCCGATCTATCCTAACCTACATTACTACAATGTATTATAACATAACATTATAACTCGCGAACCATTTGAATTTCTCAAATATTGGAAAATACGACACAGAAAAAACGCAACAATATAATGCCTAAGTTTGGTAAATTTGACCATTTCAAATTGACAATTGATGAATTTACAGGAAACAACTACACAGGGGGCAGTGACACCTACCTGCAATAAATTATACCCACAAATCCTGATTGGTAGCTAATCACGCAAAAAATAAACCTTGCCCACGCACAAGGTTTATTTTTTGCTATTATAACTTATGCTATTTAATTATATAAGTGTATTATATAAACATTTTGAAAGAATTATAAGAGAATGTGTGTAGAATGTGCATCTTAACTATTAAAAAAACGTTATACATAGTATTTTATACAACATAATAAAATATAGGTAAAAATAAAAGTAACATAATTATACACCATATTGAAATATACTTAAAAATAAAATATCCTATAAGAACTTACACAACATAATAATAAAATAGACTTAATAATAACATTTTGTCTTTAATGTTTCATATACAATTTCTGATATCAATTTGTCTATGAATTTCAAATCTGCCTGTCAAAAATTTACCTTTCGAAAATAAAAATAAAAAATAAAAACACGATAAAAATCGTGTCCAGGCGATTTCACAAATATTTTGCCGCTTTGCAGGGGGTGGGAAGTTTTAAAATAAACACAGTGTATACTCACTTGGGCCAATCATTATATCACAGAAAAATAATAGTTTTGTACAAGTGTAAAAAAAATTGAAAATGCAACCTGACAGGAAAGCGTCAAGCCTCCCGCTTTCCTTTGTTGTCATAAGGTACTCTTTATTTCACTATTCCAAAAGGCATACTGGGTGAAATCGAAGAAAGTAAACTGTTATCAACTCCCAGTCTATTATTTTAGGTTGTATATTGATAATGGCCTACATAATGTATTATGGTTTACGTCAATAAAGATATTTATTTAATTAATTAATTAATTTATTTATTTATTTAATTATTTATTTACTTACTTATTTATTTATTTATTTATTTATTTATTTATTTATTTATTTATTTATTTATTTATTTATTTATTTATTTATTTATTTATTTATTTATTTATTTATTTATTTATTTATTTATTTATTTATTTATTTATTTATTTATTAAAGAAAAGTTGAACACTTTGAACAGCCTCGTTTTGCAAATTGCTTACTCTTCGATTAGAAACACTTTATGGCCAAACCGAACAGTAATAACTAACTTTACCAGAAAGTGTGTTTACCAAAAATGTATTGGTCGCTATTCTGAACTTTGAGTGTTTTAGGTATTTTAAAGTAATTCTTCAATTAGAAGTTATATTATTCACTGTTATTAAAATGCAAAGAAATAGTCATGATCCATAACATTATGATACATTCAATGGATCAATCTATTCCACCTTGATTAAAAGTATTCAAAAATTCGAATAATCTACATATAAAATGAAACTTAGCAGTAACGATAAACTATAAATCTCAAATCAATGACAATGACTTAAATATGGAAAATACGTGTATCAACATTAATATTCCATCAAATTTGGCCAGGCCTAAGTATTGAAATATTTTACCAAAAAACAAATAGGGAGACTAGTCGCCTGGTGATGGAAAAACTAGCCCTAAGGGTATTTGGTCGTCGTGACTTGATTGCGTCCACCTTACGTGCAAGTCAGTGGCGCAGAAAAAGTTATTTCAAATACAATATATATATGTATATGTATATATATATATATATATATATATATATATATATATATATATATATATATATATATATATATATATATATATATATAATTTCATATATTCTTTTAAGTTATTTGCTATTCACATTTATTATGTGAGAAGGAATCTTGGTTTAGTAGCAATTCATTATACAGAGAAATAATCAAATACATAGATAAATAATCTAAGGAAAACACTTACAAGTTGTACAAGTTCTCTCACCTTTGTTGGGGATCTTCAGAATGACTTGATTTGTTTAATTGGTATTTTTATAGTTGAATTCAATAATAATGCTTCACCATTATCACGGTGACACTTTTATGTGACATTAGTTTTGAAGGAACTGACATTCGTAGAAAACACTAACTTACTCTACTATTTATATTTGTTCTATTGGAACATGATGTCAATAATATAACAGCGCTTCTTTTATTCGCGCTTCATATGTTTTCTCCAGGAAGATTATTCCATCGGTCGGATCTTACTTCATTCTATATGAAAATAATACTGAATATTATTATAGTACTATTTTACTAACTTATTTTTGTTCCCTGTATTTCAATTCAATGAAAATATTTTTAAAATTTACAAACCCAAAATTAGCAAACTCGGCAATATATGACTTTTAAGTTAGTTTAGTCAAGTTCGCATATCTGCCCTAAGGATTTCCAGATTGAACTGCATGGCCATGGAAGGCATGTTGCCTTTAGTGGAGGCCGTTACGATACGCCACTGGCTGTCAAAATAAATTCCAAACCCATCTCGCTACGGCAATATAGACAATGATGTTATATTGGCCACCGCACACCTTGTATAGTCGTGAGTAAAATAATATTAGCACATCCCTCAACACACAACGACGCCATCATTCGTATATTTTATAAGAACAAGGACCCTCCTTAATATTGTATGTTGTCGGTGTTCCCTTTTTCCTTTCCCTTATTCATTTTGCTGCCGTAAACTTATTACCTTGTAGAGGTAACTGGTAACTACAAGATGCCATTAGGTTTAGATTAAGTTGCGTTTCTATAATATGCGGAATAAGGAACTTGAATTTATGTTTGGACTTGCCATTTTCACTCAACCATTTACTTGATTTACCTACTCTGAAACAACGGCTTCAACCACTTTTTAAGTTATGATATAAGGGAAAGTGATAAATTATAAAGTGTGGAACATTTCTTAGATTATAATTTTAATCAGGTTTGACTTCGAAATTCTCTTCTTCTTTCATTGAATTCAGTGCTTACGGGAAAAATACAATGCGACAGACGTAAGCGGACACTGTTACAGTGAGATGTAAACGCCAAGTCTTGACGAGTAATTTTTTATACTCTGGAAACACTAGAGTTGCATGGGTTATTCAATCGATGTTACTTCATACACTGTAATTGAATTATGAATTGGAGATAATTAAGATATAAGCGCGCATAAAATATAAATTATTAGATTTATTAAGATTTAAACGCTCAAGGATACATGCTGCGTACATTTATTTATGTGTGCCTGTTTTGCGTGTAATGCTTGACCAAATTCATCTTAGCCGTCACCTGGAGGTTCTGTTGTTCTTTATCTGCTCTTTTCTCTATCTGCTCTCTTTCTCTTTATCTCTGCCAGTTTCGGGATTATGTTCAGTTTGGCCAAGCTATACAGTGTTGCAACGTCTCCTAGCAGCCACCGCGTTCCGACCTAGAAATTTGTTATTCTTGTTCTGATTTTCGTCTATTGCATCAAAAATACGTAGTAGATGATTTTCCCCAATAGTTCGTGAAGATTTACTCTATTGCTGAAACAATTTTCGTCCATAATATAAACTTAATATTTCGTATATATAAAGACTCAACTTTGAGATCAATTTTTTCCCAAACGAAAAATGAAAATAGTAATTTTATTTGACACATGTAATTTGGAAAATTCGCCCGCTCGTTTTGGCAAATATTACATTCGTCACATAAAATTAGTGTTTCCATTACTGATAACTATAAACTCTATATACTGATAACGTAAATAACTATTAAGCTATAATTTTTTAATGGTATTTTTTTGCTTTTTCATATAAGTATGTTTTAAGCACGGTGTTATCTATTGTTTCATCACACAGTTTACCTGACATTCAAAATAGCAACCTGTTAAACGAGGATATTTTAAATTAAATTATGATTTGTTAAATTGAACAACTTAGCTAGTTCTTAAGTTGGACCGGTCCAAATTAGGTAACTTTATCTTTCTTTTAGATGAATATGTCAAAACGTGGAAAATATTGGAAGTAGTACGAGGAAAATATGAAAAGTGTAAGACACTTTTCATGACCATCAAAATGGTTCAATATAGGTTTAAATGAAATAGCTAGGCAGTATAACGTTTGAAAGGCTTACTTTAGACGAATACTTGTTAAGAATAAAAATGCTGATGGGAGTGAAAAAAGTTTGGATGTGCCGCAGATCTTCCACCTGACTTTAAACGATTACTTGATGATAAGAAAAAAAGGCAGATGCGTGAAGAAAAATGGACGAGCAGCAGGAGATCCACCAGAACTAGAGGAAGATATAGTAGATCATGTTTTAAAGCTAGTAATCCAAGTCCAATCCAGATACCAAATCCACGAATGCGCCAGGAGATGAAATCGCATGTACAGCACATACAGTGATCCATAGAGCTCCTACTAATGTCATTCGCTCATCCCAAAATGCATCTACATATACAGACACATTGATTAGAGAAATATTAGAGGCAGAATGCTCACATCATCGCCCCAGGGAAAGAAATCTGTCTCCGAAATATCTCCCCTACCAATTCTGCAAAAAAAAACACGTACAACTACATCCAGCTCTACTACAATAATAACTAGTACTCCTTACAAAGGTGACCTGTGCACTAATAGAAAAATATCTAAACCAGAAAATAAATTCTCTTTCAGCGAATTGTCATCATACATTCTTACATTTCATAATAACATGTTCTGAATGTTCTATTAATATTTTCTGATAATGTGAAAATCATGATGCTAATCGAAAGCTAAGGCGTCCAATGGAAATACCATTACTTCTTACAAAAAAGTTACTTATAATATTTTAGAAGGCTGAGAGGATATCCGCATAGAAGAGTATTTTTTTCTATATGGTATTCATAATTTCTAGCTTGGATGGTGTGTCGGTCTACCGGAGTCGTTACGAGTGCTGTATTACCACAGTCGGAGATCAAGCCTGACTGACCAGCATAAAAAAGGGGACCAGCACAAAATAAAAATTTCGCGCTCCGCATGTGCGCCCAGGATTGACTTGCCCCTTGTCCGCATGTGCGCCCGGTTGGTAAATTCTAACCACCATTCAGTGCAGGAATGGAGAAATGCTAGAACACATCATCAATTAGATCTTTAAATTTAAGTTACCCAGATTAGATTTTATGTTGTTTTTCTTTACTCAATGTTACATCTTTACTTAATGTTACCAAATGTTACATGAAAAACAGCGTAAAAAATGGTTCCTTCTGAAACCATTAAAAATATGTTTTCTTCATCAAAGCCCATGACTAAATGAAAATTGCCAGCATTGACCAGTCAATGCAAATTCAGAATAAATCTTGTAAGGGGAAGCACACGAAGTCTTTGTATTATATGTGTATCTCCATTTTCACAATCAGATCCAGGAACAATATCTTACAATATGCAACATTACTATACAAACATAATACATACATTACATATAATATACATAACCACTATAATTTCCAATGGGGACAATTTAAGTTATCATTATTTTAAATACAATGAGCCAATGCTTGGAGCATTATCATAAATAATTTGTCAATTAATAATCAAATGAAGTATTTAAAAAAAATAATTATCAATAAATTAATTTAGTCATAATCAATTTAATCATATTAACACTAATAAATATTAACTCGAATCTAAAAAATCATTGTGCTGTTGAATACAAATAAATGTCCTTATATATTTAAATATAAATGAAAAAAATCAATGCATAATAGAAACAAAATCAGCATTATTTTAAATAAAATTGTTCTAGAAATATTATATTTCCAATATTTTAATTTCATTACCCTCAGTATATACAATTTGTTCTCAGCTAAAACTTATATACTTATACTTAAAATATTTTAAAACTTAAAAAAATTTGTGGCATTTTTTTAATTTTATTTTATACTTTTGAGTTTCTCCCAATAATATACTGGTTAGGTTAGGCTAGGTTGGGTTAGGTTAAATTACCGTTGTTTTTTTTATATGTTTGTATATTATCTTTATTTGGTTATTCGCATACAATCCGTATTTTTTTACGTAAGGTATGTTAAGATAATTTTTAAAGATAGTGGAATAATTGATTTAGATACTTAAAAATTAACAATAATCGATACTTTAGTGCACGAATAATAATGATTAAAAAGGCTTATTTCAATGCGCAAGAATTTAAAATATTTTGCACAACCGTTTATTATAATGCGACTTCTAATCTAATTCATTTAAAATACATAAGTTTGTTTATTGGGATGTACTAGGTATGTGACATTTTAATGCACAAAATAATAATTTTAATGCTTTAAGTTTTTAAAATAATGCGCGCTTAAATCATACCCATTTTCAATGTATATTGTGTAATATAAGCAAAACCGTATGTGTCTTAAAATAAGTGTTTACTTACTATTTATTTTATTTACATACTTACATTTTTCCATAATACTAGTACGTATTGTAAATTCTTGCCTTGCCTTGTCATAAATAAAGATTGATATTGTTATAAAGTTTTCTCATGTTTTTATTGCACACAGCTGTACTTCAACAAAGAATTGCAGTGAGTAGAATATTTAGGTTGCTAGCGTTGTTACCGGTGCAAATTTTATTATGTGCTAAAGGAGACAGAACAGGAGACATCTCGACAGGATTAGGCATTCACTACTTGTTCCCCGTGAGGGTATTACTAAAAATGTTAAAAGGCTTCGATACTTGAATGTCAAATTAATTACATTTTCCTAGTTAGCATAAATTCCACGAGTTCTTTGCCAGCGCTTCTACGCACAAAAAAACCGACCGCATGACTCTCACCAAACGTGTAATTTTGAGATTGCAGAAAATTACAAAGCTTTCCGATTCAATTGGGACAAAGCACACCTCTTATCTGAACTAAAAAGTTCAAAGTGCGCCACATCAAACCTATGATTGTAATGGATTAAGTGCATATCTTTGGGTATATCTATCTACACGGAACAAATCCTGGATCTCTCAGGGTTCCATTAAATCTACAGATACGTTTAAATGATTCGATCGCAAACACAATCAGTCTACCTAAATGTATTGGTATAGGTATTACAAAAACTAGGGGCTAGATAGTTTAGTTTTAAATAGTACCTACTATACGTGCGATTTAACATAGCAATAGCTCGCGTGTTCTGAGCCAGTGCAACAGGCAGCCTTTGTGATACTCAGTCGTGGGAGGGGGAAGTGCCCTTCGGTGCCCGTGGGGCGCATGCGGTACTGCTCATTGCTACTTAATTACTTGAAGTTTATTACTCGAAGCAAGAAAAAATACTCGGGAAATTTACGTTAATTATTAATTATTTATTAATTGGATGAATACTTCCCATTTGAATCGGATTCTGAATCGGATCACAATTTCATGGATTTAAATTTTTTTTACGTGAAACCCTATTTCTTTTTCTAAAATAGTAGCCTAAGTTACTCCTTAGTAATCCTCAGTCCTCATAATATCAGCTAGTATATGCCGGTGAAATTCGCGTCAAAATCGATCCGGCCGTTTCGGAGATCGAATTTTGTTCACAATTTCACGGATTTTTATTTTTTGCGTGGAACCTTAATTATTTTTTCTACAATAAAAGTAGCCTAAGTTACTCCTTATGACATCAACTATATTCCAGTGAAAGCCGTCAAAATCGGTCGAGCCGTTTCGGGGATCGGATTTTGTTCACAATTTCATGAATTTTTTTGCGCGGAACCCTGATTCTTTTTCTAAAATAAAAGTAGCCTAAGTTACTCCTTATAACATCAGCTATCTGACAATGAAAGTCCCGTTAAAAATCGATTACGCCGTTTCTGAGATTAACAGGAACAGGCAGACAGACAAAACATTTAAAAAATAGTTTTTTGTTTTAAGTACGGTATATACAGGGTGAGTCAGTTTTTTGTAGACAAACTTTAACAGGGGATAGAACGCACGTTTTTAAAAAGAAAAGTGCCTATAAAGATATGGCCGATCTAGCTTCCTAAGGAAGATACAGGGTGTTAAAATTTAATTTTTTTTTACATTAATGTGTAATATTTTCTGAACGGAATGATATATTCAATAAATATTTTACACATATCTTAACCTGCATAGGATCAACATGTTGTATTGTTCCTGTCGAAAATACTATAGTGGATGTTACTTTTTTCGGGTACTTCCACTATTCTGCATAATAGAACTTTTTTTTCGTACGCCACTGACATTATCTGATACATATTTCTAAAATAACGGCCCCTTAGTAACAATTTTGATCTCTTGTAATTTTGCTCTAACTATGACAGTTTTCGAGAAATTGGCCGTTGTTTCTCTGACAGTGTAATGTCGTTATTATAATTATGATTTTTAGTGTTTGATGTGGTACTAAATTAAGTAATTTATTTATTAGCAATAATAATTATCGGCTAAATATTTAATTCTTTCAACGAAACCTACCTAAATATGGTGTGTTAAGGATTTCTGTTTCGTGCGTTCTATCCCCTGTTAAAGTTTGTCTACAAAAAACTGACTCACCCTGTATATACTTTCATATGCATTTAGTAAGAAGCTTTTATTTTGACATAACTGGATATATAATGACATAACAAAGACACACTTAAATTGTATTTATTAGTATAAGTATAGATATATAAAAACCTAGAAAGTATAGATATATAGAAAAGTATAGAACTAGTATAACTTTGAATTTGCCTTAATTCAGCAAATTACCAACTATCTAATATCAATAAAACATTTTCCAATAGTATTTATAGATATTACCTACTTTATACACTTTTTAATAAAAGCATAGCATAGTTCATAGCAGAGTCACGTGTGCTTCCTGGAAACGGCGAAGGTGGATGGCAGCATCTGTCCAAATTCCTCGCACCTGCTTAGAAAATCACCGCCAAGGTTCGACACACCCACTTAGCGCCTTGTCTCCTTTCTACAGTCAGCCGTCAAAGCTAAAACGTAAGCTAAAAAAAAATGCCGTTCGAATGATATTTTATACTTTGAGGTATTTACGATCTCCATAATTTAGCAATCAAATACGTTTTGGCAGAGCTGTGAAAGACGCGCCTGATGCTTCTTATGTTTTAATAGCTTCACTTTCAAAGAGTAAGTTTCAAATAGCAAAAATATGGTCACTTTGCTGCTAATGAAATGGGCAATAAGTTTTGTAGTACATCGTTTGGATAATGAAGTATGATTTTAACGATCTTATTATGAGTTGAATAGACGAACAAAGTTCAGAAGAACAAATATTTTGTTATATTAGACCGATTTTTAGAATGAAAGCGTGGGTGGGTTTCTAAGGATGTGATATGCAAGTCAAGTGTGAAGGAAATCTTTCTAAATGTAGCACTCGACATAGCATATATCATGGTTATGTTACATATTTATATCAAAACATATTTTGTAACATTATAGTTACAAAAATTTTATAAAATAATTAAACAAAAATTATTTTGCTGAAAATATAATTTTGAAAAAAATATTGCGTCACATTGTTGCCTTATATTACTATCTAACCCTTCTTAAAAATTTCTAGGATAAGGCCTATCGACTTCAACGACACCCTTAAAGCATTCACAAAGATATAGAATGATACATACTGCAATTTCACCCCCATTGATATTGATAAATATTAAGACTATATTATTATCCTAAGAGATTTATTCTATCGAATTCCCCATTTCACTCGCAAAGTATCAAGGAACTCATTGAAAAGCACATTTAGATACAGGCAAACAGGTCAGAGTTAACCTTTTGTCGGTTTTACCGATCGATTCACTCCCCGATGCGTGACACCTTCACGTTCTTTTCAGGTTGCCCCTCGATATCCCCCACACGCCTTGTGCACCTGTCGCAATCCACCCCCATATCGCCCTTTCTACCTGCTTACCTTGCATTCTCCCCCGCCCCTTAGATACAGGGCCGTCGGTTCCTAAGAATAGAAGGGCACGCAGTTCATTGGTCAAAATTAACTGAGCCACCATGCTTGATATTTACGTTCTAGTCGATAATATAACAGGTTCCTAATTCCCAACTAATTCCTTTTTTCTAATCATTTTATTTTCTATGGGTATATAAACATTTTAAGTTAAGCTAATTAGTCGGCAATTATGTGTAAAGTCTAGCGATGTACTTGCATTAGACGATACATCGTTCAATTGGAAGAAGAGGGTTACATTTTTTGTTTAATTTTTCCTTTTATTGCGTTACTAATTCAGAAAATATGTCTACTTTCATTTGCAACGTTATTTTGAATAATGCATTTTAAAAGTTCCTGTAATAGGTTTGTTTCTAGTGAAATTTATCGTATGTAATGAAGTATTTGAAACGAATAATAAACAAACTTGTAATATGGATTGTTCAGTGGAAATAAAGTCGTAAATCAACCGGTAGGAAATGTTGTTATATATTATATAATATTAGGAACATACGGGAATAAATAAATATTTATTTTCCTTGTTTTTAGAAAATGAATGGATTCAAACCAATATAAAAGGATATACATGGTTATCATCATCAAGAAGTGACTTGTCTTCAGATGAGAAAAGTAGCAATTTAGATTCTGAAAGTGATACCTATGGATCAGATTACAAAATCAAAGATCCTCCTTATAATCTACCAAATGTTACTGAAATGTGATCTGAGATACCAAGATACGTTATAGGCAAAAAAGTTTAAAGATCCTCCACGCAACGAAAATATTTGGACAAGCTAAAAATAGTGGAACTCCCTATAGTATATAGGCCAGGCGGCATGTCGGTAAATGATGCCAAAACGTTTAAAAATGGGGGTAAAAATTTTATGGTTTTAAACGCTCTATTTGCATGCCGTGAAAGTGTTCTCAAGTTTCCCCCTCTATAAAAAAGTCCTATACACATTTCTTGTCAGTCGCATATTTACAGAGCAGTAGTCGCGTGAAGTTAAGCAACTTTAAAAGACTATGAAAAATATTGATCTGTTTACATATTTAGCATGAAAATACCGTCAGACTGAAGGAATGCGAAGGATTAGTAGAAAATTTCTTCGGTGACAGATCCAATTAACTTTGGCAATGTGTTGCATGTGATAGACGGTGGATTTCTTATTCATCGCGTTGTTTGGCACCAACAGGAGAAATTTTCAGACATACTATCGAAGTATGTTAAATACGATGAAAAGTACTATAAACCTAACGGTACGATCGTTTTCGATGGTTATCCAGATGACGCTAAAAACAAAAGTACCAAGCCTGCTGAACGAGTCTATGTAGACTACAAGAAACATGTATATGTTACTGTGACGTTCGATGACGCGATGGTGGCGACAATATCACAGGTGGCAAGCGACGGCTAGCTTTAAATTATGAGCTAAATTTTTTGTGATTAAATTGCTCCGTGATCCCGAGTTTAAAAGACACCTGCATTCAAATGGTCCATTGTGCCTATCGTAAACAGAAATAATTGCCGTAGATAAAAGTATCGATATATTTTTTATTTGACTGCAATGCGTCGTAATTACCGATTTGTTTTTGTCACTTTCCTGTGCTCTCGTACTTTGCGTTTCTGTACTTGTATTAGAAGCCGTTTTTTCTAGATGTAATAATTCATTGTGCCTCTTTCCGCATGTCTTCCAACCACTCGATTTGCAATCCTTTGTGTTATGACTAAGTAAATAGTTTAAGCATAAATTAAGTTTTCAAGTTTCTGGAAAGCGACAAAAAAAAGACCCGGCTCATCTCATTATTACGTGAAAAACTTCAAGCTGCAGGATTCACCGTGAAGCAGGCAACCGAAGATGCGGACTCCCTAATACTGAATACCGCAATTGAACTATCGCGCACCAATGATTCAGTGATAGCAGTTGAAGAATATGTCGTACTTCTAATATTACTGACGGCACTGGCTTCATCTCTATCGGATGTCTATCTGCTGAAACCAGGAAAAGGAAAAAGACAGAGCATGATTTTCCCTTCTACATGTTTTAAACATACAAAAGAAGTTGCAGAGCATATTCACGCCTTCAGCGGCTGCGACCCGACCTCTGCATTTTTCAGGCAGGGAAAACTTACAAGACTGTTGCAAAAAATCCTGAAGTGCACAAAAACACATCGACATGGCCGGGCAAGTTGTTATTAAAGCTTTGTACAGGCTCTAGTGACTTCATTTCTCTTAAAGAATGCAGGTTCCAATGCTTTGCAAAATCAATATGCAATAGCACACATGGAATCTTGCACCGTTGCCACCTACAGAAGAAGTAGCGCGTCAGCACTCTCTTAGAGTCTACCTCAGGTACAAGAGTAGTATGCTAACAAGAATATCGATTGGAAATAAGATTGGGGTTGGGAAAATAACGGATTGGCCCCTATCCCAACTTTGAAGGATCCTTGAGGGAACTTTGAAGGAACTGACAGATTGCAATTGTTAAAAGGCTGCCCTGTGCCCCGTTGCTTGACTATATGTGCGGAAACTGTCGAGGCCAATCCTGTAATAACTTTAAAATTCAGGAGGACACTCCGGACTCGGATAGTGAACCAAACACGGAAGATGAGATGGAAGACACCCCTCAGCCATCTACCATGGCAGAAACATCGGACGTAGACCTTACCAGAACGACGTGTAATGTCCAAAAGACGACTGCTAACTTCATATTGTAAATTAATTAGGAAACTGCATTTGTAAAAACATAATTTTCCAGAAAAGTTCCTACACAATGTCATGACTAAAATTAGTTCCAGTACTAAAAATTATGGCATAAATTTACATATGGAATCTGGAGGACGCAAATCGACGTTTTTGCTCAACTTTGCGCGATTACTGCTCTGTAAATATGCGTCTGACAAGAAATGTGTATTAGACCTGTTTTGTAGAGAATTTAGTAACTTTTTAAATTTGTGCATATGTATTTCTGCCGTACGTTGGAAATAAACCGAGTTATTGACTAAACATTTATTTATTGCACCTTCTCTGCGTAGCCATTGCCAACAATCGTCTCTTGGAGGGGAAGAGCTTTGACGCTCTCTTCTTGGTGCTTATCTAGAGCGCCACTGTCTGTTTATAGTGCAGACAGACGACTTTTCAATAGAGGCGGTTCTGTAAGGGCCTTGAATAGCTGCGTGTGGAGACAGGCGGAATTCCAGGGGTCACATGTTCCACATGTCACATGATAGGCGTTTGTTTATTTCCATCTTGGTTCAACAGATTATGGACAGGTCAAATTATGTAATCTATATACAGGTGATTTAGTTTGATTAGTCAAGCGTGGTCCAGAAATTATCGTAATGAGGGGGAAATTATTAGCACTTCATTACAAACTTGAGGCCACTTCTTTTTCTTGAGAACTTGAGAACACAGCATGCATATAAAATGTTTAAAACTATAAAATTTTAACAATTTTTAGACCCTTCAAAGTACTTGTCGCCTGGTCTAATAAAAGTACATGAAAAAAGTTTTTGACTGTTTTGACCTTAAAACTTTATATAAGTACACATATTTTTATTAATATCCCTAAAAATGTGAAATTATCCGATATGAGTGTATCTAATTATTATAGGAAACAATCCCAGTATTCTTTTTCATAACACTTCTTTCGAACAAAAGAATCGCATCAAGTATAATAATAAATTCAAGATGACAGGGCACATTTTTTTAAAGTAGCTTTTACAAGAAAAGTGGAAATAAGTGATGCAAAAAAGAAGGGACTGCTACCCCTAACAGAGAAAAAGCAATGTACCATTTGAATTTTTTTTAAAAATTGTGAAAAACTGGTTTAGCTACTAACACCGTGTTTTATGCAATGCGTTGGCACCTATTTTAATTTAAAATACTTTAGCCGGTTTTGTTGTTTTCAATTCTACGTGTTCTTCCACTATCCGTTTGTATGGTTTTCTGTTTCAAACTTATGGTATTTAGGTGTAGGTGGAATTTGCGGGTTGTTAGATTTTTTACACTATATTAGTTGGTTAATAATTTACAATAAGCAGATAAGGCTAAAAAGCGGTGGTTACAATGTTTCTGTTAGTATATTATTAGTAGTTGTTTGTGGGTCTTTTATAAATGTTATTTTATTATTATTTTATTTGTCTCTAGATGCCTCTCCTGGTTAGTGTTTTATTTTTCTGGTATTATTTTATTTTTCTTGTTATATTTTCATGCGATTTTATTTTGCATTTTCTATATTTTGTGTATTATTTTCTGTTTTTTGTTCTTTTCTGTTTTCTGTTTTGTTTTTATTTTACAATTTTTTCAAACATATTTGGTGGTTAGGGGTTTGGACGCTCAGGTGTGTATACATAGTTAAGGGATGGGTACTTGGGAGGGTATCTAAATTTGGGGATTAATGCTGTGTGTATAGTTGTATTTGTATGTAGGTTAAGCCTTTTGGTAAATGATGGTATGATGTTGTTTTCTATGTGTGAATCTACTGTGTGCATGCCTGTGTTGGATTTGTCACCTTTTATACTCTAGAATAGTGCTTTTTGTTTTATATTTTATTGTAGGTTGGTATAAAATAATGAAATAATTTCTATCTAGTTTACTAGTTGTATGTTTATGTTGAATGTATTAAAATGAAGCATAATTTTCACAACAGCTGTTTTTTTATTATTTAATATCTCAAATGACTCAAATATTTTTTTTAAATGAACATTTTTTTAGCCAAAACAGTTACCTATATCTCACTTTTTTAAACTTAACCCTAAAATGATTTCCTTTTTTATACTTTTTAAGATACTTTAATACCACCATAGTTTTTCATAAAACACATTCTTATCATTACACTCGTGTCAAATCAAAAACTGTCAAATTAAATTAATAATTAAATTTATAACATATTTGTTATTGGGAATTAAGGAGTCATATTTTGCATATCTTATTTTTCAGTATGGTAGAACAATTTTATGCAATAAAAAAACGGAATGTTCCCCATTGCAATATAGTTGGGAATCTAGGAAGCGTTTTAAGATGCTATATACAAGTCGCGAACATCCACCTAAAAAACATTAAATATTAAATATGTAAAATGACATCGGATTCGAATTTTTTGTTCGCCCTTTGATCCGAAATTGCAAAATATGTCAAAATATGACATTTTTAAAAACACTGAAAATTGTCATTAAAATAATATCTTTTGCAAACGAGTGCATACATTTGTTAAGTGACCTTCGATCTTTATGAATTTTGGATATGATATCTTTCAATACTTCCCTGACATATTGTTTCTAACTCCTTTAGGTCAGTATTTGTTTTCAGCTATTTGTTATCGTCGTTATGAATTATCAATTTTATAAAATATTAACATTGTTCTTACCCGTCAATTTAATCCCTAATATATGGATCATAATTTAGTCATGCTCGTTTTGTTGCAGGTATGAAGAAGGCTGAGGTGTTTACTCTCTCTGACACACTGATCGCTTTATTAGCTGCAGCGCATCTAACAGCGGCAACACCAAGGGATGCGACGCGCCGATTCGATATAGTTCGGTTTTTAAAAAACTATTCAGCCCAAACTAAACGTCGTAGGAAAAAAAGGTTTACATAAAAAAGTTTCCTTGTTCTATTGGCAACATTTTTCACTCTTATACTAGTTGTCTATCTCTAAAGATAAAAAAGTCTTTCTCGACTCACCATTTTACGCTGCAAAATGACGATATTTTGTGACATCTAACGACAACTTAGGTAATACTAGATACTAGGTAATACTAAATACTAGGTAATACTAAATACTTACTAGGTAATACTAAATACTTAGGTTTTATTTTGCCATCTATATTCTATTCTTATGACACTATGTCAGGAAAGTGTTGAAAAATATCACATCCAAAATTCACAAAGATCGGACGTCAATTAATGAAGTTATGCACTATAGTGCTTAGTGATCAAAGGGCGAATAAAAAACTCGAATCCGGCAGGTCATTTTACATAGGATTTAATGTTTTTTAGGTGGATGTTCGTAACTTGTATAGAGCATCTTTAAAACGCTTCGTAGGCCTCAGGTTCTCAAGTAGTAGTTGTAAGATCAATTATTCAATTGAAATTTTTATTGGCTTCAAAGACAAAATCAGCGTAGATTAAATGGCTTCAGTCTCGTTAATGATAATTACGCAAGGCCATTACAAACCGAAAAAAAAATGGCTTCAGTAACTACTCCAATAAACTAGAAACAAACTGAAGTAAAATTGAACCTATACTTTCTAAATTAACTTTTTGAATCTTGTTTACCACCATCTGAATTCTGTACGGGTTAGTGTCTATTAGCTCAGTGGATTGCCATGTGCTTTAGTTAATTAAATTACACTTTTACCCCAACTTTTGTGCAATTTGAAGCTTTGGCAAAAATTTAGTTGCCGCACAATTGAATGCTTCCAATAAAAGCCGAACTAATTTTCATAACAAACTAAAGTAATAACATGTAGTACAAATCCCATATGTAAAAAACATATTATGAAATACTTACCTGCATTAAATTCAATATGACAAGAGTACCAAAATGCAATAAATAACTAAATGAGTGTAGTAAATTATCCTTATCAATTATTTAATTTAATGTTGTGAAATATTTCCCAAGGTCGCTGTGTTTACTTCTGCTACTTTCGCTTCTATAAAGCATTTCATATTGGCATTTCACGTGAAAGCACATTATTACAACTGACTTTTCTACATACCAAATAATTATACTAAACTTGAATTACTTCATCAGATTCGCTAAAACGTCCGCCCCTGTGCCGAAGGACCGCCATTACTGCCTGGCTTTCCTTGGCTTTTGACATGTCCTTTGTTCTACGGCCATGATTTAAGATGGACGAGAACGTGCCTTTTCAATAACTTCACAGGTTGCTCCCACTCAGGTATTCAAGTAGCTGAGCCAGCTTGATTGCAACATGAAAGATCTTTTAAATTCATACGTGGACACACTTTTAATGTCCTGACCGCAAAGCCCACGAGATGTCTGGGTTTATTTAATAGTTACTGTACTTAATTCGATTGTTTTTTACATTTGTACGTGGATCTTCGCTGGTACGTCACAGGTAGGTCTATTAGTGAACAAAGGTCAACTATGCGTTTAAGCAGTAGCGTATACATACGGACCATGTTTCTAGGCAAATAAATTTCCGCTACAAGGTATCAGACGAATACATCAATGTCCTTCCTTCCATGTAGATATTATATTTAATATAAAAAATTGTAAAATGTATTATTTGTGGATGAAATTGCAGTAAGTGAAGTGGTAATGAGTTAATCGATAACATGATTTAACGAATATATTAAACTTAATAGTCCGGGCGTCGGTAACCCCAAAGTGCTTTAATGGAAATTTCACTTTTGTAGGCATAGTTGACTAATAATAATAGGAGAACACGCGGTCGTCCAAACCCTATCCTGGTGCGAATGGCGTGAGAGAGTGATTATCCCTCACTCTAAGACTGCCCAATGACCCAGGTAGTTAAGTAATGAAAGTATATATGCTTATCGTATCGCATTTTTCGTGTTACGGAATACGGAAAAATGGTCATCCGCGTGATACCCTGGTGGGTAGCGCGAGCCGGCCGAAATGGGTGGTAAGTTTCGAGGGGTACTTTAACCTCTCATTTTAATAGACAAATCAAACGCCAAATTAAAGGTAAATATTCTCCTTTTTAATTTTTATGGTCGTCCAAGTCTCAAGTCTGGTAGTAGTTCTCAAGTCAAGTTTCTGTCCATATTCTCCTTTTTAATTTTTATGGTCGTCCAAGTCTCAAGTCTGGTAGTAGTTCTCAAGTCAAGTTTCTGTCCAACTAAATTTATCCGCGAGTAGTCGTATCAAGCGTTACTCATTATTTCTAATGAATTCAAGTCATGTAGTATGTACTATTAATTTTCATTACCTTCATTTTTTGGTACCTTCAAATTAATAATAAAAAATCATTAAACAAATTAATATAAATTTATCAATTATCAATATATTATTTGTCAATAAATAGTTATATTTTAGAGGAATTTTTATACAAGATAATTAAATTGAAATTTATCTGTAAATAAATCTCATTTCAATACACTCGTTATTAGTATAAAAATGACGCTTATTAACGTTACAAAAAAATAATTTTATAAATAAATTAATAATTAAAAATCATTAAACAAATTAATATAAATTTATCAATTATCAATATATTATTTGTCAATAAATAGTTATATTTTAGAGGAATTTTTATACAAGAAAATTAAATTGAAATTTATCTGTAAATAAATCTCATTTCAATACACTCGTTATTAGTATAAAAATGACGCTTATTAACGTTACAAAAAAATAATTTTATAAATAAATTAATAATAAAAAATCATTAAACAAATTAATATAAATTTATCAATTATCAATATATTATTTGTCAATAAATAGTTATATTTTAGAGGAATTTTTATACAAGAAAATTAAATTGAAATTTATCTGTAAATAAATCTCATTTCAATACACTCGTTATTAGTATAAAAATGACGCTTATTAACGTTACAAAAAAATAATTTTATAAATATATTAATAATAAAAAATCATTAAACAAATTAATATAAATTTATCAATTATCAATATATCATTTGTCAATAAATAGTTATATTTTAGAGGAATTTTTGTACAAGAAAATTAAATGGTTTGAGAAATGGAGGTCAAAACATTTATGGGTTCTGAAATTTTATTGAAAGAAAACAATGTACAGTTTCTAAATATGTTTCACTTCAGGATTGTCAATATTCATCAGAATCATCGCGGCTGGAGGCTGTTAAGTCATCATTTGAACAATATTTTGTTCTATTTCGCCGGTTTGTTATATTATTGTAGTCCGTTGGGGCCGAGTACACAAACACGCTGTAGACGATTCACAAATGTATATTAATAAAAATTCTTGAACAATAATTACAATGACGTGTAATCAACGATTGACTGACATAGACTAAATATATAATCATACTATAAATATTTCGGGTGACGCTGCTGTCCGCACGGCCACTGTTGGCGATTGTCCCGAGTGGCCATTCTTTATTAACCCTGAGAGGTTATAGAAGAAACATTGCCATAAAACACATATTCTACAATATAAAATTGAGCTAATGGAATACGCCATCTTTAACCGTAATTTTCATATGGCTTGTTGCGGCGAGCTATAGTTGACCTTGATATAAAAATAGAAACAATACTGTAGAGGCCTTACTATTGTACTGTTGAGAGTGTCTCCATTAAGACACAATTTTGCCATTGAGAGCATTTATTTGAATATGTGTGTTAACATTTGCCAGGCGAACTATTGCCTTTGCTGGCGACCTTTTACCAGGCAAACTTTTACCTTTGATGGCGAACTTTTGCCAGTCAACTTTGGCCTTTGATGCCGAGCTTTTGCCAGGCAACTATGGCCTTTGATGGCGTACTTTTGCCAGGCAACTGTGGCCTTTGATGGCGAACTTTTGAGTTGGTTAATGCATACCTTATCGACGCTGAAAGTCAAATACCTTCATGTGTGTTCTAGTCCGACCACTCCTTCATATGGTCGTCTATATCTCCAGGTGAATCGGTCTTCCTTAACTTTCTATCGATCATTCAGCAATACTTCAACTATCATCAATGGTCCCCGAAACTTGGGTAAGACTGCTTTGCTTTCGTTATTAGCTGGAAAACTCGTAACGTTGCTAATACTAGGTCCGTAAATTGAAATATTTTTGGCGGCCTCTGCTTTTTAAATTTTACGTCTTGTTTAATCCGATTTTCTTGCAGTTTTCTGGCCGTATTTTTCCTAATTTTTGTCACATCCATGATGTTATCTTCTTCACTTACTGTGTGCTTGCCGCTATATGTTTGTAAGTGTATACCGAGCTAGAGTTCTGCGGGCGTATTTGGCTCGGTGTTTTGTACCATTGACCTCTTGTTGTATTCTGGTTACATTTTCATCCCAACTATTTTTGGATTTCCAAAGGTGGTAAAAAGCTCGAAGAGTTTTTTTTGTTACATGTGATTCTATAGGGACGAATTTGGTGCATCCATACCATTACAAAAAGGTATTTTTCCCTTCACCAATGGGCCCAAATGGTCTATATGTAGAATATGGTGTAGGCGAGCGTACTTTGGAATAGTGCAAATACCCTGCTTTCTTACCATCGGGTTCCTTATGATAAAGGCAAGGCAGAAACTCGCCGATATACTTTGTCATTTTTTTTTTGCGAACCAATACTTTTGCGTTATACGTTCTAGCGTTTTGTCAACGGCAAAATGACCTATATCGTCGTGGTTTGCCTTGACAATTTGCTACCTACAATTCTAACTACAAAACAAAACTACCAATTTCCTACCGTACCTATATGGAGTTAATCGGTACACCTTATTACCGCGCAAATCGTAATCGTTAATTATGTTTTTCTAATACGTAACAGAATATTTTTAATTTGTACAATACTCTCATGTTGGTACCTTTCACCTAAATAATTCATTCTTCTTGGATTAATGAGACATTTTGTACGCGATATGATTCTCGAAAGTTCTTGCTCAAAGCATCTACACGTTGCATTTGAGTACCTTTATGTTCGATTTTTAAACGAAAAATCTTGTAAAAATAAGTTCCATCGGTAATCAGATCATTGGTCAAATAAACTGAATGCGTCTTACCGAGAGTCATAAGATTCATAAAAACACACTCTATATTTTAATAAAATTTGTTCAAGATTAACCTCTTGTTGATCCGACAACTGACCTCTTAATGGTTTCCAACAATTGAGGAGTGTTTTATCTATTTTTAAAGGCAAGATTTTCATCAATACGATAACAAATGATTTTTCTTCTGTGTAATTTCTCCCAATAAGACTACTATCACTATAAGACTTCACTATCTGAATTGTTACCTTCGATTACATAAAGTGTGTAATTTAATTTAAATTCGTCTTG
This sequence comes from Tetropium fuscum, assembly GCA_964058915.1. Classification (NCBI taxonomy): domain Eukaryota; kingdom Metazoa; phylum Arthropoda; class Insecta; order Coleoptera; family Cerambycidae; genus Tetropium; species Tetropium fuscum. Next base: position 164,116 of record CAXKVY010001575.1, read on the forward strand.
TTGCCCAATAGCTTCGTTTTTTAAACAATTATTTTCAATATTTTTCTACAAAAATATTGAAAATATTTTCCCCTCTTCTCTACAAAAATGTCAAATATTATTTTTATGTCCACAGTCATTTATGTCCTGGCCATTCTTGCCACAACATACGTATGCAATAAAAAACTTACTTTTTGAAACCCCTGTAAATGATTGTGTAGCATTCCTCGTACTAGGTTGATCAGTTTTTGATTTCTGAACATTTTAGGTTTTTCGGTAAAAACTTTATTCTTTAACTATGCCGCAAGTGTAATCGGATCTTTAATAATTTCGCAGAAGTTATATTAGCATCATTAATTAGCCCAATGACACCTTATCGCCGTCAGAAAAGTTTAATTTCGTTTTATTAATTTTTGCAATATGCTTAAAATAAAATCCATATAGAGAGCAACCTTCTATCGGCTTATGATTCACGAGATTCATTAGTAATTTATACACATTACGTGAGCCGTGAAAAGTAGTTGAAAAATATTTTTCCACTCTTCCCAAGGAAACTTTGACCAAAATAACTAACTCTGTATAAAGCTGTCATACCAGGTTTTGGCTGTACCTGTACCTGTCAGCTTATTTCGTGTTTGAGATATCGTAAAATTACAAGGCCAATTATAAATTTGAACGTTAGATTCGATAATTTCAATCCATTCAATAATGTTTCTTGTAACTGCGTCAAATTCAGGGATAAAAATAGATATATTTGACGTTGGTTGTCCGTCATATAATTGCGATAAAATGAGAGGAACGGTTTTTACTCACGGTTTCCCTTTTTTGACTTATTCTTGACTTTTTACGTCGATGATGAGGGACATCATCGACGTAAAAAGTCAAGAAGTCTAGAAAACTGGCACTACCACTGCTGCTGCTGTAACTCGACGAAGATGAGGCTCGGGGGCGTTTCTCTGTTTTTTTATATGTTTAGGCATTTTTCTTTTACAGAGTAGGTACACCACTTTACACGGTTCAACCACTTCTGATGTAGTCAGTTGGGACCGGGTACTCAAACACACTGTATACGATTCACAATTGTATATTAATACCAAAATACTTGAACAATAATTACAACGATGTACATTCAACGATTACTTGACAAAGACTAAATATAAAATCATACTACAAATATCCCTTAGCCTAACGGTTTTTATATATTAAATCAATCTCTTAGAGATAGAATTAGATAACCCCGGCTAAGTCAGTGGTGTCGAGTGATCCTGCTGTCCGCATCATATCGTGAAATAAAGGTATATTTTAAAAAAGGGATTTTGTAATTGCTCTCCAAATTTTCCGAGAGAGTGGTCTAACAAAATTGAAGGGTGACCAAACGTTTTTGAGAGGTGGCCAAACGATCCCTCCCCTGTATTTGAGAAATATGTGAAGTTCGCCCCGATTGATAATTTAAAAAAAATATATTCCACGATAACTTTTTTCGTCTAACGAAACTAAGGGGTAGTCTTTCCTGGTCTTACGAAGCTAAAGCCTTTGGAAAAGATAAGAAAGGAAAAGATAAATAAAGTATGTTGTTTTATAGAAATTGAAGGCATTGGAAAACCAGTTCCTCTATATGACCAGTGTGTATTTCGCACCACCGAAAGCTCATATAATCAGTACCCACTAGCTTAACAGCATGACCTGGATAGAGTCTGCGGAGTTCGAAGAGCGGATCTCGATATTTTGTTCGCAATTCCTCTTCCTTCAAGATAATGTGGTTTTCAGATGACACAGCGCCGAGAATTCAATGACGAACATTGTCTTGCGCCTTGGTGGTTCTGGTGAATTACGTAAGTTATTAATTTTTTTTGTGCTGATCGAGTGGCCTGGCCCTGGCTTCCGACTGGTACAGAGAATTCCGCCAGCTTCGTTACTCAATGACCACTCCCCACGTCCGCGGGGTAAGTGGTCATTGAAGCCGCAACTCATGTGTACTGAGTAGACGCAACGAGCCTTGACGGCCTTCTGCATCTTCCCAGCTATGACTTCTGCCGATTGACGGCCTGATTCTCAATTCTGGGAGCAGTCATTATGACCTCCGAGAGAGCTAATAATAATAATGATTATTATTATAAATATTATTATTAATATTATTATTATATTATTATTATAAAAATGTCGTGAAGGACTTTCAATCGATTAATTAATAGTGTTTAATACAATGTACACTGATATTTTCATGGTGCCATCCTTAGATCGTGCATATAGAGAGAAAAATAGATAATCGCTGTTATAGAGGTACCTGTTAAACAATGAAAAATGCCTACCGATACGGGGGTGGAATAGGAAGGAAAGCAATAGGTAACAGATGACGAAGTAAAGCGCCAATATTTACGATCAATCCCCCCACATATTCCCAGCTGAAAACATCGCGTTCCTCTGCACAACACACCTGCAAAAATACTCTAGTTTTCGCTCTTATATAGGTAGATAATGCTTCATAACTCATCTGGAAATTGCTTTCGCCTTCCATTTCAGCCGGCAATAAACTTGCCGAAGCACATTTCTATGTGTTTGCCACCTATAAACCAGACAATAGGAGTTTTGGCATTTCAAATACGCGCATCTAATCCTTGATGTCTGCCTGTAATTACCTCCCGAATATTATCTCTGATTTATTGCAGCTTATCAGGTTCGATTTCGTTTTTGACTACTGCCTCTCTATAATTTGGTATGCTACCACCATTTATGAAGGTTTAGCATAATTTCATATTATACACCTCAACAAAAAATACGTCTCTTATAAACAGTATCCTACATAAAGATCCTTATGAGGCATTTTTGAAAGATTATAGATGTTGAATATATATTTTTACCAACAATATATGTTGTCTCTTCGATGTAGACAGTTACTCAGGATCACATAACTTTGTGAGCTAACCTTCTAAAGTCGATATGCAGATTCATTTCATGCAAATCGTCAATAAATTTAGTACGCGTGCTTATAAGTAATTTTTATAAATTTAAGTATAACTATATGAAATTTATGGAATTATATTACATAGTTCTATACCTAGTTCACTGCCCGTACTAATGGAAATTTATACCTTCTCGATTTGAACCATTTTATTCTGTCCTTACCTAATGTATTTCAAACTATCGGCCGAACTCTCTCATTGCCAGTCGGGATGAGTTTGCTGAGCTCCATAGCCGGGTGTAGGGGTTTTTACGTAGTGTAACAAAATTGGTGTTATAGAATTATTTTTAATTATTTTTACGAAAATATGTGATTTATCCAAACGTTGTAAACCCAAAAATTATATAAAAAAATTAAATAAACTGTATGTAGTTTGGTTCGTTTTAATGAAAAAATATGCAAAAAAATATTTTTAAAATGCCTGACGCTACCACGCGTACAGTCATCACAACTCAACCTATTAATTTCGTGCAAGTGTATATGTATATACTATTACCTTAAATGTGTCGAGTGTACAAACCTAAAACTGTCTTAAATAATAGCAAAAAAAATCATAATATTAACAGGAATAATCGTTTTTAAATTTAATGCGATTTGATGAAAAATATTTTTAATTAATCTCTGAGAGGTATAAAGGAAAAACTTGATGGTTTGCCAACCCTTGAACATGCAACATATAATTGACAATGCGATAAGCACAGATTTTCTAGATCCAACCCACAAATTGACAGTTTGGCCTCGTGACATATATTTGATAGTCATTGCGAATGTCAAGCGAATTGGAAATTACAAACGTTTGAATGGAATGGGCGAGTTTGAAAGGATAATTGGGAGCCGTGGTACAAGAACAACTTCACCTTGAAACTTGCCGTATAAAATGATAGCTTCAAGAACGTTAATTTTTTTCATGACCAATCGCGTGACATTGCATAACTTTGGGGCATTCAAATTTCGAAGCACAGTGATTGGTGAACCAATGTTCAATCACAAGTTATGTGGTGTCATTCCAAGTAAATCCAGTGAATTCAAGAATTCAGCAGGATAGTTGTCAACTTCCTCAGAATCGACAACAGTGTCGAGCCATTTCCATGATATCCATGATACTTCAATGACTGTTGTATTTTAAAATTAATTGCGTCGACATCTATATTTTTGTGGCCAAAATAGCTCGCTCACGTAGCCACGCATGATAAGTGTAATTAGTTTGTAAATCTGGAAATGTACTTTCACTTAAAGCATCTTTGGTATAGCCACCCTGTTGCAAAACATTGGATGCTTTCTGTATTTTCATGCAATTGAATTTTTCCGTTGCCAACGTTGAGCAATTGTCCAGTGAATGCCAATTGATCATTTTGTTGTACATGCACGTATATTTATGGTAGGCATAATTTACTTCGCCGTATGTATGATTCTTTCAAACATGCTTTAATTTCACCCACATAATATATGTAGCACTTGGATTGACCGGCAATGCCTGTCTGTCTGTCTGAACCGGACAGCAGCAGTAGAACACCACCGAAAAGTCTGGTATTCTTATTGAGATCTTTCAGCGTTCGGTCGATATCTTCAAGTGTGAGGAAAACTTATTCATATAAACATATTATTCAATACTTCAAAATTGACAATTTAAATTTGTAGGTTATGTTGATTGTTATTGATAAATTCGGGATGCCGTAGACATGTGTCAATTTTGACATGATGATTTTCAGATTTTGGAAGTAGGAAGTATAGTATTGAAATAACAAATTTGTGTTCCGTTGTGGACTGTCTCAATGACTGTGAGTTAAAATTATGTAATTTACTTAATTATTCACGACAATTAGTTTCATTACCGAATATTCAACCGGTAATCAGTAGACAGAACTTTAGTTTTAACCGTCTACTAAATGGCGAATGCTCAGGTCACAACCGTGATTGGTAGATATTTAAATTAAATAATTGCTATCGGATCAAATTGTGAAGCTAAAAACTATTCTCGAATCAATTTAATCATACACAAAATTTCAAGATAAATAAATATTGAATACTTGTATTACAGTAATACAAAACTAAAGAATATAATCATCAAAACATAAAAATAGTTCTAATTGTTATGCTTATACTGGAAGTATATTGAATGTAAAAAACACAATAATCACAGCGTATTTGGGACCACAAAACACCACTGACCTTTACGAATACGAAGCATGGCAGTAGAGTTGGTTTGATCATGCGTAGCAGTGCTTATTGCAAGCTCTGGGTAAACTATGGCAACTAGCTCTGTCTCTGTTAGTTGGCTGAGAGTAGAAGATGTTGGAATACATAAACAGAGCAGTTGCTTTGAAAGCCCAAAGTTACTGTAACTCATTCTTTAATAGTAACTACCTAAAATCACTTGAACGTGGTATTGATTATTTTTTTGATTAGTGATAAATACACAGTCCAGTAGCAGCAGATGTGTTCTTTTACGGGAACGATTTTACTTCAGCCAATTTGCACTCTATCTTACGCTAATTTTTTTTATTAACAAAAAATAAAAAAGTAATTCTCACATATGTTTTTTTTTCAAATGAGTTACGTCATTTTTCACAGTGTAGATAAAATAAAGCTATTAATTTCTATATTGGTTTATTAATACAAAATGGCATTAAAGCAATATATTACTTGCTGTTTCTTCTGTTAATATATTTATGCGTCCTGTCAACTTCCTGTACACTTATTAATAATGTAGATTATATTTTTAAATGTTGATATTTATAGCGTACTTTGTGCTTGTGAAACATTATTATTCAGTATTACAAACTAATTTTCGTGAAGGTTAAGCCACCTTTTAGCCATCTACGTGCGCTGAGGCAATCACAACGATGATTGTTTTAAGAATCACTTAACCTCAATTTTAGGCCCTAATCGTGAATGGAACATAAATATAAAAGCTTGCGTGCCTAGGTCATTGGCCGATCTTTATTAAATTAATGAATATTGATACCGGAGAAGAAATATAAATGAACATTTTAAACAACTCCACATTGTTTAAAGCGATAAATCACTTAACGTAATAAAATACTAATGAATCAGTTAATAGCCAATTTAATTGCTTAAAGTGGTATTTCCAGGACTTTTTTGTTTATAAACATGGTCTACGAAATATTTTTAACTTAAAGAGGTAGGTATACCAACATCATTCGTAAAAAAGTCACTTTTTCATGCCCATTCGTGTATTTCTTAATACATTGCCATATTTAAGATTAATTATGTTTATTTTAAAGTATTCCGAGAATATCGGCTGGAACTAGTTGTAGACTTATAAACATACACACACACGCTCTCTGTGAAAGCGTCTAGACACACACAATAGGTGAAATATAAAAAAATCGAAAATCTTCTTCTGTCTAGTCCTTTTTGTTATTTTTCTGTCACTCGTAATTATTCTCATAACCAGTTTATACAAAAAAAATAAGTTGTAACATACCTACATGAAAATGTTGCCCGCTGCTATTTCATTGATATCGCGCACCTCATGCTATTTTACAAAATCTTAATAGCGAAACATTATTTTTTACATTTGAGTTTCCCTTAAAGCGTGTTTTTTTAGTTTTTTTAAAGTATAATACAATTTTTTCACTAAAAAATATGTTGTTTAGTACTACTTTCTACTATGAAAAAGACAAATGTTTATGCTGTGTGGTTAGAGATTTAATGAATTTATAATTTTCAGTAAATTATATATTGTGGCGAATGCGCCAATGTGAGATTTTTTTCCATATCCTGATTTTTGATGATCCCGGTAGAACATTAATATCGTCGATTACGATAAGTACGTATGATTGCATCGTTTTGGCGTAGCCCGTCACGCCGTTAACTTGTCCAAACTACAAACGGTAGGTTCGTGTACGTACAGAGTTGCAATGAGGAATTGAGGTTATTCTGGAATTTATGTTGCATGCAAATCTAGTAGACCGCGTACTGTGATTTACATATTCTTTCGATTTGGTTTTGGTGTAGTCTGTAAATTGTAGTACAGTAGCGATTTATTTATTTTTTGTTTATTTTTAAATATTATTTTCCCTACTTTAGGTGTACGACTTTTATGTTTTATTATAAAATTCAAGGGTCAAGAGGGGAACAGCAGCCCCGCCCTGCCCCTCGCTGTGTACGTCCTTGAATATTTTCATGCAAATACATAATAATAATCAATTCGTTTAACTGAAATTATTATTAGAGATCCAAAAGAGAACAGAAACCTAAAGTTGTATTCACAATGTTGGATGACCCTCTTCTGGAATCATTAATAAGGCAGTTAGGTAAGTTATAAAAGTAGTGTAGTATAATAACTAACCAATTGGAACACAAAACCCATCAAAATAATATACTAAATTAGAATAACTGTATTACTTCTATTTCAAGAATTATGGTTGACCCCACCACAAAACGTTCGACGGTATTAGGCAATTTAGCCATTCAATGAATGCCAATGATGCCGATGTGAAACGGCCGAGTAAACGTGTAAAATGGATCTGTAATATTTGAATGGGAAACATTCTTATTCTGCATCACATTCACCATCCAATTGTTTTATAGTATGACCAAAGGAATATAGTGTGATCAATATTTTGTTATACTACATGATAATGCCATAATGTGATGGGCGATGTATATAAAATCATTTGTTTTTCCTTAAATTCCTGGAAATCGGTTATACTTGACAACGATGTTAAAAATGCGGTAGCAGGTGTGAAGGGATCGATATAATGAGGGTTTTTTGATAGGGTTTTTATGTCTCATATTTCGATGTTACAAACTATAGGTATTTTCAAAATTAGTAAAAATCTTAATTTCACATAGTGTTTAGCCTAATTCCCCAACAGATATCCCATTTGATAAGCAATATGGACATAAAATACCAGCGTCTGGTTCCCAAGACATGTTGATAATTTACACACATGCGCCGTAACTTACACACGCCAATGTATCAGCTGCAGAAAAGGCTTTAATAATATATGTATATGAAAATAATATTAATTACGCGACCCCTGGACAAAATTCCTGTGACGTCACAATCTAAAAACATTTTTGCGAAATATCCAACTGGTTCTCCGTGGGGGCACCTTAGCCATGTACACCTATACCTATTATCTGGTCAGTTAAGCGACCCTGTGACAAAAGTAATTGTGTTTTAGGGTTAGGGAAATATAATTGGCCTGTGGGCAAGAGATTAGCTAAAAAAAATTTTAAAAATGCAAAAGCTGCGGTATCCGAACACGCAACGTTGAGTATATAAAGTATACGCTTTAGTGCTAGGCTACCAACGCTCTGGCAAACATCTAATTAACTAAATATTAGACCAGAACACCGCTGACACATCGTTCTTTACGGCGCATGTGTACAGATTATTAAAACGTCTTGCGACCAGACGCTATTACATAAAACAAAATGACAATATAGATGTAATAATTATTAAGGAACATTTTGCCAATATATATTGTAGAACTAGTGATATACGTACAAACAATGTGGATGGTTTCAGTATAATTAAGTATGAAAATATTGTAGCGCATTTTGTATAATATGATTTAAATAATAATGTGGACATTGCACATGGTATACCTACATGTCAAGTTTTGCCATATATAATATATAAATATGAACAATTTCCACGTAACAAAAAGCTGTATTGGGAAACACCTGATGCGTCATTTTCGTCACATTATCTAGACAATGTTGGTAAAACTTAATCAATATGAGAAACAAGGTATACCTATTTGTGTAGATATATTATCTAAGCTACAGGCAACTGAAAATTTTACACGATCTCCCTTACTGCCTTATGGGAGCTTCTTAAAAAAATGGGATTTTAATGGAAGAAAAGCTCTGACAATCGGCTGGTTATGATTGAATATTACGACGTCAGACTGAAATGAATCGAATTTGTAGAAAAAAAAATATTTAGAAAAGAAAAGGAAACGTTATTTATACAGGCTAGACCTATGTTCTTAGCTCTTACACATATAAAAAGGATTGGTTTGACAAAAAAAACTTTCTAACGGCCCCAATTTCTCGAGGAAAAATATTCGTCATAGTTCATGCTGGCGGGGAAAACAGATTTGTCAAAGGCACTCTTCTTATTTTTAAGTCCTTAGAGTTAAGTACCTTACGTACCTTAAGTTTAAGGTAAATAAATATAATCAATTTTTATTCATTAAAAGTACCTTATGAAATTATTCATTTAGGATCTAAGTCTGGTGATCATGACGAATGAATATGAATGCTGTAAATTTTTAGAAATGGTTAAAGACTCAAAAAATCTGCCACCATTGATCGTGCTGGTGTTAGATAATGCGTCGTATCACAATGTTATTGATAATAAGGAACCTACAACTTCTTCACGAAGAGACAAATACATTTCCCATTTAAATAAAAAAAACCTATTCCACATGATCCACAATTGGTAAAAGAAAATAAAACAAAACATCGGGTTTACCCTTGCCAAATCTTATCAAGATTTGGCGGAAGAATACCAAATGAAAAGAATATGCTTTAAGTCTGACTTTGACAGGCTTAGATTTTATGGCTATCAGGAAGTTTAAAAGAATAGCAAACTATAAATCGCTACTATAACAAACAAATTCGTTCGTCTGTCTCTTGTATTTTTTGTAATAATTACGATTATTAATAATTGAACATGCACGAAAGTATTAATAATTTAAGTATTAATAAAAGTAGGGGTATCTACAGTTTGGTCAAATTCGACTTAACACAATGTATTTTGAATTATTACCCTTATTGTCATATAAACACTGTATATCTGTCTCAGACAGGTTTTATTTTTATAAATCATTTTTGATTACCTGTGACATTTATTTTTATTTTCCCCTTACCAAATTTTGTACGGTGGCAATGCAGCTTTTATGGCTAGCTGTAAAAAGGGAATTTTAATTCTTGAAATCCCGCAATCGTGGAACACTGCGCGTGATTGAATAAATTGTGCGGGAGCTGAAAGGCATTCTAAATGTCCCGGCTTACCAAGCTGCCACCCTTTCACATCTACCTATCCGGCAAAGTGAATGGCTAGAGGTATTCCACATTCGGGCAGTTTATATGTGTCACCACTTTGAACAATTTTAGTTGAAAGAAATAAAGAGGATAAATTAAAGGAGGGGAGAGCTCCGATGCCTGGAATGATAATAAAACCTACCCTTTTAAGTTTTTATATCTCTCCTTTAGCTTACGTCATTTTCTTTTAACAACTGCGAAACTAATGGATGCCACCATTTCTGCTACCTTGTTCTCTGGGGGTATTGTAAGGTGAACTGAAAACCTGCTACCTAAGCCCATTATTCTTTCCTGAAATCGATTCTCCTGGCTATAAAAAGACTCCTGGATGAAATGCATTTTTGCGTTGAATACTTTTAGTGGCGGCGAGGCGAGTGAAACGCGGCTTTTGGAGAGGCCAATTTCCAATCTACTCTAAATGCGAAATATGATGTCTACCGCGCGAAATTTATTACCTTGTTCCTTTCAACTGAAAGCAGAAAAAGTCCTAATCTAATACTTATGATTTAAATAAATACTCCAAAATACATTATGTTTTCCAACGCAGTCACAGAATTTTGTATTAATCTTAAATATGGGTTCAGTATCTTTCGAAATCCTATTCGAAAACGTTATATATATTAAAATGTTTTCTTGTATAGGAACTGGGTTGTATTTATGAATTCCAAGGTATACAAATAGACTAGAAGTATTAATTTATTACTTACCCAAGTTTGGATAAAACGGCTGCTACGCGTTAAAAAGTGAATGTCACGTATATTCTATTGGTCCTACAGTACACTTTTTTAAATTCATGTAACAATCAGCGCAACCGAATGGTTAAAAATTGACAAAATTACGCCCCTTAGTTACGGGTTCTTTGCTAATAACAATTTTATTTGTTCATGAAAATTTCTGAAAATTGGCATTCTGTAAGATACTGTTGTTATCTACTGATTGCAGTCATTTTCATCAAGATCGGTAGGCTGTGACAGGCTGAGAGCGTTCCGAAATTTCAACTTAACAATTTTACAATAGGTCACCATTTTAAATTTTTCAATCGGACGCGGCGCAATTGGTTAAGCATAGGTACTTATGGCCGCTTATGGCTATGTAATACAATTTCTATGAATCGGGACAATTTTTTTCTATATTTTATAGAATTTTTATTTTTTCGCTTCTTTAATTTTGGCAACAAATATCGCAGCGAAAAGGTTTTTGCGATTTTTTTTAATGCTTAATACTGCCACTGGGTTCGTATAATATTTCTTCGTTACCAACTCTCATTAGCCTGTTCTTGCGGATATCTAATTGATGTCACTGATATGTAATTGAACTCTTCCAATAACTCCAGTCCAAAAATAAATTCATCAATTATGTCACCAAAACGTTCACTTTCAACTTGGTGTTGCCTTAATGTTCCTGTGTCGATGGTAAAACTACGCATTTTCTGCCATTTAACAATTCAGGGATTACGAGGCTTTTGTGGTTTTGCTGCATCAGGGGCACCTTTATTTTGGGGTTTGGAAGATGACTCGCCGGTGTCCCCTCCGTCACAGTGTTTCTCTGGTTCAAATTACCTCTTTCGTGCCGCAGTCGTTCTTTATAGTTGTTGCGGCGGCAATTTCTGATTATGTGTCCTGCCTTACCACTCTTATGGGTCTCTTCTAGTATTCTTGTCTAGTATTTCGTTTCATCGTGGGCCTTGAACTTTTTTCAAGTAATTCTAGCATGGATAACATCTTTCCTAAATCTTCTTCGTCGTTCCCCTCTCTTTCTGCTATTATTACCACTCGTAACTTGTTTCTTCGATGGCTAGAAGCAGTTTTCGCAGCCTCAAATTCTAGCCCATAAATGACAACTTCGTCAATAGTCTTAAATCATCCTAGTATTACGGCTTGTTGTAATTCGCAATTTCTTACCCCATAGTTGAAACTTTGTACGGAAATCTGATTGATCAAATCTTCTGGAACTTGCGGATAAGCAAATCTGACAATTCGTTCGATGTTCGCTCCAAATTGGGTAAATAAACCTGGGTATCTTAATTCGAGGGAACCCATTACAGAGTTGTAATCTTGTTTATCCTCCGGAATATTCTGAATAATTTCTGGCGCCTTTCCCTTCAAAGTTAATACTAAAGTAGTGGCTTTTTGTTAGCAATTGCATCCGTTGTTGAGTGCTGCTGCCTCAAATTATCGTTTGTACAAAGCCCAGGAAGTCTCGCCTTCAAATACTGGGGATTTCAAGTTTCAAGTATCCTTTGCCAGGGAATGTTGGACACATTTACGTTTTCTTCTTTTCCGTCAAGCTGGTTGGTTTCCGGTCTGCATTCATACTTTGCTGTTCCAATTTACTGATTCGTTCATCTACTTCTTCTCTGACTGTACTAATTTCGATTTCAATTATTTCTTTTACTGCTTCAATTTCCTGTTTTCGCCTATCTCCATCTTCCCCTCTTTGTTTTGCCAGCATGTTAATTAATTCCTTCATTTGTTTTTTTTGGGTTTTCCCATTCTCTTCTTTTACTGCTTTCCATCTCATTTTATATTCCTTTCTTCGGATTCCTTGATCCTCTTTTTCTGTTTGTCTTCTTCTTTTTCGTTCTGTCGACGTCTCTCCTCCTCTTATTTTCCTGTTTTCCGTTTGATTTCATATTCCACTCTTTATTTTCTTATTATCATTAATTCTTTGAATGCTACCATCTCGTTGTATGCGTAGAACGAGTTTTAACCATTAAATTGTCTATCTTCTACTCACTTATCCCACTTCTGCCACCAATTGTTACACCATAATAAGTGGTACTCTCCAGAATCCAAATACATTAACTTCCAAATACAGTCAACTGTTTACAATGATAAATCACTACTGAACACTTTTAATTACTTATTACTTGGTCTTGTCTCTAAGAGCGTTTAAACTGAACTGACTAATATAGCAATTGGCTGGCCCTTGTATACTATTTCCAAGGTTCTGGAAAGTTCTAGAAGCTTCTCGATCATTACATCCTATTTTAGATTGTTCTCAATTATTTCATCTCATTCTAGATTGTATACAAAGTATTTAGAAGAGTTCTACAGGGGGTAGTCAATATGTTCTTATACCGCAACTATTCTTAATGGGTACAGGGGCGTATCTCGGTTATTTAATCTAAGTCCTAGAGGATTGAGGCTTCGCTTTTGGGGGGTTGTATCTGGCACCTCCAGATGCGATGTTGCCAGATCGTCGGGTGCGGTGTTGCCAGATTGTGCATATTTTCCCTAGATCTAGGGAATTTTCAATATATCGTGCACAATCGCTTCTGACAATTCCGTAATAATACTTCGTAAAATAATTTGCCCAACAACCTTCGTTCGAAACTTTTTTTATTAAATCATTACTTTTATAATGATTCACATTCTGTGAGCACTCTACTATAATGAAATATGACCCTGATTATATATTGTATAAGTATTTTTTAGCCATTTCATATTTTTTTACCATTTCATATATTTTTTCATAATTTAATATCTAGGCGTTCCTATATTTCAACTTAACAATTTTGCAATAGGTCGCCATATTAAAATTTTTTAATCGGATGCGATGCACTTTGTTAAGCATACTAATGGTTATGTAATACTCCAATTTTAGCGAATTGAGAAAAAAATTTCATATATTTTATCGTATTTGTATTTTTTCGCATTCTTTTGCTTTGGCACTAAATATCGCAGCGAAAAAAATGTTGCGATTTTTAAATGCTAATTCCTTATGTAAAACTGAACAACTCTTGTCCGAAACTTTTTTCTCTAAAATCATTACTTTTTCCATGACTGAGAGAAATGTGAAAAAGTGCCGTTCCAAAATAATTTTGCAATAAAAACCATGAAACGTATCTCGCTCGTCGTAACTTTTTAATTACTATATATGTTAATATCTTTCATTCAAGTCCTATTTCAACTGGTTTTATCCAAAGTCCAAATTCAAGTTTTTTTCTCTATTTGTCGTATAAAAAATACGTTGCAAGCCGCCTAGAAAATATTTAAAGTTGCCGCTTTTTCTTCAAATATTCTAATGGGAAAATACCTAGTATGGTCTATCAAAATCCTCAAATTGTAGCAAAAATTTAAAATTTGCCAAATGCAGATAAATATACAGAACATTGCTTCCGGCGGCCTTTTTGATTTTTTGGTAAATTGTGGGGTAGATTTAATTGCTTTAAAGCGTTAATTGCTTTAAAGCATTGGGATTTTCATCCCCAATCCCTCAAACGCCGCCGAAGAATATATAGAGGATTTTTTTTTCTAATAAAGAAGCGAGCAGATAAAATATTTGAAGGGACAATAATAGACAAAGAAAAATCTGCTAGAGAAATAGCAGTAATAATTTTGTCGAAGTCGCTGAAGTAAGAGCCGTTAACAGCAATAATGACGATGAATCTTCAAGTAAAGTTCAGCCATTGTTCAATACTTGTAGAGCTTAACCAAATTCATCTTAGCCGTGACCTTCAGGTTCACTTCCTCTTTATCTGATCTCTTCTCTATCTGCCCTTTCTATTTACCTGTGCGGGTAAGTTGAAGACGTTCTTCAACTTTTGTCATCTCAATTTTTGTTACTTAGGTGTTGAGAAAAATTTGCGATGGGCAATACATTTTCAAATTAATTTGGCAACAGAAATCATCTCTAGAACACTTTTATGCATTTGGGAACATTATTATATTTTTTAGAGAAACTGAATAACGTTATCCCCATATATTTTATCCCTTCATCTTGTTTTAACGATTCTTAAACATGTCCGGCGTAGCATTTGCTGAAAAGAGATTGAACCAAGCGTCACAATTCACTGTCAGTTTTCAGACGAAATATCATACATTTGACCGGAAAATATCAGAAAGAGAAAATAAGACATATCTATAAAAATATTTCAGATTCAGCACTTTCAAAGTGCCATCGGTGTAAGGAATCGGAATCGGCTTGCTAGTGTCCGAGCTCACATATCCAATTTCGGTGTCCAGCAAGTGCAATAACACTCAACCCCAACCTGTGACACTAGTCGCCTCTTCAGCAACTGCTGCCGAACGCCACCGCGTCCGTACCTTTTATTAGCGGACGTTATATGGCAGTTAGTCGAACAAAGAAAAAATCTCATTTCGTAGAAGAAGCCGCCTGCCAGCGCTGATGACGACTGCAGATAAAAGAAAAGTTTCACGTATATGATGGCAATGATGGCATGACAATAGCCGGGTAATAACAGGAGCAACAATGGGACGCAATATACCGTTGGAAAAGCCAATTGTCTGGTACTTAAGTAGGTAGATAAAGGAAAAATAATATATGAAATATTGCGATCTCAAGCTGCGCCACCAACAATTATAGAATTAAATAAATCGGTTGAGTTAATTCCAACAGCTTCTTTCCAGCTATAGGCGAATTATCAGATACAATATTTCTTTGCAATAATATATATATATATATATATATATATATATATATATATATATATATATATATATATATATATATATATATATATATATATATATATATATATATATATATATATATATATATATATATATACACCACATATTTATAGTCTTTGTACAGTTTTTTACACTTTATATGTGTTATGCACCCTTACTTCAATTTTTAACTAGTTCGATCATCATACTTTGGGCGGAGATTATAAGAACGATGATAATCTCACACCCGAATTTTAGAAATGTTTTTTTCTAATTTTGACATGTAAAGTGGCACTTGCCACTTACTTTACTTCACTTTACACTTACAAGTGTAAAGTGAAAACCCTTTGACCTTAGGAAACGTCTTACTTTTCACAGTAAACGTAAAATATTACGCAACTGGTTTTCTAAAGTTCATTTCATAGTAGGTTACTTAGACCTGAGAAGCTATGAAAGTGACAAGCTGTCACACCGTTACAACCCACTGGATTGTTTTTAAACGTATAAAATTCAGAGTTTTCTTCTCACAAAATAAAATTGGTGAAAAATCTTGTATGGAACACGTTGAGAAACACTAGTACTTTTCCCAACTGGTTACATAAATAGCTATTATTTACAACATTTATAAATGAGACAGTTTAATATGTTTATGTTTGATAATTAATGATATGACATGTCGAAGCTATTTACATAGTCTTTTAAATTTTCTATCGAATTTTAATTTAGTTATTAATAAAACAAATTATAGCCAATCACCATGTAGTCCCTGAGATCATGACTGATGCTCTTTCTTTGCATTATCCGCCTCGTCGCTTCTTTCGTCTTATATTCTGAATACTTTCATACAGTTAATTCCAATTCCTATCGTGTAACTTTCTGTGTGGCGCGTTCCTTTCACATTTTTCATTTTGCTTCCTAGCTAAACTCTCGAAACCCTTGTTTACACTTATGGTTTTGCATTAATCCTTTAATTTAGACACAGTATATTAGTGATTGATATGTGATCATTATTAGTATGACTTGTCTATTGTAATTTCACTCGAAATAGATTTTTGTGACGCTTAATTATTTAGTAACGATATTATGTTTTGACCAATCATGCGAGTAGCCGATTGGCGTTCAGCTATACTCTGTTCGTTGGTTATAGGCAAGTTTGTTTGCGCTTCTACTATAGTCTGTACGTTAGTTGCAGGATACTGAATTTAATATAATTTTAACTTGTGGCATTTATTGTATTTGATTGCCGATTTAGGTTCTATACTCTTGCTCTATACTATATCTCCGCTGATGTCATACTGGACCGCGGATGCAAGAGGACCGCCTAAAAGTTAAATAGTGGGAAGGAGTGGTGGCCATGAGGCGTTTTCGTTTTCAATACAACACGCTATTGGTAAGCGTAGGGTATCGCTTACCAATAGCGTGCTGAATTTGCTTTTATTTGTGTTGGGTAAGTTTATAAACTTATTTATATTGATATTTGTTTATAACGTACTTACAATATTATTTGCTTATAATGGAATCCTTCTTCTTATGGTAACTTCTTAAATGGCCGCCACTGCTTTAGGATGTATATTTGATTGAATATATTCTTGAATATATATAGCAACACATGACATATAATATAGTAAGGCCCTGAGAGAGAGTGAGATTTTATAATTTTGAATTATATATTAAATGAGCATGGGAGACTTTACCTGCAGGTGCGGTTCAAAAGAAGCCATATATATGATCTTATTTACAATGAAGAACTTATAATTAGTGAATTGTTTATACTATAGTGTCCATACATTTATTGGTTTAAATTTTCAAAATATTGCTATTTCATTGTTTTCTTTTCATAAGCCTTTCCTAGCCGCGAGACTTAACCGGTAAGATTTCGATCTTCGAAGTATAGCAACGCGGGCGTTGGTGGCACTTGGATGGGTGACCTAGTCAGGCTTGGGGATTGACTGTGGCAGTCCAACTGAGAGCTGGGAACACTCAACATATGGCGCGGGCGCATGGTCCCAGATAAATGATAAGGAGGACAGAGTAATATATCTCGCTAACTCAGAACCATGCTATCATACATTCAAATTGTAAAGAGACTTTGCCACCAAGCCACCCGTGATAAACAGGTTGATTTGGAGAAAAGTACTAAAGTAAAAAGGAGGAATGCACAAAGGGCGTAATGAGGCCGAAGTGCGGTAGTAGAAGTGAAACCACTACACTCCGACCCAATACATACATACCATGGTTCGGCGAGCTAGTTTGGACTTATACTAGTTTCAGGTATTTTTTTGTTGATCTAGTGGAAAAATCGCGGCGCAAATTTTTCAAAAAAAAATTTTATACGGGTAGATTATATACAAATGGATATTACAAAACTAGATTTTGGGGAAAAAATTATGATACCGCCCTCGCTGCTTAAATAAGTACCTAGCTATTAATTGCCATTTATTATCGTATGAAATTATTATGTAACTATTCTATAAAATTTTAATTATGTTGTATAGATAATCACTAACTCTTTGTAAATTACTATGATCTGTTTTATAATTGCTTGTTTGCGTTTTGCTTTGACGAAGGCCTTTTACCATAGCTACTTTTTAACTTAAGTTCCTATATACACGGTATTGATGATGAGCGACTAAGTATTAAAGAAACAGCCGTTTCATAAGTACAAGGAAAATATAATTCATGATACTTTCGAGAAATGACAAGGCCTAGAACAGCGAAAACCCAAACGCAGAAAAATGTTTGCATGTAAAGTGGCATGAAATAATCTAATGGAAACTCCGGCGACATTATGTAAAAGTTATGTATTCAGAGTGTAATACTGATTATTCCTGGGCACCCCACCTGTGCCGCCGCCGCCGTTCCTTGTTCCATTTCAGGTCTCCGGGTCATGCCTTCGGCCCAGAAGAATTGAAAACCATTACGACTGATGAAAGAAAAGTTTTCTACTAAGTTTCAAGTCTCTTTGTCCCTTCTAGCTACGTTTCTTTACCTCCATTTGATTTGTATTTTGTGCCGAATAATTCGCGCGGCACCTCACCTTTATTTTTTCACTTAACTGAAATTGTTTCATTTCGGGATTATTGTTTTAAATTCTCCGCTCGGAAAAGTTTTGTTGTAGACCTTCTCTGAGGTGGAATACGTTGTTAATATCAAAAGTTTTTGTCGTAGGGCTAAGTAAAAAGCATTTAAACTGGTTTTATAAAGGTATACGCAGTTTAGGATTTCAGTTAAGTGAATAACAGTGAATAACATTTCAATAATGAAATGTTATTTATCATTTCTTTATTTAACTCATTATCACGCGTTATCATTTCACGTAACGAATCATAATTGAAATGAAGCATAATTTTCTATGATGGTTTTAAACTCAACTATTGAAACATTTTACCTAGAACCCAGCCATCATTAATCGTTATGGATAATGCTATAGTCCTAGATTTCTGTCACGGCCTATTGTTAAATTTTCAGAGATTCCTACCTGGATAAAAAAAATGGGCGTATAGGAAAAACAATTTAAACATGAGTTTCTATTTCTTTCAACTCGCGCCTGAATGGCGAAATTAACCTAAAACATTCGCAAAGTTGTAAAAAACAGTTTTGTAAAAAATTATGGCTTCTATCGAAAAAGTTAAATGTGAAAAAATCTATTAAAACGCTTCTATGATAATGTGCGATGATATTTTTCGTACTTTTTGAGTTATATCGAAAATACCGCTAAAAATGGATTCTCTAGAACTCATTAATTATACCGTTCCGATATTTGTTACTTGGGTTAGATTAGAGCAAGCTAAGAAGAAACTTTTTTAAAAATTTTTAAAATATTGATTATTTATTGAGATATCGATTTATCGACAAAACGATGCTCTCTTTAGTATCGAATTTTTTTATACCAAGGGTCAGAAAATTAATTTGTAAACATCCCACCTTTTTTGAATATATTACGTACCAGGTTAAAGAAAATATATTTGTCTAGAGGCTAAAAAAAATTATTTTATATCTCAAGCGGTTTCTAAGTTATACGAGGTTTAAGTTGAAAATTTTAGCTATCAAATATTTTTAGTTTTTTACTTTCAACTTAGCTCTCAACCAATGAAAAAGTCGTCTATTTTGATTTTTTATACAGAAAAATATGTCTAATCATCTGGTACTAGTCTTAATAAACTATACCTGAATATTGGGGGGTAGGACGTCACGTATACGCTTTATTACCGCAGTTTGAAAAAAATCGATAGAAATCATGCTCAAAAAAGAAAAGAAAAAAGTACGGCGGGATTTTTGTATAAAACATTATCACATAAAGCAATAGAAAAATTCAGTTAAAGTCAACGATATACCTAATCCAATAAATAAATTTCATCCCTTTCGTATCTTCATTGCAAATGTCGATTTTAAGGAAAAATGGCAAGGACCAAAACTGTAGGAAATTCTAAACTACTTCATTACCTACCCTATTTCGTGTGAAATTGAAAATAAAGTTATTCAATAAATAAAAATTCACCCTTAAATTTAAGATGGCGGATGAAGCAAGGGGTGCGATTTCCGAAAACCGAAATGTAGACTGCCATATATGCCCCTTTCCCAACGATTCACGGAGGAAAATCGCTACTTACAATGTTTTGGTGTCACCTCCTTTTTTCTAATTTGTCTGAAAATATTATAATTAATAATAATTTTGTTATTATTCTAATATAACCAAAGTTAAGTTTGCTTTTTGAAGTGAAAACTTCTTTAGGCGCGCTCAGCACTTTTATTTTTGTGGGTGTCGAATGAGACGTCACACGTCAGGCTCGGCTATGTAATGCTCCTTCGGGTAAAGTCGGCTCGAGTCGACTAAGTGAGAGAGGATCAGTCGGCAGAGCGAGACAGTAGAGAGAGTTTGTGGGTATTGAATGAGACTGAGCTGTCACGTTCGTCTATGTAACCCTCAGTCCACTCGTTGACTAAGCGAGAGAGATAAACTTGAATCTAAAGTCTAAATTATTTACAACAATATATCAGGAGGTTCCGTCTGGTCGGGTTACTGCGAAATGTGAGTAGGTATTTTGGAGGGACATTCAGTGGGGCGGCAACTAGCGCCACGCCGCGCCGGTTGCGTGAATCATCTCTGTCACGGGCATACGGTCAACTTGTATTAACGGGTGCGGTGCATGTACTGTAACCGTCCGCCCGCGGTTACAGTACATATTTTAAATTTACTTTGTCTTAAAACACTGAGAATAAATCATTATCTGTAATTGAACGTAATTTAATATCATACATGTGTGTACATTATGTAAATGTGACAGAATTTGCTGTGTATATATAAGATGTTATTGATCAACATAAGAAATAGTGTGTGTTTAAGATCCCAAGATTGACGCTTGCTGCGTCTTACCAATAGCGATAATATTTCGTACTCATGTATGTTCTAGCATTTTTGAAGTGAAAACTGTATTAACGGGTTTCACTTCTATTGTGTGGTCATAAGCACATACCCCTGTTTTTATTATTTTTATTTTAAAATTGGTTTACGTTTATTAACTTGGCATTATCAATTACCATGGTAACCATGGAATAGAACTGTTATTTCCAGACCTCTCTCGAACTTAAAGTTATTAAAGAATTTCTAAGTTTTCAAATGTTAGATACGAAATGGCATATTAATTACTAACTGATTGTGACTACAATGTTTTGTTAATGCGTGACACCTCCAATATTAAACATTTTCTTGAGAAGTTAGGATTTTAATGAACAAAGAGTCTTACCACCTTAACGGAACTGGTTAACTTTTCTGGTTTAATTTTTCCGCCATAATACCTGAGGTAACATTATCATTTCCCTTTATAGACGCTAACCGGGAATTGCAGAAACTTTCCTAAAACGCTCTAACATTATCTACCAGCATCAAGCATAAACTTATCGCGCGGCCACGTTGACACCGCTAACTTACCACAGGCACAGGTTACATCATTTACCTTAGCGACTGGGTCCTTATCACCTTTATGCCCGAATGGGTCCTGGGCGCCTCAGCAGTAATTCTGCGGCGAAGTTTCCTCATTGCAAGGGTGCTCAGGTAGAAAGGGCTAATGTATGGCGCAAGGTGAGCAGAGATCGAGTCGCACCCGTCGGGGAGATAACATAATTACCGCCGCTTCAGGACTCGCAGCTGAATTAAGAACGCTGTTATGTGCTCCCAGCTATTGTGGCTCCAAACTGGCTTATCATACGGTTCAAGGCTGTAAATCTGAGCTTGTGTTAGTTATCTGGAGTAGATAACCATCTTATAGGTGGGGTTAGAAGACGTTCGTTAAAACGAAGCTTAATTAATGCATTAATTTTGAAATATCTGTCAATCAAATAACCAAATTCATCCGCTCACTCATGTGCCAATTAACCCATGTTTTGGGGAATTCCATCGATGGTGAACACCAATGTAAAGGCTTTCCACTAAACGGACAAAACTGCAACAAAACAGAGACTGTCGATTTCAACAAAACAGCAAGTGGAGTTTCCAAAATGAAAAACATTTCGAATAATTTGAGGCGCGGACGCGACGGTGGTTCGTTGTTTCCGTCAAGTCCCGTCGCGTGGCGGAAAGATGTAAGGGATTCTGTGTTTCGTTTTGCAAATAGTTCGCTAGGCGGACACGGACAGAAGGGTGATTCCAAGATAAATTGCTCATTGGTATAAAACTTTTTTTTTTGTTTTTGATAAAATTGAAACATATGTTATTAAGAGAATTATATGGTCCTTGGTAATTGAATTACCAAGGACCATATAAATTCTCCTTAAATATTAACACAGCTAAGAATTTAACTGCCTAAATATTAAATTCACTAACCAAACTAAAAGAACTAGGTATACATAACTCTAAAACAATGGTGGTATCAGTAACTTATGTGACAAAAAGTGTAGTTACATATTATGTTACCTTATGATGTGGTAATATATTTTACGATAACCTCTTAATTAGTGCAATATGTAGGAAGTTTTGCCCTGCAAATAGTGTAGTAGTAACAATTTTTAAATACACTGCTGGCCAATGGGTTGGAATAATTCAAAATTTTAATGTAATTTTGTATGCATATATCTTCCGAGTAATATGGAATAATAGAATATCAAAAAACGGTATTCAGGACGTTTTTGGAAATTTCAATGATAATAAATGACCTGAATATCATGTTTCTATCGTGGTCAAGAGATAAATATACGGGATGTAAACTAAATCCCTAGAAAAACCAAAATTTCATTCTTACCGAGAATTTAGGAAAACCAAAATCGAGAATAAAATATTGTACCAGGGTAGCCTATGGACGATTTCAAAAACCCAATTTGGCAGTTTTTGATATCTCGCTTATTTTCGAATATACGGGGGTTTTATTGAAATTAGGACATTTTTTTGGAAATACATCTAACTATTTAAAAACAAAGTAAGTAATGGATTTTTTTCTTATTTTCAAGTAATCTTGCATGTCTCTAACTGTCTCAATAGCTATAATTGTGATTTCTTCTGCAGGCTGTCTGGGAAAACATTTAATAAGTGTCACAAAAAAATCTGTATATTTAAATAAGCTGTGTGCAAAAACCTGTATAATTAAAACGAACCGTAATTTTAAGATTTTAAATCTGCGAAGGGAAACCTTAGACAAATATCTCGCAATTTTTTTTCTTGATCGGATCAGTATTATCATAATTATAAATTCGTTGTAATTTCACAGTAAATCACTAAACCCATATATGAAATATTTGAAAAACCTGCGGTAGTAACTAATGAACTGGTGGGCTAAGTATCGTAATAATCAAGTCACCAACGGATTACCTTTGGTTATAGAAATTCTTCCATTTGATCTAAGATTTCTCGAAAACGTTTCAGATAGAGAACAATGGTTTGCAAGTTCTTATCTTAATTTTATTAGAATAATTAATATAAATCTTAGCAAGCTGGAAGAGGTAGTTTAATATCGACTAGGCCTTCCTCTGTTATTGTAAACTTCCCCGCGTCAGTTGGGTAAACTTTAGACTAGGTTATTGATGTAATTTTGAGGCACGTTTTCCGATTCCTCCTCAATGATTTGAGTCAGATCCTCTAGAGTTTCAGGTGAATTGGACCTTAAAATTACCAATCATTTTAAGTAAGTTCTCTATCAGATTTAGATCGGGTGATTTTGCAGGCCAATCCATCCTATGCACGTGGTTTCCTTCCAAAATCTGGTTAACAATATGGGCCCGATAAGGTCGGGCATTGTTGTCATTGATGAGGTGGGCATTGCTTTCTTTGGTGGCGGAGAATGTTATGTATTATAAATGAAATAGTTTTATATATTATTTAATTTATCTGTCGCTGTAAATATTAAAAATTCGCATTGAAGCGATATCCCTTTTATATTGTTTTTACCAAGTTTTTTACGTAGCTTTTTGTACATGGCGTGTATGAACAGACGATGATATTTCATTATTAACTTGACCGTACATATGTATACATCTGAAACGTTTAATAAAGTTTAAGTTTAAGATTCCCGCTTCTGTATTATTCACCGGATACCTCACATTAATAATAAAGGGATCATCATCATTAAACTTCGCAGATAAGATTCAATTAATTACTAAAGGAAGGGCAAAACCGCCTTCACCCACAAAAATGAAAAACTGTATTAGGCATTTTTACCAGGAAAAACATTATGAACAATTTAAATGGTTAACAGGGTGTGCAAATATTTGTAAATTATTTTGTGGGCCATGTTTACTTTTTGAAAATGAAAAAGATCTCTGGAATAAAACTGTTTTTTCCGATTTAAACAATTTGCATAAAGCTTTGTAAAGGTAAGAAATAGAGAGTTTTTAAAATGGCGTCCCTCACTAAAAGTTTCACTGCATGCCCCTGAATATCACATAGGTAGGGTAAGTCTCTTAAGATTGACACCCCCCTTATCTCACTTATCCCTTGCCGATTTAACTCATTCAAAAAAGGAGTAGACACGGTTTTTGATGAATTTTTATAATCTGAGAACAGATATTAAAAATCTCTTAAAATATACAGGGTGTAAAATAAAACATGATTTTTTTTTTAAATGGAACACCCCGTATATTTTTAGACCAAAATAATGTCCTTAATTTTATGAATCCAAAAATGTGTAATTATTATATAATCACTCCACCTGTTCGTGAGATATTACTAAAAACTTATCACATTACGGGTGTCAATTATAAAATAAGAACATCAAGATACCTCTGGAAACAATGCATATTTGCATTGTTTATTTGTTGACAGATGTCATCCAGTTTTTTGTGAGATAGTAGTTCACTCTCTTAGATATTAGCGTAAAAAATACGTAGTGTTCGTAAAGAAGCAAGTTATTCTGAAAATGGTATATTCATTGGAAGAGCGAAAAGAGTTACTTGAAATTTATATTCAGTGCAACAAGAATAAGTCTCTTGCTCGGAGGGAGTATGTTAGGTTATTTCGAGAAAGGCTACCTTCTTCCAAAAATAGTTTTAAAAACATTTATGCAAAGTTTAGGAATACCGAATCTCTGAGAGACAAGTAAAGGGAAAGGCGAAGAACAAAAACAGGAGAAGACACAGAACTCAACGCGTTATTATATTTTGTTGAAAATCCATCCAAATCATCCTATGCCGCAGCAATAGAATTGGATATATCACAAAGAAGTGTGATAAAAATATTACATCGCCATAATTTTAAACCATATAGTATTTTGCCCGTTCAATATTTAGACGACAACAACCTTCAAGATAGGTTAACTTTCTGCAGAGACATACTTGATAGAATAGAGGAAGATGATGAGTTTCTAAGTCATGTCTTTTGGACTGACGAAAGCAGTTTTTCTACTGCGGGAATTTTTAACAGTAAAAATGCACATTACTGGGCAGCGGAAAATCCACATATTGTAAAAAAAAAATAAAAAAACAAGGATATCAAACTGTAAACGTGTGGTGTGGCATCCACAAGGATGCTATTGTAGGTCCTGTATTTATAAATGGGCCCTTAAATGCACAACGTTATGTGGATATTCTTCAACATCCAGTTGAAAATTATTTAGATAATATTAATTTAGTGGACAACAGATCTGTTATTTGGCAGCAGGATGGAGCACCACCACACTCTGCAAGGAACGTCACCGAATACCTAAACAGAAAATATCCTATTTGGATAGGAAGGCACGGTGTTATACATTGGCCCGCTAAAAGTCCGGACTTAACACCTATGGATTTTTTTCTCTGGGGTACGATAAAACAAGATATATACGAAACTGGGGTTTTTAATAATATGAATGAGTAAAAATTGAGGAATTAAACCAAAATGGTGATATATTTCAAAGGGTGAGAAACAATTTTATAAAGCGTGCCAAATGTGTATTGAGAATGGTGGTGGTTACGTGGAAAATATTTAATTACGTTACGTGTAAATAAATAAAATTGTGTTACTGTACTAATATTGACTTTTATTTGTTTTTATTAGGCTTATGTTGTTTGTTGTTATTACTCGTTACTGTTATTGTCACCTATATATTATTTATTTATTATCTCAATAAATGGCATTGTTTCCAGAGGTATCTTGATATGTTTTTTGTTTTATAATTGACACCCGTAATGTGATAAGTTTTTAGTAATATCTCACGAACAGGTGGAGTTATTATATAACAAATAGATATTTTTTTATTCAGAAAATTAAGGACATTATTTTGGTATAAAAATATACTGGGTGTTCCATTTAAAAAAATCATGTTTTATTTTCCACCCTGTATATCTTACGAGATTTTTAATATCCGTGGTCAAATTAAAAAAATTCATCAAAAACTGCGTCCACTCCTTTTTTGAATGAGTTAAATCGGCAAAGGATAACTGAGATAAGGGGGTGTCAATCTTAAGAGACTTACCCTGTACATATTTAATATCAATAGCATTGAGTAATGCATATAAACATAAAATTAAAATAATAATATAAATATAAAAATAGAATATAAAATTAGAGAAGTTTATAATCATTTGATTTTGATGACGTAATGTCGTAATCACGTTGTAATATTCAAGAAAACGTAGCCTGGTTGCATTAAATTTAAATGTCTCATATGCCATTCAAGGACTCTTGGGAATTCCCATGAAAATCTAATAGTATTTGTCGGCAATATAACCCAGTAAACATTTGAAAATATGGTCCGTAGAAAATAAATACCTGCCACTCAGGTGTCGCGATGGCATCTGGTTTGTTTGCGTAACGCCCGAGTGGAATATAAGTTCCCGAAAACATAAACATAGCTGGAATGATTTATAGGTGAGCGTTAACATATTAAGGTGGTCCATATAGGAGGAACAGCTCCTAATTCAATCCGATACATAAACAATAAAGTACACACCATAAAAGCTCAATCCTCGATGCATTGCGGTCGACCTACAATCCATGTATTATGCCCCTCAGTAGCTGGAAAACGTAGCACTTTGCACTGCCTCAGTTAAAAAGTAAAAATCACAGGGCAATTTATGGACGGTGTCTGTACATGTACTCAAAACTACAAGTGGAATCCTATAGTATACAACAATTTATTGCTGCGGTGTAATTTATCGTGACCATATAAAATTTTCAACTACCTGGCCAGAGCACATTATCACTTAGACCGACCTATTTCTACTTAAGTTTATTGCAAAGTCACAGTGTACGATAAATTATTTCAAAGGAGACACATTATGTTGGTATTTGGTAAAAGTTTCATAAATCTACCACCGCGCCGTTAACGGAGACATAAAACTCAAAATAAAGTAAATATGCAGTTTTGTAGAACGCTGATTTTGATAGAAAATCAGATTTTATATTGCTCTTATCGTGTCATCTTTATAGTTCTTCAATGTCTCCACATAAAAATACGGGTTACAGTGGTAGCATTTTCTAAACTAGGTAACGTAATTTCAATTCCCGATACCAATCTAAAAATCTAAGAATATAATACCTTCCAACTTGGAACCACTTATAGATAACATTTATGATAATAATAACGTAAGACGTTTTAAAATAAATTACCGGGTTACGAACTTAATACAATAAATAATTATCTTAAGAATCTAAATCAGGCATGGGCATTTTTTTGTAGGGGAAGTAATGAAAAAAATAGTGTGCACCACAGGTCCAAACACAAATTGATAATAATAGTAATAATATTTATTAAAAAAGCATAAGATATGCAAGTATACCTATAGTTGGTATATAACTATTAAATTTAATAAGTATTTTGTTGTATTTTAACATTAATTTGCAGTGAAGTTATTTGCAATTTCGCTGGGTTAAAATTACAAAGTTCTATGTTACAATTTTGGCACTGTATGAGTTACGATTATTTCTATGTGACACATACTACACTGAGAGAAGATACATTAACCGTTATATGAAAATTGAATAGCCCCTATACAAAAGTTGTATACTATTTGTGACAAATGAACTGTTTTTTAAAGTTATACAACGCGTTTTTCTGAAAACCTGTCATCAGATGAGTTGCTGCTAAAACCTTTTCATATAGCCCTTATATTAAGAATTTTAACTTATATTCCAGTTATATAACCATTATAATCTTATTGTATAGCGGTTATATAATCTAGAATATTAATTGTATAACTGCAACATTCTTGTTCTATAGTCTCATAATATTTTTGTATAACCAGTATAGTCTCATTGTATAGTGCGTATATTAAAAATATTATAATCTAGAATTGTAGTTGCATAACCACAGAAACTTTTTTACATAGCCAATAATGCTTTTATATTAAAATGTTTTAATTGTAATATTTTAATTGTATAACCATTAAAATCTTTTTATATGAACAGAGAATAAACAGAATATTATTATTTACATTTTATTCGCTTAAAAATAAACAGAACAACAAAACATTAACACTATACATACAATTAAATAAATAACATAAAATTACAAATACAAATAAATAACATACAATTGTACATATTTTTTAAATATAATGAATAAAAATTAAAGTCAAATTCTGTAGGCAATAGGCTACAAGTGCGGGAGCAATATTTTTATTTGAAATATGTGTGTATTTATTATAGGCATTTACCTCTGCTAAAACCTTTATTTGTTTAGATTTATTTATATTCCAAATATTTTTTTTTGAAAATTAACCTTGGCTCCGCTTTAGGGAAGATATGGGCAATGGTATTATCGTCCAAGATCTCACCATAAAGGTGATTATAGCCATAATATACCTACCTATTATAGGTATCTTTATACCTTTATAGGTATGTATAGATGGAAAATTCGTTCCTAATATTACAAAAAAAATCAGAATAGGGAACATTATAGGACACAAAAATATTGAGATAAAAGCAAAAATAATACAGAATAGTTATAGCAAGCTATAGCTGAGCTGTGTTTGCAGGTTAGGTACGTGCTGATATCCATTTAAGTAGAAACAAAAATGTCTGCATTGCCCAAATCTGAATTACATATTTTATTAACAACATTATGTAATTTACGTACCCTTGAGCTTCTCTGGAACATCTTGACTTAATCCAAATGTTTCCATTGTTTCACATAAGCTGCAGCATCCTTCCCCGTATCACGCTTCAACCGCAGTATCACCATCACCACTCAACCAACACATACCAGACCACACCACATATTATACATTCACGGGTCACCGATCTCGTGTCGATGCCAATCGATTGAGAGCTCGCTCGATAAAATGGTCGGATTGGTAGTTATGTAGGCGCTAATTTTAAAAAGACGAAACAATTGAAAGGCATTTAACTTGTCCCAAGTCAACCCTAGTTTTAAAGGAGATTAACAAATTTTTACCGGTATACAATTGTTGTATAACCTTTATACACTACTCATAATATAATTTGCTGTATAAATACAATACAATATTTGTATACGGCTAACTGTTATTTATTCAGAAAAGAATTATTATATACCTGTTATACAAATTAACGTAGGAAAAATATTTTATGTGGGACAATTTCATGGTATTCTGTGTTTATAGAAGTTTTTATTTACATGTATACAATGTTGTATTACCCTAAGTCAACTTGAGCCAAAACAAAAGTTCACTTAGCGGATTTATTTCAGTGTACCATGTAATTTTGCTCTAGGCGCAATCGGCCGTATATATACGGTTTTATGCGCTGTTAAACAAAGTCCTATGTTTTAAAAACGCCATATAGGATAAAACAATGACTGACATAGAACTTTTGGAGACTGTGCTTAAAAAAGCTCTGCTAAAACAAGGGTGTATGTTTTACATAGAACCTTACAAGTCTGTATTTAGATAATTCTTCAAATAGTTTAGAGTTAAAAAGGTGTGTCAAATATTGTGTTTATTGTTAGCTGAGTTTTGAGTTTATAGAGCACAAAAATGAGAACACTGAGGAGGATGACCAGTTTGACCAAGTAGGCTACGATTCTTATAAATATGGTGAATGGGAACCACCTAAACGTAAAAGAAGACGTAATTTTCAAACGGTAAATAAAATGATAAGTTAGATTATTTTTTTCTGTGATTATTTATTTTTTGCAGCCTCTTATCTGATGAATCAAAGAAGAATAATCAAATAAGAAGAACCAAAACTAACATCAATAATTAAAAATTAAGCCCAATAAAAACAAATGAAACAACTCAAACTAAGCCGAATATCAGTGG
This sequence comes from Tetropium fuscum, assembly GCA_964058915.1. NCBI lineage: Eukaryota > Metazoa > Arthropoda > Insecta > Coleoptera > Cerambycidae > Tetropium > Tetropium fuscum. Next base: position 194,137 of record CAXKVY010001575.1, read on the forward strand.
ATTAAATCTGAATTCAAATTTGGCACAGAATGCAACAGGTAGGTGTTTGTTTTATAATTAGGTAGGTATTATTAAATTCCCCGTTTTTAGCTGCCATTGATGATGCAAACTCGAACCAGACCTCAGAAAATATTACTGAACCAAGTACAACTGGACTGAATAAAAATCTAAATTTAGCAACGGATGCAAAAGGTAAATGAAGAAAGTTTTTTGGTGAAAATTTTTCCTGACAGCTTTTAATTTTTAGTTGTGGATAAAATATTAACAACAAAGCGTAAAAGAAATCCAGATAGATAATTGGAAATCTAACGTCAGAAAGCGAAAAAGAGAATGTGGTCAAGAATACTTATTAGCATGGAACATTATTAGTAAGGAACAAGACTTATTAGTAAGGAACAAAACTTATTAGTAAGGAACAAGACTTATTAGTAAGGAAGCCAGCTAAATCTATCAAACTAAGAAAAAATTTTGATGACGACCAACAAAAAGTGTTTCATGATTATTACTCTTTGAATAATCAAGCCAAGAAAATGTTTACTGTGTCTAGTTGTGAGCTTTATGATCCAGAAAGGAGAAGCAAGGGCAAGAATGAAGAAAATTCATAAAAGAAGACGATTAAATATTTTTTTAAAAATTGACGACACAAGACATCAAGTGTGTAAGAAATATTTCCTTTCTACATTGGATATAATTCAGAAAACTATCTATAATGCAGTTTCTTTAACAAACTCTGTTACGAGTACACCCAAGAAAGATCAACAAGATGTTCACATAAAGAGAAAACTTTCCCAAGAAGAAATAAAATATGTGAAAGGCCATATTAATGTTTTCCCGCGAGTGGAATCCCACTATTGTAGACCGACACGAAAAGAGAATATTTGGAAATGTGTGTGTGGTTTTAATATATTTTTTCATAAACCCAAGAAGGACAGGTGTACTTTGTGTGAACTTAATAAGCCCCTCATTACAGCTGATAGAACAGAGGAAGGAAACAAAAGTGAAGAGTACTTAAAACACATAAGAGAAAAATAGACAGCAAGAAGAGATAGAGATTTAGACAGACAAAGTGAAAAAGATGTATTGTGTTTTGACCTGGAAAATGTACTCTGGTGTCCAAAGGCAGACATTTCTAGTTTTTATTATAAAATCAAAATGTCAGTTTATAATCTAACTGCACACATGTCCAAAGATATAACCAAGTCTATTCCGCATCATGGCCTGAGAGTGTGATTGGAAGAAAAGGTAATGACATTGCTAGTGCGCTAGTAAAAATTTTAAAGCAAGTTGTGTCATCCCATCCTCAACTAATAGAATTGACGCTATGGAATGATAGCTGCGTTCCTCAAAAGAGGAACTTAGTAATGTCGTACACAGTTGGCCATTTTTTAAAACGACAAGAAAGCCTGAAAAAAATTACTATAAAATATTTCCCTCCTGGTCACTCGTGTGTCCAGAAAATTGATGCAGTTCATAGTGCCATTGAAAGGTTTCTTAAGAAAGTTGAGTATTTTTCTCCGCTTTATCTTTTGCGTGCTTTGTGGAATGTAAATTTCAAAAGGCCTTACAAAATATTGCCACTAAATGGGTGTGACTTTTTTGACTACCAGTCCCTGTCTAACGTGTATAATTATAATGAAGTGCCTTACGCAAAAGTTAGCTCCTTAAATAAAAAAAAGTTTCCTAAAAATTGAATATAAAATATCCCATGAGAAGGAATCATTCAAAGAAATTCGTATTAAACGCACTAGACGAAGAAAGAAGCAATAAAATCAATGCTACTTTTTATGCCAGCCCAAGACCGGGAGTATTATCTTACTATTTTTCCTGCTACTTTAGATATTACAACAAAGAAAAACAAACTGATCTAAAAAGACCTCTACGTAAAAAGGAGCTAAAAAAATAATAATTATGCAGATTAATATGTGCAAGGATATATATTGGGTATATTTGGTTATAATTTAGAGCACATTCGTTTATTTTTCTATTTTTTGGAATAAAGCTGTTATCACAATGTTCTGTGTTTCATTTTATTACTTTTACTTTTCAATATATTTTATGTAATTTTTGAAATTTCAGTAGGTAGCTAATTTATTTAAAATAAGAGAAATAATTTTAATACATTTTTACAACTTGCTTAAAACAGTCTTTAAAATAAATAAGTTCTCAAAAAATCAAGCACTCATCTGAGATGCTCAAACTTTAAAACCGATTTTCTCAGGTCTGTGTTCTTGTAACGTAGAACCTTATAATTTTAACCCAGCGATTTGCTAGCTGTAATTGTTATTAAAAAGGATTACCACAAAATCATTACGTAGGTATATTATCACTAAAAACACTTTAGGTAGGTGTTGTGTTATACCTACCCCAAATGGAATATTGCTGTGAGAAGTGAACCGACTGTTTCTACCCGGAGATGTAGGTACATTAAATAGTAAATGTACATAGATTCAGTTATCGTGGAGTGTGGCGTTTTTGATAGTGACGGCAATAGATGAATCAGATCAGGTTAAGACAAAATAATTATTCATAATATATTATCTAATGTCTAATATTCATATACTTAATAGTATGTGTTTGATGGGTCGTTGTTATCAGAAGGCGATGTTAGAGCTTATACAAGTTTATTTTTATTTACGATTGATAAAGAGTGTATAATAAGACGCGAGTATACGAGCATATAAATAGCCATCTTCTGGAAAATTATGACGAAAATTAAGTGCTAGTTTGACACACTACGTATATTGAAACCGACTTGAAACTAGGCAAAAATTACAATTTAAAGGTATATATGTATATAATATATGTAGTCAAAAACATTTTGATTAAATATTATACACTAGAATTCGGATGCGAGAAACGCTAGTACAGTTTTAAAGTCACTAAGTGCCGTAATTCATTTGCGTATATCTAATAATAGATCAAGATGTATAAGTTGTACCAAATGTACCAATGCTTACCCCCATTAATACCTTTCTTTATTTTTCTAAGAGAAAAACAACTGCTGAAACGTGTTAGATATTCATTAAATGATTGGCGTCATATAGCGCCCAATTAACGAAACCGTAACAAAGTGCAAAAAATTCCAAGGTGGCAAAGATAAATCGTTGACGTCAAGTTGAAAAAATTAAAAGCTTCGTTTGCCAAACAGTCAAAGGGTTACTGCCTCTGCAGCTCATCTCAAAGTTTAATTAAAAGCGCCTCCCGCTTCACAGTTTTATATATTTGTATTTAGCCTGGTACTGGATGTCCCATTATATTTGGACTCTTTTTAAACCCATGAATTATTTTAACTTTTGAAATAATTGAGATAATTCGGTTTTCTTCAGTCTTTTTCTAATTTTGAAGTTTATTCCTGGGTATGCGTCTTTTTTTTTTGCTCACTCCCGGTTTATCCCGAAATTGCATAGTATTTTCTGGGATAGATCAACTTTGTAATTACAAATGGAACACCATGTATATTTTTCTATAGTTGGAAGCCTATTGTTTCCCCTTATTTGCCATGGAAATTATACAACATGGTTTTATAAGCTTCCAGTACTGCATTTTATCGAAATACTATCAAAAAAATTATGTTTTACAAAGTAGACTATGGAAAAAAAAGACAAGACTTATCAACGTTAAATTCGTTTATTAACTCGGGTAGGTACTTGAGTTACTTTATGGGAAAGGTTTACTTTCAGTGTAAAAGCTAAATTTGTAATATTTTTTGTTGAATCTAAATCTTACGAAACAACACAAAGCTTTAGAAATGTTTGACAAGGAACCTCCAACAAAAAACATTTCAAGTTATGCTGTCTTCTATTTTCTGTCCTTTATTTTCAGATTCTGATACATAATCATTTACTCGTGCTCGTAGCAGAAACCAAAATTTTTAGTTTTTAAACAAAAATTTGAAAACCAAAGATAAAATAAAGATTTAAGTATATGACAAAATGAAAATTTAGTTAATATTATTATTGTTGATTTATTATTGAGTATTGAAGTTTAAAACTCATTTAAACATTAGTTTAATAATAAATGATTTTCATTTATTACTAAACTAATGTACCTACACGAACAGAAAACAGAATATTTCCTTTAGATCATTATATATACTTATCTACTTTTATAAAATAACACAATAATTATAACTTATCCTTTGCAAAAATAATGTAACAGTTTCTTATAATCCAGGCGTAAGAGTAGGTACTTGATCGCTGAATATTTTAATCAGATTTTTTCTTGGTAGTTTTCATAGTAGTGTTTTTGTATAGCAGATTTGGATGCAAAGTAAGTTGCTGAAATGAGAAAATTGTTATTTTAAGAACTGTACGTGTGGAAATCGTTGTATCTTATTTAGTCTTCTTTCTTGGAAGAAGCGTCTAGAACTTTCCAGAACATTGAAAATAGTATAAAAGGGCCGCGATCCGATCGCGACATTAGACAGTCTAGTTTAATCGCTCTTAGAGAAAAGACCAGGTAATAAGTAATTGAAAGTATTCAAGTTAGTAATTTATCATTGTAAACAGTTGTGACTTGTTGTGTTTGGAAGTTAATAAAGTGTATTTGGATTCTGGTCGGTACTTATTTTACGTACTCAGTGGCGTAACAATATTATAAATCTAATAATCTATAAATAATCCGTTAGAAGAAAGATATTCATGTGATATTATATGGATATCTGGAAAAGAATATTCCGTCCAGGAATATGCGCATATATGTGCTATGTGTGCGCTTTGTGTTACAAAACAGGTACATCCTTTACATTTGAATATCTTAATTCCATTGCGTTTCATTGCGAAACTCACAATAGCAATAACAATTTTATCAAATATCACCTTTTAGCAATAACAACATAGGCGACTGGCCGCGCACAGAATGCGAGTTTCGAAAAAAAAATATTCACGATTTTTGACCTTCGATATCTCGGGTAGCACAAGGGTGGGCACATGAGCACAAGGGTGGCACCATGTGCCTCATTTGAACACCAAACCGAAGGTCTCTGCAAAAATTTAACTTGCTATCTATCTCTCATCCCGCAGATTGAGTCTTATTTGATTGGAGTAAATGTGCATTGCAGTTCGCAAACCGATTAAATGCCATGTGAAATATATATGACCGAATATCTCCAACGGATCATATATTTGTTTTGCAGAGAAACAATCTAATTTAATTGTGCAAATATAATATAGAGTTCCATTCATAATTAACAGTATCACAAATACAATATATGATTGTCATTTAACCTACTATTTGCTTTAGAGAACACGTAAATATGTGAATGATACTGCAATTAAATGTTAATCAAAATTTGTTGATGTATTTATTTCAATTAATTAATTAAATTTTATGTTGACAACTATTAATAAGTTATTTGCATTGCGCAAAGTGTGTTTAACTAATTTTCCGGTCAGCTGGTTCTAAACGTCACTAAAGCGTATAAACAGTCACACTACATTTGTGTGCGGATATTATGAATAACAAAGAAAAACAAAGAATTGTATAAATATGCCTGTGCGTTTGATACCCTTATATCATTCTTTCAAATTTACTAGTCTGTTTCTCAGGGCAGTGCAAATGTAACATCCACGGCTGTTTCTCAGGGCCCGGGTTCAAGCCCTGCTAGTATCTCAATTTGTTTCTATTCTACGTTTACTATGTTTGTAATATTCTTTTAATTTCTTATTTTTTATAATATATTTTGATAGCACTTATGGCGAAATGGAAACTACTGGTGGAAACTCAGTTTCCACCAGTATAAGTGATTGGGTGGTGTTCGTGGAATCTCTGTGGTCGTCGTCAGTGCTATCGCCCCGTCAAAGGTTCCACCCCTCAGAAAATATATTGTTACGTTCACTATTCGCTAGTTAACATAACATAAATATTCGAGAGTATGTTGTAGGTACGTTCTCTAATAGGTATAATTATAGATTAATACCTTGATCTATACTCTATATCATTGATATTTTAATAGACATTTCTTAGCGGATATTAACTATAATGCAATTATTAAAACGAAATATTGTACTATTCGCTTTATTAAGGTTGTAAGACGGCTTAAAAGGTAATGAGTATGGAATAAAGTTGCGAACCAGTTGCGAATTTTTATTTTTGTTCTTTGACCTTTAATTTTCATTGTCCTGTGGCTAGTACGAGGCGAGACATGTATGCGAGACATATGTCCAATGTATCCGGAATCGTGTATAAGATGCTTGAACTTAGCTATGGTAACATTTGTAGCGCCCTGGACGAGTTTTGAGTCTCCATTGACACACAATCTTTCTTATAATATTTTGGCCACCACCTTTTGTACTCAACTATTTCATTGGTTGCAACTTCATGGACAGTAAATTTGTTCTTGGAACTTGAGGCTATAATAACTTCTGTGTTTAGGCAAATTGCATATCCTGTCATATATATTGAGATCTCTTTTTATTATACCAAAATCCCTGTCGCACGGCAAAAATGAATGGCCACGTATTGGGAAGTACTGTTCTATCATTTTAAAGTGACCAGTTTCAACTAAGGCCATGCACATTCTTACAAGACAATGATTTTTATTTTGGCCCGGGCAGTTATCTGAAAATAACCGCAACTCCTTAATATTATCTGACACATAATTCTCAATAAAATTCTGTATGAAAGAACATACTTCGTTAGGACTTTTAGAAGCAACGTTTTCAGAATATACATAATAGTAAGCTTTGTCATCCTTCAGATTATGTATACAAAATACGAATACACTGAGCTCTGTTATATAGGTAGGTAGAATAAATCTTGCACTGGAATTAATGGCAGTTGCAGAATCTGCATGAAGTCAAAATCTAGTGTTCCCATATCATCACGCTGCTTACACTATTCCACTATTCAGTCGTACTCTTAAGCGCATTTGTAAATTTTTTTAGAACGACCTTCGTGAATTATTTTCTCAGCAACTGCAGCTCGTTTTCCTTCATCTAAAGTTGAAATTTTTATTTTTAAGTTGAATTCTTCACATCTTTTGCAGGTTCATCTTGTGGACGTCCGAAGTGCAGGCTGAAGTTCTCATGGAAGAATTTGAGGTAATAATCATAGGTTACTTTTGAATCAGGATGAGTCTCAGGAGATCAGGTGATCAGGATCAGACTCCATTCCTTTCACTCGCATTTCTCGCATATTTTTCGTCATGGCGAACTCTTAGAGCATATCGACGAAAAACTGAGCAGCGAAATTAGTACTGAAATGTTATGTTCTGTGTCGTGCGTAACAGATACGATTGGTGCGAGTTTAATGCTTAAACACCATAAGTTCCTGACTTAGGGTGTTTAGGCTCTAAATCTGAAATTTTATGTGTCATTTTTATCTATATACCCATTCGACTTAAGGTATTTTAGCACCAACTGACGCAGAAACGCCAAAGAAATGGTTTTGCGCATCTAACCCGATTTTCTTGAAATTTGACTTAGGGTGTTTAAAAAATAACCGATTCACTTATATTTTGTAAGCACTAAAATTATCATAAACAATAAATCTGTTGGTTGAATGAAATATATATATAGTGGCATCTTAAAGAGGAGTCCATATTTTACACCATAAACATACAGATATGTCACTAATCACGGCATCAGTGATAGGTAATAGGTAATAAATGGCGTGAAGGCACAGCCTCCATCATTCATAATAATATATAGCTCTACAGCGGAGATCTGCCTGGAAGGTATATGTAGCTGTCACATATGAGAACAGCTCAAATATGGCACTTTTTATGCGGTCGTAACCTGCTTAAAGTGATTTACGTTGACCGTAATACCGCAATCTGCAGCCATCGCCGTCTAGGCGGGTGGCGGGCACTTACACCTCTGGTTCTCCAGCTCTCACGTTGCGCTCGGCGGGAACGGAAAAGCCCCTTACCTACCACTGAGCGCTGAAAGAAATCTCACTGGGACTGAAAATTGAGAGTAATAAAGTGCTGCCGCATATTTTATAAGCCCAATCCACCACTGGAACTGTACACCTACGGTATCTGTCAATTAGGTGTGAATTACAGCGCCGTGTCGCTATAAACTTAACTGTGATTATTTTTCCTTTTAAATTTATACTCTCTTATTAGTCTTACGGAAAATGCGCTATAATAAGCTGTACATAAAATTTGATAGCGCGGCCTAAATTAGAACGGCAAGTAGAGGATACCAGCCAAAGTCACGCTTAGTCAGCTTCTGTAAGAAGCTATGAAAAATAAATGTCTCATCTGCATAACTTATGTCCCGCCTACTACCACAAGAAATAGAAATAGATTGGAAATGCATACATTCTCCAAAAGCGGATTTCATTTTAACAGTTACCTCCTAAACTCGGGGAACTAAGTTGACAAAATAAAATTTTGCTCTTTGTGGACAAGTGCTATTTAGTTTCTTATTTTAAAGACTGATCACTTTTAATCCCCTGGGGATTAAAAATAAATTTAATTCCCCGAAAAATATAATCCCTCAGATACCACTTCAATGAAAAAATAGGAAGAAAACAGTTCTATAAACAACTTAATAATTAAAAGATTGCTAACAATAATGGCTGGTTTTTCATTGCTCGGTTAAGGTAATTTACTCAACAGCTAACTAACTCGAAGATTAGAATTTTATTGTGTCCAATTTTTGTATACAACTTTTCACATTCTAAACTTCTAGTTAGTTAGCTGTTGGCTAAATTACCTAAATTAACCGAGCAATGAAAATCCGGCCCTAACTGAATGTAAATTTGTAGAAGCGATTGATGTATTGCTTATATTTATTTATGCCTTTCTCTTGGTCCAAATTTTGTTGGTTCTCATGTCAAAGAATTTGACCCGCCATATTTATTTTTATATATTGAACTCCCTCAGCTACTGCAGAGGACTTCCATCCACCGTGTCTCTTTAGAATGTCGATATTTGCCTCGGAATCGGCGACAAGGATGTGCATCGAAAACAGTTATCGGTATATGTGGACGATTGGGCACTACCTATAATAGAAATATCATCTGCATACGTGGTAAATATACATTCAATATACTAAACATTCTGATTCAGCTCTTTTCATAAACCTTTTGCTCTTATGATTTAGGCTGACATATTGTCTTCGATCTTCCAGAAAACTGCTAACCCAAGGTAATGAAGACCCCTTACATCATAATCAAATAGTTTAGATAATAATAAGTCGTGTAATTATGGTACATGCTTGTATAGTTTGTAAAAGGGTGGATTATTTAAGTCCGGAAAATTTTACTTTTCATCGGTAAGTATTTTTAAGGTTACCTAGAAGCTTTGACGGCTGGACTTGGCCAGGGGCGGCGTTCAAACCAAAAATTAACTTTCTATATTGCTGCAATAATTATTAATTAATAATTATTACATTAATTTTTATTATATAGTTTATATAGTACAAAATCAATGTGCGACATTTATTTAAAAATACTTTTATTCTGGTGATGCAAAATACCATTTTCTTCTCCAATTAAATTCATATTATAAATCAATCTTCTTAATAAGGTTTCCCAAGGACCCAGAAAGGAGAAACCTCTGGCTTGAGATGGTTGGCATGATGGGAGTTAGAGGCATTTTTTCTCTGAGGATCTAGAAATTCGATGAAATGGGTTAAGACATGTCAAAGTCGGAGCTAAAACACGTCGTTTTGACGCGATGATATTTTTGGATCTGGTATCTACAAGGTAAAAAACGTAGATTTATTTATTTGACTATTTCGGTTAACGCTAGTCGCCTGGTCATTGAAGCATGTAAAACAGCAGAGCGGTTCTTTACGTTCTTCAATGCCATTACCAATATTTTTAACAAAAATGTAAAAAACCTTTACGACCTTTTAATTGTGAAATCCCTACCTACATTGCCTTCCAATATCTGGGATTATTTCAAGGACCATATGTATGTTGATGAAGTACTGAATGACCACCATATTCAATTGGTCAAGTTGGTATTGAAAACATTTTTCAAAATACGTATGTAATATGAAACAAAAAAAAATTAAAAAATAGGCGAAATAGAATAAGTAAGAATAAAAAACTCATATTATTTAGGAATGAAGAGATTCAATAATTATAGTAGGTTTAATTCACAAAGTTTGATTTACTGTGTTGTATATAGGACATGAAGTTTGTGAATTTTAAAAACTTGTGATTTTTGTTATAGAACTGTCTTTAATATGTTTAGACTATAGAATTTGAAAAAAAAATTCCTTTAATTTTATTATTTATATTTATAGTAGTTCATGTTGACTTTAGTATGACATATATACATTTATGAATTTTGTAAATCCCAAAAGTATGTTGTGATTTTATTTTAGTTATAATATAGTAGTTCTTATATTCTTCTAATGAAAAATTTACACGTTTTTCCATTTCCTAGTTTACAATAATAGGTCGAGTAATAGCTTTACTTTATAATAACTTTTAATTTAATTGTATGATTAAAATTCTTAAATATACAATGTCATTTTATTATATGACAGATGTAAGTAATTTTCCGACAAATGTTCACATTCCAGAAGAAGGTGATGACATGTCTATGTCACATATGCCTATGCTACAATACAGAAAATGATGAGATTTCAGAGAATGAAGACAGCGACATTGAAAATGAACAACGTGAATTTGACGATGAAAAAATTTAAAACGAGTAGGAAGAAGAAATAGATAGACTTTATGAGTTGTTTCAACAAACATGCAAGAAAAATTTTTACTAAGAGGTCAGACTCCTATTAAAGTGTTTTTTTTAATAGAATTTAAATTATTTAAAATGTGTCCTATAACTAATATTAAACCTTCCACTAACTAACAAATACGTCCAATAATTGTACTGTACTTTTTGCATTAAAATTATAAATGAATTTCTACAAAACACATGACAAAGTTTTATTACAGTTACAAAGTATTATCTTAATGTACTCGAATTATTTTCATTTGATTTATTGCAACGTTCGGATACAGAGTATTCAGTATTTTTCTTATGTAACTATGTAGTTTACCCTAACTCATACATTAAAGATAAGAAGACACGCCACTGGATGGGCTCTGATCAGAAGAAGCTTTGCGGAAAGGTTGCTACCGCAGCAGCTGTCTTCCATTTTCTCTCTCGTACTCATTGCACTTTTTAGAACAATAATAGATCGGCTCTTCCAGCGTTTTATGAATGAACCGTTGGGTTGCCCCGTATTAATATGTCACTGGTTGAACACCAGGACTTTTTTATGGGACCATCCTCGAACCTCGATGGTGAATCGTTTTATTTGCAACCCTGTTGAAACTTTATATGAAAAACCTAATTTTAGAAAAAAAAGCAGGGACTGGGTAGACATAGGATTGTACTAGCTTACTAGCTAACACTCTAAACAAACTGAATCGCTGGCAGCATTCCATATTTACTCAGTTCCAAAATTACTGCATTTTGGCCGTGTAACGTTTATTTTGTTGATCAATTTACTTTAATATATTTGACAGATTAATAGAAAGCAATAATGGATGTTTTTCAAAACAATCTGGATTTCCGCTACACATTATTTCCATATTTAAATTAATCAATTTTAGAAACGGTTTGACAATATTTAACCAATACAATTTAAATAGGCAAATTAAACATTTTTGAAGTCTGTAACATGTTTATTTACAAAAATTTTAAAAAAACATGTTTAAAATTTTGACGTTTCCCAGTCCTATTTTTTCTGATATACATTTTGACGGTTGACAAAAGTCCTAAACTTTCGTATTTGACATTTTTCTGTATTTCTTAAAATAAATTCTATAAATAAATGTCAAAATATACATAAAAACTATGTACTGTATAACTTTTACATATTATGTAGAAAACTATGTAAAAACTACGTAGAAAATTATATAGATCTAAATATTTCGAAAAAAATATGCAGATGTCGGTAGCTAACGAATTTAATGTAGACGCCACGCCACCTGCTAGTCTATTTGAGGATCTTGTTACATTTGAATGAAAAATATTAGCAATAAATCTCAAGTTTAAAATATTCTCAAAAGTTGAACTGTAATTTAACTTATTTATTAGCAGTTGCCGAACAAGAGTGTAATATTAATTAACTACTCACCAAGCGGTGCAATAAGTCTCTCAACGTAGCTGCTATCTTACAAACAAACTCCCTCTTACCTGCAACAGAATAAGATCAAATACATTACCAAGTTAAATAAATCACCCGAAAGTAAATATTACTAGGCATTACTCAAATTTCGCTTTCAGCGGAATTACGTCTATATTTATGTTATTACGTGGGGAATGTTAATAATATTGTCCCTCACACCTGAGCTTACGGCTTATGAAGTAGGTGAGATAAAATACCACTTTGCGGACGAATTTAGATCAAAAGATATATTAACAGATAAACATTTCGCAATAACAGAAACACAAACAAACGGTCTCTCAGTTCATCCGGAATTAAGCAACCGTAGGTGCTCCAAATATTTGGTATATTTTTTCAGGGATGGATATGTGAAAAGTGGAACTATTTTATAATTGCCGTATTTTTAGATAAGATAAGATATGCTTGCATTTTTGTCTCAAAGGGTGATACAGTCGGGTCTATGTTTTGCATATAATAACCTACTCACTACCTACGAATAATCTTACGTACTATCTAGTATTGCCACATCTAGCAACTATAAGAGCTTCTAATCTGCGTGGCATACTGAAAATAAAATTGAGTATCCTCTGGTCTGGTACATTATCTTCCGATAATGCATCAGCCATCTCTTGTGAAGTCACTGGAGGTTTTTCGCGAGAACGTAGGTACTCTGCGACTCTACATCCGAATTCATGCCATATATGCTCGATGGGATTCATATCTGGGCATTGAGAAGGGTACTGCTAGATGGGGTCAGGCATTATCATTTAATAAGTTAATTGTGTACTGATATACACAATTTTGACCATGTAACTCAGCAAAAGATCGAACATGCTGTTGTAAGATGTTCCATTTTAGTAACATTTTAAAATATGTTTACCCTAAGACTTTTTGTACAGAAAATATTTTAGGTCCCATCAATGAGACGAAATAAAAATTATTATGCTCTATGGCGGCAGTAAAAGTGAAAATTTGAATACACATGTAGAGCCGATAAACAGCTGCTCAACCCAAATAAATATATAATGAAAAAATAATATAATGACTATTAATGATTTTAGTATCTTATACAGGTTGTGCAGATAACCAAGAAATATGAGAATCAATGGTCAAGGGGATTCCGTTATACATAAGGGGTAGTAAGGCGCCTTGCAGTTCCATCCCTCTATAAAAGGTTCCACTTCCAGTTACGATTCTTTCGTCTGGTGTGCTGCCTCTTGGGGCGCCAAACTTGATACCTTTATCCCCAAGTGAAATTGTTGAGATTGAGAATAGATTCAGCCGCAATAGGCAAATGGCAATACAAGTATATTTATGTTAGTTATAAATGTGTCTCACACCCATGCCCGTGAAATATTTACACATGCAATCACACTAACGGACCAATTATCTGTAAATTTAACTTGATAATATGGAATCGGTGACTTTACGGCAACGGTATTAAGCAGATAAAAGCGTTCAATGAAGAATATCAAGTTTTATACATATCAGAGCCTTGGAAACCGGCTCAACAACTGTCATACTAGATTACATACCGGAAAATTTTGTTGTGTTTCTGTAGATAGGAAGGTCGAAACGAAGGTGCTGCAGTGTAAGTATGCGAGAAATAATTAGAATTTAAAGTATGCAGAAAGATAAATAGTTTATCTGTTAGTGGTGACTTTTAGTGCATCTGCGGAATTTACCTTAAATAAATTACTAATTATAATTATGGTAATATACAGACCTCCTGGTGGTTGCCCTAAAAAAAATTTGTTATTTTTTTTTTCGAATGCTACGCCTACGTCTATGGCTATGGTCCGATTTGAATTCACTTTTTTTGGCATAGTAGGTTAGTTAATATATTATTTCATTGTGCCCGTAAAATTATAGTTTTTTCGGACGAATGTTGAATCTTGTAACATATGAGTCCGAAAAAACTTTTTAGGTACATGTTACAAACAACTAGTTAACTAGTAGTTCTAGTTAAAGCTCCCAAAAAAACACGTTCAAACCTAATTATGTAGGATTAATGTTATCAGAGCAAATATTTCTCGAAAATAGGGAACTTCATAATTGAATTACCATGCCAGCAGAGCAAGATAGTCATGGCAACTTTTTGGAAGCGAGTCCGAAAAAGATTTTAGGGATAGCTACTGTAGCTTCATCTTTCCCTAACATTCTCATTTTTGGTTCACTTCATTATCTCTGTTGTTAGTATACTATAACAACGACATAAAAAACAACATAAAACTACATGCTAAATTTTTTTGTTGAAAATGCATGAAACACGAAAATAAAAAAAACTAAGCAACAGAAGTGATGGATTAAATGCTATATTAATATTGCCTATGTACTCCTTTACTACGAATTACCGCATTCAAGTGCCTTGACATGCTAGAAATAAAATTTTCTAAACTAACTAAACTAAATTTTCTATCTAAATCCACCAGTTGATTTTATTTATTGTTAACAGGCTAATAGGGGTGTAGGACTTTATTTTAAGAGCATCATCTCATCCTAACTCGATGGGATTTAAATCGTGACTGAGAGGTGGCCCCTCCATCAATTGAATAGCAATAGCATTCAAATTCAAGTATAGTTGCCAACCTGCCTAGTCACGTGATGACGAGCAATATGAATATTGCTCACGAATTGGGTCCACACAAAGGAACAAACGGCATTACATGTTCAAGTACGAGGTTTGCGAGATAATTATCGGCATCCGTATACCTAATACCTATAAAGACCATGCCCGTGTACAGTGGCGCGCTCTGTGGCAGAATACGTCCATATCGTGAAGAGAGTGCGATTATTTTATTTTATTTTTATTTTATCATTTAATTTGTAATTACTATATCAAGTTTGAATATATTGTATGTTGTCCTAGAATGTCCTAGATGCTCAATGTTCGATTGAATTTTGGGTTACATGATATTTTGATCGAATTCTTAACGATGAATATTAAAATTGTTTATTTAATGATGATTTTTATATATATGTTGATTTATAACTATTATGGAATATCTTTACGTATTATATATATGCTAATTAAATGGAGTTTTTACCAATATCATGCAATTAAATGTTTATTTAATGTATGTTATGATGTGTATATCGAACTTATATGTTCGCTATATATATCACTATGGTTGCATATAGAAAAAAGAGACTGAAAACTAATTAATATTATACTGTAAAAATAGACTAGATATGTTTCTAGTTTTATGTAGAAATGATAACGATATTCAACAAGAAAAATAAATAAAATGATTTTCTAAAGAACCAAATCCAAATTGGAATTTGGTTCCAATTTGATTTCCAAATTGATGCGGGATGTTAAGAGGTGAATGTTCAGCAAAAATTAAGGGGGTGTTCAATATAATTTTTTTTCCCAAACCCTTTCCCTTCAAGTTACAGTACAGTTGGGGTAAAAAAAATATTTTCTCCACTATGGACGAATTTCACTAGTAAATCATCTTTCACTAGTAAAATGACCGTTTGAGACAGTTATTGTAAGCCCGAGATATTGTTAGAAATGGGTAAGAAACCAATCGCTATAATATTTTTCATCAGAACTTTTTAACGCATCTCCATTTCTTTATTTAAAAATGTGATGAGCAAAGATAGCTTCAATCTGCAAATTTTTGCCTCCATTTTTCTTCACAAAATTGATAGTTTGCCGATAAAAAATAAAAAATGTTAACATCCCCTTTCACATAAATTCACCGAGGGGTTATTATTAGGTGAAACAGTCAAATAAATTCATTATGGCAAGTACAACACACAATATGTATTTATTATAAAATATTATAGGGGTTGGTTCTTTTAGCCCCATCTCAGGGTTACAAACATTCAAGTCCTTACAAAATTCATCTTATTAGTTAATTTCTTTCTTCTAAATTCTTCCATATAGTGGAACGAAAATAAATAAAAATAATTTTTTGACCCCAAATTAAAGGACTGTAACTTCGAGGGGATGGGGTTTTGGACAATAAAATATGCAAGACCCTTCATTTTTGAAACGCCCTGTATATGAGTATAGAATATTCTTTCGTCACAATTCATATAAATATAGCGGTAGTTTAATAACGTCAAAAAATAGGATAGAAATTAATTGGATTCACTACCGTTTGTCAAGAATCAAGTGACTTATTGCTGGCATCTACATTGTTATTACATATTTAACACAAATATCCAAAATAAGACAATTCCTCTAAATTTTAGCATTTATCTTGAGAAAATCAAGAATATTTGTTTAGTTACTTTTACTTTACTTGTCAACATCATTCAATAACACAAATACCTTCCAAATGATATCCCATTGCCTCGTATAAACAAGCTATACATTACCAAAAATATTTTAGCACGTGTGTCCTTGTCAGGTGACGAAGGAGAATCCTCCCCTCATATCTAAATTAGCGTCGTTAAAATTCCCGAGCAAACCGCAAGTCTATAATTTTGAAAACATGACGCTAACGCTGTGTGTTTACATATTCTTGTGGAATAAACTGCCGGTAACAAATTAAAGCTGAAGGTATTAATTGTGCCGGTGTGCTTGCTGTTAACTTTGCATGTCTACCCTACCGTTCCCGCTATTCTTAATCTTACGCCCCTTTTCATGCGCGAGACATTAAATGGTAAATGGGAAACATTTAATGCAGTACTTAAAGACAATTTGGAATTGCTAAGTAAATAACTGAATAAAGGTACTTTATATTAATTAACAAACTTCCTTCCTGACTATTTCGGCGGGAGCGGAGACAATAATTATTTGTTCAAAAGTTCATAAATCATCTACGCTGAAATTCATCATTTCCTGGTATTATATTTGAGATTGCATGGGAGACACGGCAGATATTTTGCCGAAAGACAAGGAAAATTATTCCGCCGCCAATTCCTATACATTACAACGAGTATACTCGGTTTCAAATAAAGTGGCAGCAGATTTTTTTGTTAAATTCAAGGTCCCCTATTATTATGGAAAACCGATTAAAAATATTTTAAAAAAATTAATAAAGGTATTGTTTTGTGTTTGAGTTTAACTCATCGTCTGCATTGGTATAATAAACGGTAATAAATTATGTTTCCCATCCATCTTGGAAAATAATTGAGATATGCTTTTTATGATTTTTTGGAAACAATCTGCTCCAATTATTACACCAGTACCTGAATAAAGATCTGTACAGTTCTGTTGAAATTATTATTCTTAATGAACATTTTGTTTTCATTCATTCAAAACATTGAAGAATGGTAGTACTCTTACTTACACTCTCTTACTATTACTTACTACTCTTACGTCTTACTTAGAGACAAATCAGGATTTTCTGAATATCGTAGGTGGCCGCGAAAGCGAGTATGGTGAAGAAACGGAAAAATGTTTAATCAACATTTCATGATTGTGTAATCGAGTGGAAATTTCTTGCCACGTGGTACATTAAATGTACCCATAGTATAGATGATTTTAAGTTAATACTAGCCGTAAGAATTCCTTTATTTTCCGTCAGGTATTATAATTTTGTATTATAATAGTGGAGTGGATCTGGATCGGAAATATGGGTCGAATCCGACAAGTCGTTAAATTTTTTTCCCCCAATCTATCAAATCGGGTTCTCCATCGTTTTGGCATGGTTTGTGCAGACGGAGTCAAAGGGGGGAGGGGGACTATCAATTAAAAGCATGGGAAAATCGTTTTTGATGCAGCGGCTTTTGACTTGCCAAAAAAAAAGGTGGTACAAAAAATGAAGAGTAAGACAAAACACACGCTTATTTCAATCTGAGCGAAATCGGATTTGTTCGCGAGATATCGCGAATCGTAATTGCGAAAATAGGAAAAAATCAAATTGGGTTTTCAGCTAGGGGGAGTGGAGTTGGAGGCCATTTTTTTTTGGTGGAAGAGCTATTATACGAGGCAGCAGGCTGAATAATTGGGAGAGGGATGAGAGGGAAAAAACGAAAATATTTAAAATGCCAATAACTTCTCTGAATATTGACCGAATTTAAAAAATCAAACGGCTTTTTCTTCGTTTCTTCATACTCTATATGATTTATTTGCGCAACGCGTTTGGCAACGCCTAGCGCGCAAAACAAACGATTTGCCTGTTCTTTCAAACTGTGTTTTCGGTATGAGGGAAGGGGGTGGAGGAAATATTTTCAAATCAAAATCGGTTAACTAGGAGGGAAGCTAGGGGATATCAATTTTTTTTTCCATGCGGAACGGAGAGAAGCGGGGGCTCAGGGCGCTCAAAATCAAGGGGAAAATTTTTTCTTTATATTATCCATTTTTCATTATATTAAAGTTTACAAAACACATATACTACATATTATATATTTACATATATACATATACATTTTTTTTAGAGTTTATTTGATCAAGATTACAAACAATTTTTGGCAAGTCATAAAATATACAAATATAAGTCTAAAAAAACACGTCACAGTGAAAATGTAAAAACAAAAACAACAATGCACAAATTGTGTGGGTAGTTGGCGTGGTGGTAAACCAAAGAGTTGTAACGTTAGACTGACATGATTTAAGGAAATTTGACAACCTTGACAGGCGCGAGATATATAGAAGTAAAATAAAGTTTACACAGCATTTTGACTGGAGATTGGTAAAAATCTAGCAATATTTCAAATGTCTCAAAAAGTTATACCTTCAATCAATAGAATCCTAGCAACAAACAAAAGGGAATTTAATTATACATAATTTGGCGTTAGAAATGCAAAATGTTCCGTTTAAATTAAAAAAGTTGTGGCGGTTTGCAGTAGAGCAAATGTAAGGGAAGAAATGAAACACTGTATTTTATTTTTTTAATTATTATTTTAGTTGTAAAAGGTACTTCAGATCCTGCTCTTTCCACTTGTCAAAAAACAAGTGTGGAACTCGTATTGAAAAAAACTTATAAATATTCTTACAAAGTCATGCATACGTATGTCAATTTTTTTATAAAATGTCAGTTATCTCAGAAACGCTTTTGCTTTTGGTATAGGGTACGTTACATATTTTTGGTTTATCTTTAAATCAAGTCGATTAAAAACAAACAAAGCTAACACAACGCCGTTTATTTTTTAAGATCGGTCAATATCCAGAGAAAAAGAAAAATATTTCCCCTTGATTTTGAGCCGGGCCAGAGCCCCCCACTCTTCTCCGTTCTCCTGCAGCATAGTAAAAACTTTGAAGTCCCCTAGTTCCCCTACTAATTATCCGATTTTGATCTAGTTGGGCTATAATTAAAGGTCGAAAAAGAATCTATTAAATGATAAAAAATTCCCACCCCCGTCCCTTATATCGGAAACACCGTTTGAAAAACAGGCAAATCGTTTTTGAAGAAACAAAGAAAAAGCCGTTTGATTTTTTAAGATCAGTCAATATTCAGAGGTTATGGTCATTTAAAAAAAATCGTTTTACCCACCTCTCCTAATTATACCAACACCCACATAATTGCAGCATCATAATTCCTTCATAATAGCTCTTCCACAAAAAAATTATCCTCCAACTCCACTCCCCCTCGACGAAAAATCAATTTGATTTCTCTTGTTTTCGCAACTACGATTCTCTATATCTCTAGAACTAACTATACGATTTCGGTCAACTTTAAATTAGCCTATGTGTTTTGTCGTGCCCTTAATTTTTTATATTAACTTTTTTTTGTCCAAAAACCGTCGAGATATGCAGTAAAAACGATTTTCCCATTCTTGGAATTGATTATGGTCATTCATACCTGCTCGAATCCCAGGTATGAATCCCATCGAGCATCTCTGGGATGAATTAGGAGAGTAGGTTTTCGCGAAAGGCATCCAGTGAGTTGTCTAGTCCAATGGTATAATATACGGCAGCAGATGATAACCAATTTAATTTCCATGATATCACGCAGATTAGAAGCGTAGACTTGCTTAGGAGTCGCAAACCAGATACTAAGATTATTTGTTTTCTTGATTTTGTTGTGTGTTCAATTCTAGTTTTTTTTCTAAATATATTAAATAGGAAACAATACGATTCGAAATTAAATGGAAAATACGATTCAACGAGTAGTAAATATGCTATAATTTTATCAATTTTTGAAATAGGACAATGATAAAAAAAAAATTTTGGTTAAGAATAACAATTTTAACAGGACTGCATAATTATTTTCAAGTACTGGTGTAATGTACAGGGGCTCCAAGAAAATTATAAAAGGCATGTGGCTTAATTTCTCCATTATTTTCCATGCTGAATGAGAAAAAATATTTTTTACCTTGTAGCATCAGAGTTAAGATTAGTTAAGTTAAAGTATTTTTTCTAATTTTGGCATTTAAAGTAACCCTTACGTCTTACTGTTTACAACCACAATTTTACTGTCAGGAAAAGTAAAATTTTATGCAACTGGTCTTGTAAAGTTCATTTCATAGTAGGTTATTATGTAATTCAGAGTTTCTCCCAACTGGTTACATAAATAGCTATTATTGAGATAGAAAATATTTTTAGTTGTTTACGACACGCTTTTACGTCTTCATATAATTAATTAACATTCGCTATTAAATCAAAAAGCAATGCGTATGCCATTAATTAATTTTGGATATTTTAACAAATGAATACAATAAAACTGATACATCTTGAAATACTAGCAATCCCTGAAATCATCGATGTTATTTTTTGTACCTATCTGTTTGGTGGAAAGTCTCTTTTACATGTCACCTTTACTGCTTCCGTTTCCTCCAGAGTATCTAGACCGTTTGACATCGAAGGCGTGTAATGGATTTTATTTTGCTCTCCAGTAGCTTTACTGAAGCAAGTGGTTGGTGCTTGGTAACGATTGATTTTGACAGTTATATTGCTTTTGGGTTGTGGATTATTTACCATTATTGTTCCTTGTTGTCCTGGCTTAGTAGCATTACGTTTTGTATCCTGTAATGATGTGTGTATATTATTTGCCATAGCGACGAATTTGTAGAATAAATAAGTGGATACCTTAGATAATCCGTTTGGTCTCCGCGGTTATGGATGACATTTTCCTTAATTTTATCTGAAATGGTAGCACAAAGTGCTAAACAACCTGTATTGCTGTAAAACTTGATACTAGATTATTGTAATTTGCGCAATGCTCAATTCATGCAGATTATGTTTTAAAGTATTTTACTCACAATCGGTTAGTAATTTATGGATTTCTAACCTTTGAAGTAATCGGGAAGCGACTTATTACTTACTTTACTTTCCCAGCTAGCCGGGAAAGTACTTTCCCGGCTAGCATCTGTCACTTTTCTTACCTGGAAATGTCAATGTCATTTTTGATTAAAAGATGGTTTAGAAAGAATAGAATCCACTCAACATTTATTTAATTCAGAAACAACAACAACAATAACAAAAAGAAAACTATTTGGAATTATAAATATTAATAGTTACATTGGAATTATGATTACTATTAACGGTTAAAGTAAGACCGTGTTGCTCAAAATTATGAGTTTCAGAAATAGATGAAGACGCCGACGTTTCTGGATTTTCTACATGAGACAACATATTAGCAATTTTTATTTGTCCATGTAATGAATTCTCCACATATCCCTCTGCTACGGTGTTGGATTTTCAACCCCCCAACTTTTTCAACTGTAGGATGTCTCCACCTGTATTTGCTAATAATGTTGCTGAAGTACGTCTAAAACAATGTCCTGTAAACCTGTTAACATTTTCCAGCTTTAAATAAGTTGCTATTTTTTTGGGAAAACTTCCTATAGCATTATGCCCAAAAGGCTGTCGTGTAATTTTACCAAATCTTATTTGTAAAAAAAATCTATCAGGGTCAATGTTATTACGAAGGTCACAGTATTGCTTTATTATATTTATCCATTCCGATTTTGTAATTACAAATGTACGGGAAGAGTAGGTTTTTGTGACAGGAATCACTATTATAATTCGATTTTCTAAAATATACAGGTCACTTATTTTCACTTTTAAAAGTTCATCGTACCTACAGGCTCCGGAAATGCCAATAATTAAAGCAACCTAAAAAAATGTAATATAACATATATTTAATATGCACTAAATAAATTAAAATTACCTTTTGAGGAAGATATTCTATCGGGGCATTGTTTAAAAATGTATCGATGTCTGCTTCAGAAAAAACACTTGACTTTTTAGCTTGATATCCCACATTCTTCCTTTTCAAAAATGCCTTCAATTTTGCGTAATTACTAATATCAACATTATGCCTAAAGTTTAATACGGCTCGCAACATCGAATATCTTGACCATAATGTGGAGGCTTTACTTTGTTTGCTTATTTCACAAAAATAAGCAAGAAATACCGTCTCAGAGGTATGCTGCACACCTTTAGCCACGCACCATTTACTGTATAGTTCATAGGTGTTTTCATACCTCTCCCTGCTTTTTTCAGGAATTATTCCTTCAGTAGCTCTCTCTGCAGCTACCCGCACTTCTGGTGGCGTACATTCAAATTCACTATCAGACATTTTTGTAAAATAAACACAATTTGATTATATGTACAATTAATGGCGTCGTGTATCGCCTAAATGTCAGATTCAACAAACTTGTTTTGTTACCTAGCAACGATCTCACAGGTTACTTAAAATAATTCATCTTATCATATAATGAAAATGGATACAGATATTTGAAACGAAATTATTATTGGTAGATTGTGAGTATTAGAAATCCATAAACTACTAACCGATCGTGAGTAAAATAGTATACAAACCTCGCGGGAACTCATTCTAGCCTCGCGTCTGTAGTTTACCTCGGTGCTTCGCACCTCGGTAAACTACCTTGCCGCTCGGCTGAAATAGAGTACTTTCCCGCTCGGTATGTAATGTACTATTACATTTTATTAATTTTCCAGATGAACAAAATGCCCTATACCGATGAGTGAAGGAACTGGCAAGTCGATATTTAGCAATGGCTAATATGGCCGTATGCTATGCCTGCACTACGGGACATGGGACGCTGCTCTCATGTTTCGCACAGCGCCAGTCGACATAGAGAAGTACAGTATACCGATATGTAGTTGTTGCCGTATTTTACCCGCCATATTTGGTGCACTTGAGCTACTGGAGGCTCAAGTATACCAGTTCGCCTCCTTTATTCACGTATGGTGTGGACTGTATGGTGGGCTAATCTTCGTATATAAACTTGTATACAATTATATGTTTATTATTATTTTTGTGTGTGCTGGCTCCCCCTGGCCTCCGACTAGTCCAGAGAGTCCCTCCAACCTCGTTACTCAACGACCACTCCCCACGTCCGCGGGGTAAGCCGTCATTGAGGTCGCAAAAGATCAACTGGAACGCTTATCAGGCAACAACTGTTTTACAACTTTGGATTTTGCTGCTGGCTACCATCAATTGTGTGTAGATCCAATCATCCAATTAATAATTGTTGTAAGCTGTAATCGCTGTACCAATATACGGGGTTCCAATAAAACGTTGTTAAAGTGTTTCCGAGGTGTTTCTATTCAGAGGTAGTTAAACTGAATACGCGGTGTACTGGTAGACAGCCACTACATGGCGATCCTGCCATAATGACTGGCAGTGATTACCGCTACAACTACATAAAAAAATAAACGAAATAGTGCCAAAGGAGAATGTCGATTATAATATGTTGATTATAATATATATAATATTATAATATGACATACGCATAAATAGGCAAAGAAAACACTAAAGAAGTGTGATAATGACTAAACCAAATTGATAATGTTCTAGTACCTAATAGAAGAGACATTAAATCGATTAAGGATAAAAGATCATATAGAGACACTAATAGAGACAAACCACATTCTAGAAATAACTAAATGTAAAATGAATCTAATGAGGTCAAAATACAGAAAAACAATAAGAAAATAATGGAAAGAATGACAAATATAAGGCAGAAGTAATTAAAACACTATGGGAACAGGAAGACAATAATATTGAAGAATAATTGAAGGAAATTATCAGGTCAGGATAAACGGAGTTGTAGAATAAACCATAGGATATAGAAAAAAACAAGTAATAAATCAATAGATTGATGAAGAGTGCATGGAATAATTTGAGTTGAGTAAATAATAAATCATATTTATTAAATATAAGAACAAGTAAAACTGTCAAAGCAGATCGTAACATCGAAAAAATTATAGTAATAGAATTTTTTAAAGCTTTTCGTGTAAATTAAATTATAGCAACTATATTTTTCAAAACTGTTTAAAGATATTCAAAACGATGTTCTTGAGTTCGGTCTGATCCCCATCCATTATCCACTGAAATGACGCAGACCGTAATATAATTCAATATTGATGGAGAGCCCAAAACTTTATTTAGCCTGAAACTAGTTTTTGCTAAAGCGTGTTGGAAGCTGTGGGGTAAAAGCAATTCTCTATGTGAATTACCTGGAAATTAACCGTGAACGATATTCGGCCGAGAACAGAGAGTCTACTAGTGAGGAGCGCAGAGAGAACGCGGCTGAAACAGGAAACCTGCAACACAAGCACTCATTACCGTCGCCATCGCCATCAGCACCGGTAAACGGATTTGTAAATTCGTCTAGCACTGCCATTTCTGATCAAAGTGATTCTCAACTAGACCCATAGTTCATAATTGCATCGACTTATGCTGCTTATATGTAGCATCAAAAGGAAGTAATAGTTCCTTCTGGGTATATTAGTGTGTTATGTCACATTATAACCCACGAGATATGTCAAATATGTTAAATTTCACATGTGTGACATACAAATTATGATTCTGCACCTACAACTCTTAAGAGGGCGACATTGCAATTTTACACGATTTGGTTAGACCACCGCCGATGCCACTACTTGATTAAACACAAAAACAAGATCACAGTCATTTGTGCAAAGCAACAAGGTAAACTTTTATAGCCCACTTTAATCGCTGTTGGATATACTCTGGAGGGTAACAAAATCTCCAAAATTTATCTATAATAGGTATACCTATAATAAAATACATAAATCTGTAAAATTTATCTCCACTTCATAATTGATAAAATAAATATCTGATTTTATTAAAATATGATTTATTGTGAAAATTGTGCCGATATAAACATCATTTTTTGAATAAGAAATATGATACTTGGATATTCTTGTTCTGGTATGTTCTGCTTCTGGACCTGATTTACTATTTATTGAGACAACTACTAGGTATATTTGCGGCTGTACGATCCATGTAGGTACGTCTGAAATGAACAGGGGTTAGATTGCTGACTATGGCTTTTACCGGGCAATACGAAATTACTAAATATCAAGACACTTTTAACTCTCCCTTGTTCCGTTATAACATTTTGAACTACCTTATCGCCGCTGATATTCGCCATTAGAAAACGTAAACGGGACAACGACTTCTGACGATCGATAGATTAATTTTCTTAAAGTCTCCCTATTTTTACTAAAAATATAAAAATATATATTAAATAATTATGTATTTAAAATATGGTTTAGTGTTTAAGAATAAATTATGAAAAGTATCTATACATATTTAACAATAAGAGTGAAAATACTGTTTTACATAATACGATTTTTTGTAGAGAATACCTAAATTTCCTATCAAAATTACAAATTATATTTTTAAGTCAACAAAATTATAAAAAAAACAAAATATGACTTTTTTTTCACATTTTTGTGTATATCTTCTTTCTCAGATTTAGGGATTTAGGTATGAGCATTGGCTCACGAAAAAGAAATCTGACGTAATATTAGTCAACATGGTGGCCTACAAAAGTATTTTTGATAAAAATTGGCTGAGATACAGTCGTTTCATATAACGCTGAAATTGCTATTTTCATACCTATATATGAGTAGAAAAAGATATTACTTTTCAAAACGTCGTTATTGTATTATTTTATTATAATTATTGTTTTCAATTTTTCTTTATTTTCAGGGTTGAAATATTTTCGATGTTCATGTAAAAATGGCAATTAACTATTAAAAACTAATTTATGGCAACTCTTTTTTTCTGATATACTGAGGTATGTAAATCAACGTGATCAACTTGATGCGGAGGAATATGAATCTATACATGAGCATTTATCATATTGAAACAAATAATCCATCCCAACATCGGCAACAGCCGTTATACGATTTGTACACCTGGCTCGTTCATCTTTCGCTCAGTGTCTACAATCTTTCCAATCCAATTCCGGTCCGAATATTACGACGATTCATCCGATTGCTTTTCCTCACCGCAACATAAAGCAACCCGTGCGCCATATTATGAATGTTGAATGCAACATCTGTATTCTTGGCAAGGGATGCTGCCACGAGAAAACTCATACTTAGGTGTTGAATTCTTTCGCACACCATAAATATTGGCCGACGACGATACAATAAAAACGCTTCATCGGGATGGCGAATTAAGAATTTATAAGGCAGGTTCGATTCGCGTGGATTATGTCACGTGCTCTCGGCGATAACGTGGAATAGTTTTATTTAAGATTTTCACTTATTTCACTATTTTGTTCCTAATAATGTAAGCACATTATAACATCCCCTTGGTTCACGCATATTATTATGGTCTATTTTGAAATGAATGATAAAACCTTATAATCAAAAGCCACCATGGAAAAAAAATAAAAAATCTTTTTGAAATTCATATAAATTAAATGCTAATGCTTGTCATATTTTTTTTGTATGTGTGAAGTGGTGGGGAGATGCCCAAGTCTATTACTTCAATTAGCAGAAATGGAATTGAACAAACTTAGTCTCGTTACAAAGGGCTTTTCTTGCTCTATAGAATGCGCTTCATGCCGTTTTCATTTGATTTTTACCGTATATAGGCGTCAGAGGGCGTTATCTGACATGTCAACAAACATCGCGCCGTTTTTAAAATGAATCTAATGGAATTGTATGTTTATTTTTTCACAGTAAAATATAGAACTAAAATCTTCAGCGATCAATGGAAACCGCAACTCGATTACTCATTTCCAACTGTAGATATTATCACACAAAGTTGAAATTATGAATTATTGTCAGATCTTAATGCCGGAATTTGCAAGATTTGGCCCAGAAATATTAGGGTTACACCTGTACCTAAAAACGTTATTTATGTCAAATCTAAAGCTGTTTAAATATGTCATTGTTGAAATAGCGTGTGGACAAAAAACGCGGTGCCCAGGCAGACAGACAGACATTTCGAAATTTGTTTAAAATGACGAGCGCAACGGCAGAAAAATATTGACTAACAAAAATTGTCGCTCATCCCCCATCAAAGGCACCGTTTGTCCCATCAAATAGACTTTTGCAGAGAAGAGAATAATAATTATAAACCGGGATATGGTAAGGGTTGATTATCTCCTATTTCACATGCATGCCTTTTGGAGGAGTGAAAATGTACCTTATGACAACAAAGAAAATCGGGTACAACCCGCTGGAGACTTTCCGGCCTTTTTCTCTGATATTAAAATGCTTTTATCAAAAGAAAGTTAAAACAAATATAAAGTATTATAACAATCGGCAAGCGATTTTCGCAAAAAAAAATTGAAAGAATGAAAGTTTGTGTGATAAAGTACATCCAATCTGATTTGAAATCGCATAAAAATAAAAAGTCGGCAAAACAAAGCGGCCGCCCATGCATACTGTCGGCATCTCCTTGAAAGACAAAGTCGGCCGCTTTTGTGTTACAAAGGACTTGCCGACTTTCACTTTCTAAACAGTTTCATTCACATTCGATGTAGGGGAAAGTTACCTAAAATGGGATACTGTGGTAAAATGGGATACCTTCATTATTTTGTAGTACATGCAACGCCATCTATTGAGGAATAGACCTAATACTCCCTATTAGTGTATTAGTAACGTACAACAGTTTGACCAAAATCGTGACGGGTGCAACGTCGCTAGGTAAGTTTTTAAGATTTTAACATATTTATTGCAAAACTTTAGATCTGCAAACATAAGCTTTTTGTCTTTGTGGCCAATGAGATAAGGGCGTTAATTTTTTTAGCAGTTGCTAGGATATAAACGACTACTTAACGTATGAAATTGCAACGTTATATTCTTACATGGAAAACGTACAGGCATTGTTTGTTTACATGTTGATGTGTTGATAAAATGGGACGTGGCATGTGCTTCTAAAACGGGATGTATCCCATTTTAGAAACACAATGCTCATATTCTGTTTTAATTTGAATTTGAATACTCTTGCGGTGGACATTATTTGTAGGTATTTTTTTTATTTCAGAATCAAGTTATTCTTAGCAAATATGGCACCTCGGAAAACAACTCGTCCGTCTTGGTCCGAAGAAGCAATGGCGAAAGCAATTAGATCGGTTTCAAGTGGCAAATATGGTTACTTAAAAGCCGCAAACATTTTTTCGGTACCAAAGAGCACCCTTGAGCGGAGAGTGAAAAACTTGAACAAACGAATTACCGGGCATGATAAAGGTTTGGGAAGCAGACAACGAACTTTTTCGCGCCAAATGGAACAACAACTAGTTGACTACGTAAAAACTATGGAGAGTATGCTTTTTGGATTAACGGCTACAGATGTGCGTAGGTTGGCGTTTCAGTTAGCGGCCAGGAACAATTTGAAACACTATTTTAATGAAAATAAAAAAATGGCTGGCTGGGTTTGGCTCCGATCATTTATGAAAAGACATCACCTGTCCCTAAGGAAACCTGAAGCAACATCGGCTGCTCGCGCTAGGGGCTTCAATAGATCTGCGGTGAACAAATTTTTTGATTTGCTGGAGCCCCTGCAAGATAGATACGCGTATACACCATCTAGAATATTCAACGTCGATGAGACGGGCTTAACAACTGTACAGGGACGTCCATCCAAGGTGATTGCAATGAAAGGTAGAAAGCAAGTAGGAACGTTAACTTCAGCAGAACGGGGAACACTATGCACTGCGGTAATATGCATGAATGCTGCAGGGACATATGTTCCACCCATGGTCATTTTCCCACGAGTTCGGTTCAAGGAAGAGTTTTCGATTGGGCTACCACCCGAATCCATAGTTGCCTGCCATCCATCTGGTTGGATGCAATTGAATCTCTTTGAAAAGTGGTTTGACCATTTTTTACAATATACCAATGCATCGAAGGAGAATCCTGCATTGCTTATAATGGACGGCCATAAAACTCATACCCAAAACATACCTGTCATAGAAAGAGCGAGGAATCACGGTGTTACATTATTGTGCTTACCACCACATTGTAGCCATCGCATGCAACCGCTTGATGTTTCTCTTATGGCACCTTTGTCGACATTCTACAGTCAAGAGGTTGAAATATTTCTAAGAAACAATCCAGGTAGAGTCGTTACAATTTACCAATTAGGCAGATTATTTGGAAAGGCCTTTCTAAGGGCAGCAACACCCAATAATGCAATTAATGGTTTTGAGAACGTTTTCACTAACGATATGTTTATAGCTGCTGATCCCACTGATCAACCAGAGAATGAATCACGTCCAACGGGAGAGGGCTCACCAGAAAGAGAATCACCATTTCCAATCCGGCACCAAACACCGCCTCCATCAACTTCGACCCACACACAATCACAAGCAAAATCAACTAGTCCTCGTGAGTCAGATGACAACTTTTCGATTGATGATGAACAACCTCTGGCCAATATTCTTCAAGATAGTGTTTCACCAGAAATGATTCAACCATACCCAAAAGCAGCATTAAGGCGTGCCAAAACTGCAAATAGAGGTAAAACTGCCATATTAACGAGCACACCTTATAAGGATGAATTGAATGCCAGTATAGAGGCCAAACGACGTAAAGTGCCAACCAATAAATTGCCATGTTTGAAGGGAAAGGGACTATCAAATGGAAAATCAGTAAAGAAAATCTCCAAACCGCAAAAAAATAGTTCGACCGAAAAGAAGACTGATGAAGCAACAAACAAGACTAGAGACCAAAAAGATGTGAATGGGAAAAACAAGACCAAAGACATGATACCGATGAAGAAAATCCCGTGTGCTTTTATTGTGAAGTAGATTTTCGAAGCAGCAAACCTGGTGACCAGTGGATTCAATGCAGTTTCTGTCATAGATGGGTCCACGAAGGTTGCGGTGTACCAGACAACGAAGCCATTGATTTCACATGCGATCTGTGCCTGCAAATATAGTCCCATTTTAGAAACACTACTGATCCCGTTTTAGATATATATGTTCCTAAAATGGGAAATTTGACTCGCTCAAAATAATATTTTTTTTTGTTCATGTTTAATACGTTTCATATGTTATGTTTATTTTATGAATAAAGTTATCTTTGGTATATCCATTACGAGGGTTGTCCGTGATTTTGTACGTAAACTTTTTTTTAAAACCAGGTCCAAACACTAAGTATCCCATTTTAGATAACTTTCCCCTACATTAAAACCCATATCATTTCTGGGCAATCATTATAACATCAGAGAAAAACACAAAAGTTTTGTGCAAGTAAAAAAAGTTGAAAATATAATCTGACCGGATAGCGTCCAGCGGGCTAGTACCCGCTATTCTTTGTAATCATAAGGTAAACTTTTATGCACATTTATTATTAATACATCTTTTTTGAGATTTAGATATTGTACATTGTATTGTAGTAATTAATATGTCTGCCATTCGTATATGTAGGTACTGGTAGAAGAAATAAACTTTTTTTAGTAAATTTAACACTCGGAGTAGTTTCCACAAACACCAAAACACTTTCACTTCGCTCGACGCGCGTTTCGCCAACCAAGTTGGCATCATCCGGAGACGATTAAAACTGATTTCAGTTTTGGAAACTACTCCGAGTGTTATAGTTACATCAAAGGTTCCAGTCCTATCCAGTAGTAAATTTAACCAAGGAGCCATTTGCTGTGAGTTTAAAACAAATCGTATTAACACAAATTGTCTTATTTTTATACCAGTTCACAGTGTGTAAGGAAATATGTCAAAGGATAGTAGGTATATATTTCTTTTCTGCTGAAAATGAATGAATGAAAAAAACCTCGTAGATCTGTTGTCCAAATTACATTCCAATGAAACTGAAAGTTTGCATATACAAGAAGAAAATGTCTTTCGTATCACGTATACCGTATGTAAACTAACTCCCCATGCCATGCGTTCGCAATAAAATATTTAGAGTTGCCAGGATATCCAATATTCCTCCGTAAATATCGAAAGGTAGGCAATAACAAGGATGTGTGTGCATAGCGAATAATAATCATGCTCAACTTTAAACCTATCCGCCATCATGTAAATATAAACATGCATGCCTGCGTCCGTCTATCAAATCTGGTCTTATTACACATGATAAATACATATTCATTTTTAAATGCAACGAGAGAGGTTTATCCAATGAAAAAAATCATATTTAAAATACTCAAATTCGTAAAATATTTTGGTAATTAATAAGATAAATAATTTAACATCAAAAATACGTTTTTAAATAGTGCTTTGAAAAGTTGTACATTTAGTAAGTAATTTGAGTTAGGAAAAGTTCGACTGGTGTGGGAAAATTTTCTCGCACGTAGAAAATATATCATAATTCTTGAACTGGCGATTGTCAACTTAACATTTATTGTCAACTTAAATAATTTTATATCAGTATAATAAATTTTACCGTTTTTACAATTGGTTATGGAAAACCCTGCCCTGTATTTATATTGTTCTCTGTTTGACTCAATATTTATATTAACCTACTTCAAATTTTTGTTAAACGAGAACCTCTATATATCTTTCTGTCACGTTAATTTCTCTCCATCCACCATACCTTTGATGTCTGCTCCTGCATCAGCCAGTGTCGTAGCAGACGCTCTTCGGAATTTATACCAGCACATTATCTATTAGATTTTCTGTTTATATATCTTTAAGAATATTGAATGCTCAATTGGTGATGGATGAAGAGTAAACGATAAAAGTAAACGATTTACAAAAAATAAACCTAATGAAAGTGCTTTAGTAATCGAGATATAAAAATTAAAATATAAAATGTTTCTTAAGTTCGCAAATACCCTGTATATTTAGCATAAGGGTAAATATAAATATGTATTTACGAACTTGGGAGGCTATTTTTAAGACATAATAAAATATTACGCTAAAAGTAAACGATTTACAAAAAATAAACCTAATGAAAGTGCTTTAGTAATCGAGATATAAAAATTAAAATATAAAATGTTTCTCAAGTTCGTAAATACCCTGTATATTTAAACAATGTCCAAAATAGTTATAACAGCCGAATCATAAGGAAAATAATGAAACTATACCTATAATAAAACCACATTAAAATGCGTCTCCATATATCGCCATATGTTTTTGTCATGCGGTGACATATCGACGTCTGACATATAATGCTTCATGTATCTGAATGTTTGTTGATTGTGTTTTGATATTAATTATGCTCTGAGAGTTTTTGACGATTAATATTAATATGTAGGTAAGTATTCTACATTTTATACGATCGTTTTTTTTTAATAGATTAGATTCTGTTAACGTAGGCTGGTCTATTTGGAGCAATCTTTGAAAATACAATGTAGAATGTCTCGTCAGTATTTAATTTCCTTATTTTGATGAAGGTCACGCTCAATATAATAGTGGATTGACATCGGCGCTAAAGTCTGTGTATAACCTGCCCCCCTGTGGAATTCCAATTTCATTTCCAAAACGTCGCTGTAATTTGCTGTACATTGTTAAAAAAATATTTAAATACTACTCGTAGTTAATTAAATTCAAGTTTCAATTAGATACCTTTTTTAAATAAATCTGTTTAAGTAAATCTGATTACTAATCAAGGTATCGGCTTTGTAGTTTCTTCTGTGGGGTTACACCCATCTTGAAATGTTAGGTGAGAGAAATGGAATATATGGGTAACTAATATATGTACATAATATATATATATAACTGTGAGAATCGGTTGCAGGAGAAAAAAAGGATCGTCTTAAATGCCATTGACCACAGAAAACACATTTTTATCAGGAAAGTAAATTGCACGTTGAGAACATGTTACGACCCCTGAAAGAACAACTTATAGGTGATATAGATATTAAAAGTAGTGGTACAAGCACTGTCTCCTGCGGAATTCCAAATTTAGTTTCTAAAACGTCGCTGTAAATATTGATAGAAAAAGTTCTTTAAATACTAGTTAACGAAATTCATGTTTCAGTTAGATTCCTTTTTTTTAAATAAATCTGTTTAAATGAAGCTGATTACGTGAAATATGTTAGGTGAGAGAAAGGTAATATAATGGGTAATTATACTTATATAACTGTGAGAATTAGTTGTAGGAAAAAAATAATCCAGACAAAAACATTAGAATTTTAGAAGGGACGTAAATTGCACGTTGAGAACATGTTACAAGAACTTGATTGACTATTGCTATATTTAAAAAAAACATACCAAATGTTTACTTATTACAGTTTCGGATCTCTAATTTACATATATTTAACCAGTTTAAATGTAAATTTAGACGTATTGATAAATTATACTTCTTATTTTATTCATTTTAGTAAGAAAATAATTTTATAAATTCCGCAACCCATGGTGACAATATGAAACCAAATTTAAATTGCACAAGTATTGATTTAAAATTGCGGTCCCTTTTCCATTCGTCTGTATTCCCTCTTTTTAGTGACGTGTCTCCCTGAGGACTTCCCTGATTGCACCTGTCCATATATCTCCCCATTTATTGCATAGAGTCGGGCAACGGACAGCGACGTTGCCCTTTTTCGCTGAAACGACAGAAGCTGTCTCGTAAGGGAGAATCGAAGACCGAAATTCCAGATAGTGTCACTTTACCTTTAGATCCATTCAACCCTATCACAAATATACCGGGACTGTTGCTGATACGTGCAGAATTTTTAATTAAAATGTCTGCTGGCTGTAATTAAATTAAGAAAGAATGAACTCTTTACTACGTTAATTAGTAACCAACTTATTTTTATATACAACGTAATCATGGAATATGGTCTTCATTTTCACGTCTCGAACTGATTATCTTCCAGAACTACTGGTGTTTTTTTAATGACACACGTATCTATAATCTTCTACCTGCTCTTAAAAATACAGAAAATTGTTGTAACCAAATGTGGTTTTAATTAATTTGATATGTTGCAAGAATAATAAGTTTATTGTTTCCTTTCTTCCAGTTATCAGTATAATTTAGCGAAAGTTCCCTTAACATTCGCGGATTTAATCTGCTCTTCAGAGGGCACATAATTTTATCTTTCCAACAATAACTTGTGTATTCTAAGCACAAAGACAAACTCACAAATCTTAGTCATTATTCCAGGTTAGACAACATTTTGCAGAGTACAGTATCGCGAAATCTCGTATATACCTACGTAAGTTGGCAGGCTTGTCTCACTGGATGTTATTGTTCTACGCGCGAGACTTTACCAAAGACTTTGTAGTGGATTCCATCTTATAAATGTTATAAATCTTCAAGTTGGCCTGTCTTGCGGTGGGATAACTTCCGTTTTGACAAACTTGGCACATCCCTGGGCTTGAACTAGTTGATCCAATTTACCTCAAAATGCCCTTCTACCATGTTTCAAATTATACTTACTTTCAGTAGGTAGCAGATGACGCATACCAATGCAGATTGGTAAACGTCGGCACACAGGAGCGAAGAGACGTACCAGCAGTTGAATATGCAGCTGAACTACTGATTTTTAAATGTACCAATACCTATGATAAGTACCTGCGTCTAAAAAACGTATGTGTTGTCTTTTGCCCACATTTGTAGTTTGCGGTCTAATCTCACAAAATATGAGTTTTCAGAAGGTAACGGAGGTTGAAGAAGCAGTTACCATAAGAGCGAACGGTGCACTTTTCAGATTCTATAAATCTATTATATGTCCACCTGTTATCTGTCTTATCTGTTTAATGTTTTTTCAATGGGATTATCACTTAAATTCTCAATAGTGGTTGAATTATTACCGGAGTTTTTTTAAGTGCTTAATTTTTTGAGAATTAGGTATTATGAGTCGCGAAGCGACGAAAGATCACTTTTCTTTGTGATTCTTTGGTGATTTTGTAATCACCTCCTTTTACATGAAGGAGGAGGGAGATAATATCCGAAATCATCTCTGTTGCCATGCATGGTAACCAAACAAATACAAAGCTTTTGATTGTGTGATATAAATAATAATAATGATAATAATAATTGGTCTATTCGCCTAACAGGTAACACCCAATTACAGGACAGAGTTAATAAGATATATAGAAAAAAAAATTACTAAACGTAACTACTAAACATTACTTGCAAAAATTATGAAATTTATAAATATTTCCAAATATTTCAAAATATCTTCATATAACACACTGTAGTGCTACTCTTTAGTTTAGTGAAACATAATTATTATGTCTTTACGTTCCCTGCATACACTAACTAGGTTTCAACTAAACGGTATTTTTTCTGTCCGAGATTTATCATATAGCATGTTGCGAGATTGACCTATTTTATATAAAACATATTTTTTTTCTTAGAATTACTTATGTCAATATCAAGTTACGCATATTGTAGTATTGTTTATCTACACAGTTAAATCTCGCGACAAGCTTTTATATCATATAAATTGTGTAATGTAACAAATTGACTGGTTTAATTTAATTTAAAGTATATTTTCTTCTTTTTAGAGCATTTAAATTAAAGCTTGTTTATAAAAATGTTTACTATTAATTTATTTTTTATTTTTTAGTCTGTTCATTTCATTTAATGCGTCGTTGTTGCATGGTAGTTTGCCTGTTAATATAGTACAGTCTAGTTCTTCCACAAGAAGACCTTTAGTGATTTCACTCTACTTAACTTATTTCACCTTGAAGCTTACATGTGCCTAACGAAATACAGTTCCAAAAACGTTCTTTTAAAATTCAGTTGCAAGATTTGACTCAAACAATTCCACCCCAAAATCGATATCGACGACTCCAAAAACCCTGAGATAACAATGTCAGACGGATTGGAGCAACTAAGTTTTTGATCGCCATCTTAGATCCACCATCTTGAAATTTAACTAGTCTGCCATTTTTGGAAGTCCGCCATATTTAATTTAGAGTCATTTTATTTTCGTATTCTTCTCAGTAAACACTTTCACTTGATACCCATATTATGGAAGTGCATAAAAATAACTAGTCCGCCATTTTGGGCGGTCCGCCATATTGGTTTTAAAATGACGTCACTTAGCTAACTATGCGTTATCATCCAAACTGTCGCTGTCGCTACTTGCACGCAAAATTTCAGCTCAATCGGCGGAGGATAACTACTTTTAAATTCCATTGCAAGAATTGACCCGAACAAACATACATAGATACATGCACACATAGCAAGTTAAATAAAAGCTTGTAATACCTAGTCCGCCATCTTTGAGAGTCTGCCATATTGGATTTAGGGTGAAGTCATTTTATTTTCGTATTATTCTCAGCAAACCAAAGGGTTTTCTGGGTATCAATTGATAGCAATTGATATACCCATATCATGGAAGTGCATAAAAAATAACTGGTCCGCCATATTGGATTTAGTGATGTCATTTTATTTTCATATTCTTCTCAGCAAACCCTTTCATTTGATATCTATATCATGGATGTACATAAAAAATAACTAGTCCGCCATCTTGGGCGATCCGCCATATTTTATTTAGAATGATTTTACTTAGCCAAACATGTATTGTCATCTAAACTAAACCATTAAAATAATTATAATTAAAATTCAGTTGCAAGATTTGACCCGAACAAACATACATAGTACATAATATATAGCAAGTTAAATAAAAGCTTGTAAAAAATTAATGACATGCTATAAAAATGGATGCAGTGATTCAAAATAAATACTTAAACGTAATATTTTTTAATATTATTTTTTTTAAATATAAGTATATATTATTATATAAGAAAACTATTTTTTCCAAAAAACATTGACCCTCGACCAAGGAATATTTCTTTCTCAGTCCGCCATTTTTATTTTTTTATTTTTACCTTACCTTAAAACTAGGTAAATATGAAAAAGCAGACGATTTAAACAACTACCGGTATCGATGAAAATTTTTAAAATATAACTACGTATTTTTAAAAAAATTAATGACATGCTGTAAATATGGTTCCAGTGACAAAATAAGTAAACGTTAATTTTTTTTAATATTATTTAAATATCCGATAAAACCAGTTTTATAGTATTATTAATACGTTATATTAGTTCTATAGTCCAGTCAATAAAAGAGGTGTAGAGAGCAGGGACCTAAGCGAATCCCACAGAAACTTGTTCAGGTTGCTTAGGGAGTGAACATACTAAAAGTCCTGACGTCTAGGAGGTGAGCCCTAGGGGAGGGGGCACAAAGAGGACTTTTGGGGTTTTCGTTTATATGTTGAAAACAGTGCGTCGCGTCGCATCGTAGGGAAAAAAATCTAATACGAAATGAAAGCTTTTGAAATTCTCTACAACCTTCGTTCCATATACTATTA
Organism: Tetropium fuscum; assembly: GCA_964058915.1. Lineage (NCBI taxonomy): Eukaryota > Metazoa > Arthropoda > Insecta > Coleoptera > Cerambycidae > Tetropium > Tetropium fuscum. Next base: position 231,537 of record CAXKVY010001575.1, read on the forward strand.
TTTCGATTTGGCAACAGTTTTCGAGTCACACGCACCGAAATGGTGAAAATTTTCGGAAATAAATTTTATAATTACTAAATTTTTAACTCACATTTTTCTATTCCTTCATATCGAATAAACTATTCATCTGAGAAAGAAAATCCATGTATGGTAGACCCACACACACATAATATACATATTATAATAATATACAGGGTGTTACGCGCGCATGGTTACACAAGCGTGGATTAGAAAAAAGTGGGCCCGTCTCCTACTAACTCAGCCCCAATAATTCGTTTTTGGACTTATGGTTTTTCACTTCTTTAAGAGACTTTAGGAGGCCGAATTATTTCTTCTACTAATTATCCGCACCAAATATCAATTTTAGGAGAACACACTCAAGATAAGAATAAAACAAAATGTGGGCGGTTATGCGATAAATTTCGGTATTTTCTATTAAAATAATAAAATGATTTTATCCAAAACGATAGGGCCAAAAACAAATTATTGGGGCTGAGTAAGTAGCAGACGTTTTCATCCCCTTTGGTCGTGAAGGTCTTTGCAAGGATTCTTCGTCAATGGCGTCCTCATCTTCAGTGGTGGGTAGTTCTTGCTAAGGGACTCTGTGTCGTCTTCATCGTCGTCCTCGTCGTAAATACGCACGCCAGCGCCGTTGAGGCAATTCTCTTGGCAGTGGAGACATGCTGCAGAATAGTTCTTCATTGCTTTCCGGCATCCACATTTGCCACTACCACAATCCTTGGTGCAGCAGCAAAATATAATATTCAGTAAGACCCCCGGTGCTGGTGGATCTTCTGTTGTAATTGGCACTAGGATGTCTCCTAGATGTGTCCATTCCCACTCTTGAGGGGGCAGCTCATTCCCGAGCCACTGCTGCACTTGGTGGTAGGTGCGTCGGGAATGCTATTTAGCTGCATTTTCAGTTGGTGGGAGGGAGCTGATGTCAGGATTAATATTTGCGGCTGACCTCATTACCAAATGGAAGCGGTACTGGTTGAAGGAACATATTTTTTTTATTAAGAACCTACCTAGGGTTCTTCAAAATATATTGATATGCTCAGTAAATTTAGACGCCCTTAAAACATTCTTGAAAATATTTATTTTTCATATAGGTACGACAAAAAATATTTTTATATAAAATTTTTGAACATAAATGTACTTAAAATGTTTTGATCGAAAAACATCAGCTATGGATAAAAAATGTTCGAAAAACATTATGAGCTATATGGAAAGGAATGTGGAATGTTGAAAAATGTGAGGTAAAAATCTATTTTCGAAAATTTTCACTTTTCCGGTGCGTGTGGCTCTAAAACGGATGCCAATTTGAAAAAAAGTAAGTATGAAGATTGTAGAGAATTTCATGAGCTTTCCTTTTAAAGGTGCGTCCTGGGGAAAAAATTTCCCCAGGATGCACCGTGTTCGACGTATAAGCGTAAAACCTAAAAGTGGACCCTCTTAGCCCCCTCTTCGGCGTACCTCCTAGACGTAAGGACTTTTAGTAAGGAAGGGCAGGTTTTTGAAGGAAGAGCTTAGGTCCCTGCTCACGCACTCTACACCACTTTTTGGGCCATTCGTTGACTATACTCTATCCAACGAGAGAATGGACTTGCTTTGCGCATCGGCGACTAAAGAGGAGGGGCTCTGTAACGGGCTACGCAGGACCGTCATTCGATGAAATAAATTCGTAAGTAGGTGAAATAAATTTTATTTTGAAAGTGAAATTTGATTTTAAAGTGAAATCGTCGATCTTTTCTTTAAAAGACCGACGGCTTTTTTTTAAATTTGGTTCCATTACCTGACCGGTTCTATTATATTCTGCTAAAATTTTTTTCATTGTAGTTTTTCCAATGCCCGTTTGTTTGGTTAGTGTTAAAACTGTCTCCTCGTACGACATTTGCGGATTGTCTTCCTTTAATTTCTTATATAAATTTATTATAATTATTTTTTGACTTTGATGCACGACCTAAAATTAAAAACAAAAATAAATCATTGACCACGGTTACTGATGGTGAATAGTATGCGTATTAAATAAAACATATTTATTATTATATTTCTTTACCTGGCCCCTTTTATTCTTCTTAATTGGCGATAATAGTGGATTTATCTCGTCTCTGGCTGCTGCCATTCTTATAATAGATTTAAAACTTATTTCACAACCGTAAACAACACAACTAAAATAACCGTACTTGCGAGACTACAAATACAAACTGTGAATAGGTAGGCAGTAGTAGGTACTTTATATAATTAGGTACCAGGTAGGTATCGGACCCAGGCGCCGGCCCTGGCTACCTGCTGAGCCAATTAAGACGTTGAGGGCGTTGAACTAATGTTCTAAGGGGCGGAGATCTGACCAAAACAGACGAATTTTCGCTCGAGTGCAAGTCCATTCTCTCGTTGGATACAGTATAGACTACTATTCTATATTTTAAATTATAAAGATTATATTTAAACAAGTTGTAAATGGTAAAAAATCGATGCAAGTGCAAACAATTTTATAATTTGCTAGTGAGTCTGAAAATTAATTAATTGCAAGTTAATCTATTTAATTGCAAGTTAACACGAGTACTTATACACTTTTGAACTCGAGAGAACTCTCTATAGGCAATAAGCGTTTAGTGGATGTTGCAATCTTGCCTTGTGTTCAAATAAATGGCAAACTATAAAATGCTATTCTAAGTAGATTTTGTTAACTAAAATTAATGTTTAAATATGCATTACATAATGAAACTTTTTCAATGCTATATAGCTTTTCTTTTCTCTCTCTTTTCTTTTCTCCAGTTTTTTTACAGTCTATCAACGGCAGACTGTGAAATATTGTTCACTTTTTTCTGTCATGAGCTCCAGGTCTATAAGGTTAAATATAATAATATACAGCCCTCATATAACTAACCAATAATTACTTGATGATAAATATTGCAAATGTTAACAACAATACGCAATAATCATTAAACAAATGACCCCAATACTTTTTACAATGGTTGCAGTTTGCAATATAGCACAATACTTGTGCAGTTGAAAAGTACAATATTTTTTGTCATATACATTTAAAATCCATAAAGGTAATTTAATATATTCTAAAAAGAAAACGAGTTAAATTTTAACAAATGGTCTGTGTTCGACTATCCCAAATATTTTACCCGATTCATCTAAAATAGGTATCACGATTTTTCACGAGTTGATAGTCTATTATTCCCAACGTTTCTCTCATTCCGTTCACTCTGTTTTGTCCAGGTCGTTTTAGAATGGTGAACGTGTTTCTTGAGAGAAGTTGAAAGTGTATATATATTATGTGCCCTTTGGGTAAACTGGGCAGGGGAACGTATTCTCTCACAATATATATTCATTGTGACCCTCTGGGCGATGTTTTTCGGCCATTTCTACGCTCACCTGAGCACTGTAAGAGTCTGATAAAAAAAAGCTTTAGCAGTTGAGACCTTTAGGGTCTCTGTTACGGGTTTTCCCTGAATATTGCATACCTAACCATGACATTATTTTGTACGGCATCAAATCCAAGTTATAACGGGCTTTATTTGAAATAAGTGGTATTTAATATCGGATTTTAAATTGGAATGCCAGATAATAATAATATAGTGGTTGCCAGATAACATAATAATAAACACAGATATATTATTTGTAAATATGGTAGGTTGAATCATACGAATGCGTGTTGTCACATAGGGTCACATAGATATTTTTTTAATTGACTATATTCAGATAATAAGGTAGGAACTATAGTCAGAAATTATGTGACTATAGTCAGATTAATATGTCACTATTGTCAATTGTTTTATTTAACTATTTAAAAAACATTTTTTTAATTATGCCTTCGCTTATAACTTTCTTTATAGCAGTTGGATTGCAAAAACAGTCAAGGATAATATATTTTATTCGTTATTAAATTTCCTATCAATCTACCCGAATTTAATTATCGCAAAATTATTTTTCGCAAAGATCTAGGTACCGTCAATTGGGGCTACTTTGACACTTGCGATGTGCTCGCGCTCTTTCTTATCTGTTGTATTAATTAACCATGGTAAGAAATTTATTACAAAAAATATTCTGAAGAAAATTTGAAGAAGGCGCTCGAGGCCAGTAAAAAAGGCTTATCTAAAAAACAGGCGGCTATATTGGTGAACGGTGAACTCTTATAAACATGTGTCTTGAGAGACATCATCTCCCGGTTGGTCATCCCAATGTTTTATCTAATGAGGAACAACGAGCGATTGCGGGCACTCTTGGCCAGGTTGCTACATGGGGATTTCCATTAACAAAGTGTGACGAAGAAAAATGGCGAGGCAAAGATAACGCTAATACAAGTGTGGAATTTACTTATTGAAATTTAAACATTATAAAGTCTCAAATTAATGGATAGAATGTCTCATGTGTTGCAAATGGAATTGTGGCATTTGCATTGAAGGTAGCAGAGAACCCTATTTGGTTTGTGGTGCATGTGTTTCAGATGATAGTGACCGCGACGAAACATTCCGCCCCGAAAATTAAGATAAGAACGGTAGTAGAATCAGAATTCTAATTCTTCTATATTCGTTATTTTTTACTAAGGCCAAAGAATTATTTGTTTCTGATTTTCTGATGTCATCAATAATTTAGGTTGTAAGTTTAACAGATTTATTTTTTATTAGATTATAAGCTTCAAATTGATGTTAATTATTAAGATGAAAATATTATTATGTGATATAGAAATATGTTCATTTTATATTCCTACTTAATTTTAGGAATACCTAGGTACTATGATTTTTTACAGTTTTTTAAGTAATTTTTAAGTTGTATAGGCATACAAATGTCTTTAATATACATATATTTCTATAGAAATAGTGTTTCCTTTGGTAAAAAAAAAATTAAAAATTCAGACCACATTGTTTTAATACTGCATATATAATAGGAGGTATACTTTGATGCATTATTGTAGCATCAGACGCATTATTGTAGCATTTTAAACTAATTTTATTCAGATGTCAAGGTACGGTGTAACTTTGACATCCGGTTCTTTTCAGAAGTTCATCATCTTGTACCAATTTGGATTATGCCAGTCGATTCAGCCTGTCAACCGACAGACGCCTAGAAGCAGGAGTACCTCAGGGGACCGTACTTTCTCCGCACCTGTTCAACCTATGCACCGCGGACATGCCGAGGACGAACAACACCACCCCCTTTACGCAGACGATACCGCCGTCCTCGCCAGATCCTGGCAAGCGAGGCAGGCCACCCGCTACCTGCAGGAAGCCTTCACTTCTCAAAGACTGGTGCAACCGATGGAAGGTGGAAATCAACGCGGAGAAGAGCCAAGCAGTGCTGTTCCGGAGGGTTCGCAAGCAGACACGTCGTCATGAACGACGTCAACATCCAGTGGGAGAACAACGTTAAGTACCTTGGTGTGACCCTGGATCGAGCCCTGACGTGGAAGGACCATATAGATGCAACTACGAAAAAGGCAACGTTCACCCGAGCTCCGCTGTATCGTATGTTAGCCAGCGACAAGAGGTTGAGAATACAATTTTAGATTTTTCCGAGAAAGAACATGAATATTCTGTTGGAGAAAGGGGCTCCTCCTGGAACAAAGATTATGTGCCAGCATATTCACCCAGTGGTTCAATCATTTTATTGATAGCGCGAAGCCGACGAAGGAAGAACCTGTATTATTTTAGCCTATATTTTAGATGGTCACCATACACATTGTCGCAACTTAGAGGTAATAGAATTGGTAAGAAATAATTTTGTAGAAATATTGTCTGCCTCTGCATTTGACGCATAAGATGCAACCTTTAAACAAAACGTTTATGAGACCTCTGAAAGCTTACTATAGTGAGGAGTTGAGATAATTTTTACGATCAAATCAAAGAACGGTTACACATTTTGAAATAGCCGAACTTTTTGGAAAAGTGTATTTAAAAGTTCAAACTGGAGCAATTGGCGTTAACGGCTTTAAAGCAACATGGTTATTTCCTCCAAATCGACATGCTTTTCAAGAAGTAACTCTTCCTTGCAGCTGAGCAGCTAGAAGTCGATGAAATTGTTCAGACAGAAGAAGCACTGGATATTAGGAATAATGCCCAACATATTGTAGCAGCAAATACATTTATTGGACCGAGGAAATTGTACATGTACCTACATTTACAAAAAAGGCTTTTAAAGAGGTGGGCCGCCTGGAAAAGTGGCAGCCATAACTGTATCCTCATATAAAGAGGACCCGGAAAAAAACTGTCGTAAAGTGGTAATTGATTCATCAGATAAGCTAATCCAACCAGCATGCAGTGGACTTAAGGCATGCCCTACAAAAAAGAAAGGGATTGATTACGCCTCCAATAATCTAAAACAACCATCCTGCAGTGGCCTCAAGGTACGTCGCATCGGACAGAAAAGAAAAAGATACCAATTGAAGACTCGTCTTCAGAATCAGATTCTCTATATTTTAATGACAATTCTTCAGTAGATGATTACATGGAAGAACTTGGCGTAGACAGACCACAAGTAGAAGATGCCACGTATTTTTACTGTTAAGGGATTTTTTCAGAAGATAGAAAAGGGGATAAATGGATCCAGTGTATTTGATGCCAGCAATCGTGCTACACTGACTGTTCGGGTTCAGAAAGTGACCATTTCGTGTGTGATTTTTGTAAATAAACATAAAATATTCTTTGTACTATAATATATTATTATGTATTTTTAAAAACTTCTAAAAACTAAACTAAAAACTACATTACTTTCTTATTAAAAATATTTTATTTCCATTTCATTAATAAACTGCATCCTTAACTTTTAATATTTTCTATACACCATATTAGGTACCAAATTCTATTTTAAGATATTTTATTTGAACCCAGGGTTAGATAAAGAATTATTTTATTGTTCTTACTTTTATTCGATACACATAAGGCTATGACATGCTACGAAAAAATATTGGCCACATATTAATAAAATCATAATTTTTATAAAATATAATAAAAAGGCTATTCCATATTTGGCACACTTCCTCTACAATTTTTAGTTGCCGTATGTGAGAGATTAATGAGAAGAAACTACAATAATTTTTCTTTATGTTGCTGGATTTGCGAGTGATCTTCGAAATTTCGAAAAAAATCCAAATAAATGTAATATGCATAATATCCATTGATTAACAAGGAAAACGAGATATACAATACTAGCTATAGCTATTTGATCGGCGAAATCCGCGTATAGTACAGTTAATACGATGCCAAGTACTCCCGGGGGCAGGCGTGGGAATGTGGGAACGCTGCTAACTCCGTCCCAGGGGAGAATGTTGATCGCTGGATTCGACACTATACTCATGAACCTGTTTCATCGCATTTAAGCCCGGCGAAGGGCTTTTGGCTATTGCTATTGCTATGGCAGTTAGTGAACCGATGTTTAGTTTTAAAAAGTATATTTGACAAACATTATTAATATGGTCTATAAAAAAATGTGTATAAGGATAATAGAAACTAATTCGTTTAACGTAGTCAATGCACGCTAAAAATTCAAAATATTTACAGCGTGTAAAATTTTCAACTTTTAAAAAAAAATAATTTCAGCTATTGGTAAATCCTCCAAAAAAATCGACGACGGTAGTGTTTAAAATGGTCACGTTCACCATTCAAATTATTTTCATAAATCGATATCAGTCCAAATTACTTTCAGTAAAAATATTGCATTTTCTTGAATTTTTGCTAATAACATCCCACAAAAATCAGTACGACGCCGACGTGTAAATGTATGTATTTTTAGATAGATGGTATGTCTTTCTAGATAAATAATGTGATATTTTTTAAAAAATTTACGAGGAATCCAATGGGATTTAAAAAATAGGGTTGTCATTTAAAAGCAGGTTTTTCAGCTTTTTAGGGTCGCAGTTTTTTTTTAATAATGTAAAATATCCCAGAAAAAGAATTATTATCTTTGTAAAGCTCCTATTTACGATACCTACGTACCTACGATAAGCTGTCAAAAAATTATCCGTTGACATATATCAGTTTTGGAAATAAGAGAATTTAAATTTCACCGTTCAAATGTGGAAAATTATAAAAAAAAGACTTGAATATTTCATAAACAGATGAAACTATAAATATGGTTATATTGACAGTATTGACAGTGACTCCAAAAACTAATAATATATAGTGTTCTATAATAGTTAGATAGATGTCCTCTAATAATTAGATATCTACGCCAATACTGACTTGAAATAATATTACATTGTACATATTATAATTATTTAAAATTGAACTAATTAACAGTCAAATGGTTAACCAAACCAAAGAAGGATATATATATATATATATATATATATATATATATATATATATATATATATATATATATATATATATATATATATATATATATATATATATATATATATATATATATATATATATATATAAAGTAGACGGTCTGTGGTCAATATGCAAGTAATAGTAAGAAACAAATAAAATAAATGATTCCCGGATATAACTTTGAGGGAAAAATCGCCAATATAGCAGCATATTACTTCTCAGTTAATTTCATAAAATCTAATACTTACATGATTAATTCATTCATAATACCCCCTTGAACAATATTCATGAAAATAAAAGCTGCAAGAAAACTGACGTCTCATTATTCAGTCGACGTATTATAACTGCTGAACTCATGGATCAGACAGGAGTAAAATGACAAAGGCATACGGCCGACTTACCTTTGCAAGTTCTTTAAGAAATTTTTAATTAACAGGCCCTTTCGTTTGAATATATTTCTATGAAGTTACAAAGGAGTTTACACATATTTGACATAATATATTTAGTTGTACCTTCTTAGTATCTGAAAAGTAAAATATCTTTTTATATAAAATATAAAAGTCAAGTAATTTAACAAACCTTACTATATAGACATACGAAAACGACCGACCTTAGTATATAGATTTATTTTCATGCAGCATAAAGAAACCAGAAGTCTATAGTAAGTATGTATATTAAATGCTTCACTTATTTATAATATTTAATGCAAATAACTTTAATAAAAATATTTTTTTATTTAATTTTACTACATAAAAAACAACAAATAACAGTATATTATCCAACGAGCGGTAATGTAGGTCAGATCTCACTCAGCTGAAGTTTACAACTCGAGCCGCGGGCGAGTGCTGTAATTCATCAAGTGAGTTATTACCAGGGATGGATTAACACTACAGGGGGCCCCTGGGCCAAATGCATACTAGGGGTCCTTCCACCAGCTATTTGTTCACCAGCTTCCACCAGTCAACTAGCTGATTTTTTTCTCAAAACTCTCGGACTATACGTTATTAACTGTTCAAAAGCATCAGTTCATTCATGCATATAATATAATCTAATAAGAGTAGATAATAGTTATTTATGCAACAAGTGCAAAAAGTAAAAGATTTTTACACGCGACGTGAAATTGTCCAACGAAGCCGTCAGGTCGCGTGGGACAACACGTCGAGTACAATATACACTTTTTGTACGAGTTGCATACAATATTTTTTCTACGTCAATATTTTTTCTACTTCTTTAGGTCAAAACACTGTAGTAGAATGACAGATGCGTGCCATAAAGAACCATTTTTGTATTAAATATAGTTCAATAAAGTTTTGTATTTTGCATGAACGTAGAAAAAATATATTAACTCAATTCTTCAGGCAAACGAGGATTAAGAAAAAAATATGAAATTTTGTAGGACTGTTTGTTCATTTATGTATCATGCACCTACCCACAAATTTTAAATTGAGTTTATGAAATGGTAGAAAAAATTGAAATATGGACGAAAATGGTTTCAACGATAAATTAAATCTTACCAATCACGACCAATTAGGGAAAAAATCAGAGTTATTTATTATACGTATTTTCGAAGTAATAGGCGAAAACCGGTACAAAAATAGTGAATTTCTCGGGTAGAACATGGTGGATGCGAGGAGACGCGGCAATACTGCATAGCTTGACAAAACTAAATTTAGCCCCGAAATACGCAGATAGGGGGAGAAAGGGAGAGAGATAGAGAGAGAGAGAGAGAGAACAACACCTCAAGGTCACGGCTACGATGAATTTGGTGAAGCATTACACGCACACATAAATATAATATGTACGCAGTATTATCCCTGAGTATTATCCCTGAGCGGTGCGCTTAAATCTTAATTTGTTTATATTCAATTATTTTAAAGTAAATAATTATCATTCATTCGTAAATAATATCATGACACTTCAACACGAAAAAATACACTACCCTGTGTATGCCTTATTGTTGGTGTAACGTAATTTGGGTGAAATATAGTATTAACTGGACGGCTTACACGCTACATTCCGTCCAAATTAAACAACAAATGTGTAACAAGTTTCGTCGCTAAATTATATTTCTTCCTGCATTGAACCGTTCAGTTCAAATGTCGTACATATTCAGGCCTCGCAAGACGATCTTCCGGAAACCAACGATTTCTTGGCTGAACGTCTGCTATAGGGTTTCGCTTCCAGTGATCGTCGCGTCGTTGAACGAGTTTCTGGTTCAGAAATCTCTGCTTTTATTCTTGGTCCTAACAACCACGGATCTCTTTGAGAAATCTATTTCTTATATACAAATGCTACATGGGGCTAATAAACTAATATTCAGTTTTCATTCTTCATCGAATTTGCAGATTCACATATTCCTTATTTAATTATTGCTGTTACATTTAATGTGTACTTGCCATTATATTTCTCGTTCCTGCAGGCACCGTATACATTTTTAAATTATCATCCAGTACAAAATAAACCTCGAATTAATGCAGCAACAACGGCATTCCGTTTTTTAAAGCGCTTTAATCGTATTATCCCTGCAGGATATTTATTTTATAATTCGACGAGTATTAATACGCGCTGTTATTCTACATATACCATATTAACAGATTGTAAGCTAAAATAATCAGATACAATGCATATTATTTTCACATTTCACTTACTTTCACTGTTCATTATATAGGTATAGGTATTAGCGGTTTAATTGGGATTATACGGAGATTACATATTGCATATTTTTGTAATTCCATAACTCCAGCGGGAATAGACATAACAACGTTTTACGTTTTGAACAAAGCTTTTGTTTACACTGCACATTTATTTGTGATACTGATAAAATAAAAACGCATTACTTTCTTTATTACAAGTTCATCATAATTAAACACTAACTATTCGAATGAAGAAAGGAGCCATTATACAATAGTATCGAATGATAATACTTCATAATCATTATACAACACTTAAAATATGATTTACATATGTTGCCATGGCAATGTATTGAGAAGCAAGGTGTCCACCGCCGAATCGTGCGAATTATTGAAATTCATGATTTAACATAGAAATTATTTTTTTATTTCTCTCAAAAACGCATTAAGAACTGAAAAACAGCACATTCACGATAAAAAAAACACGCGCACAGAAAAAAATATCGTGCCTGATATTAATATCCCACGTTCATTAACTGCAAAATCATTACGATAATGTATTTTCCATAGTATTAATGTAATGAAGTGATTATGATGATGCTTTAAAAACATTAGTTAATGTTTTTTTGGATTGTCACAATGTCTGCCTCGTCATTATTCTAATGCCAGAATTTAATGATTCTTGTGCCAAAATACATTAAGTTAATGATATTTTACATTAATACGAGGATTATTTACATTAAACCAATCACCTAGAGGACATAAGTTAATAATTGCTCAATGAGAAAAATAATATTAAGGCTTATAGATTAATGCTTATAAACATCAATTAATGTACACCCTAACATTAATATAATACACAAACTTATTAAATAATACAACAAATCATAACTTTATGACTAAATACGTTAGGCCAATGTCTAAATAGGTACATTAATATGGCGCCTTGTTGTCTCCCACCACCAAAACACCTAGTTCGATTCCCGATAAATTTACTTAGAAATAAACTGAAATAAGCGAGTAAAGAAACAGTTTAGTATTCCTGTTGCGACATCGGTAGCTCTCGCGCTAGCCTATAACCCTATATTATATTCCGCCCATCCCGATTGTTGTGTGTTTATAATAAAAAAAAAGTGAAGTGCAGATCGATCGAGTTATTTTTCTAGGAGTAGTTTTTAAATTCAGGTCTTAAATATCTCGAAAAGAGTTCAGTTATAGCAAAATGGATTTCATTCTTTCATTCATCTTTACTTCGTTACTTTACAATTTATACGAGTATATTATTATTAAGAAATATAAGAGAATCTTATTAATGCTCGAAAATGCGCAACTTCGGCTAAATTTAAACTAGGTACTCATCTGTCTCTTACCATGTTCAAAATCCCTATGGCAAGCCTCGAACTTTAATCACCCAGTATATAAACATCGACAAATTATATCGATACATTTTTTATATATTATGTCGATCCATTCCGGTATCAAAATATCGATTTATTGTCCATCTCTTATTTCAGACTTACTATTAATGCTTTTTTGCATTATGATAATGCTCGCAGGTTATTAATTAATTAATGTATATTAGTGATTGGAATAATGATTTTTAATTATCAATTGATTCAAAATTTGATAATTGGTTTCTGTTTATAGGCAAACAATCAAAGTACTAGGACAATAATCCATGTCAATGGTCTTTAATATCAGTGTTTTTATTTGAGACGTTCCTGGTTAAAATCAATGTCAGCTAAGCATTAAGCTAAGCATATTACGTTCTCGTACATTAAGTAATAATTTAAACTCATCGTGGTAATAATTTTGGACATCGGAGCAAAATTTATGTAAAAAATCATTATTTTTTTTAATTAATATTTCGTACGTTTTTCGTTGTGATCATGGACAAATTATATCTAGTATTCAACTCGCAATTAATTTGTCATTATTAACAGAAGTGATTTACGCCCCTCGCCTTGCGTTAATAATTAACTTGCAAATAATGGCCGTAATTAATTTAATTAAGTTGAATAATATACTATTATTCAGCTTTTCTAATGGTATAAACGCAATTCGCGATTTGATATGTAACGAAAACAAATTCGGAAATTTTCCATCTGAGAATATTCAAACCAAAACTAGCGAAACTCTAAAACTTTTCCTCGTATATATTTCTTTGCAATTTTAGAACGAAATATATATGAGGAGATATATTTTTCGTAAATTTTTAAAGAAAACAGATATACCCATGTCATGGCTATTTGTTATGCATATGTATTATGTGAAAATATTAGACTTGTTTATTAATAAAAATCTCACTTTACAATATTGTTTTCTTAATAATTTAAAACCTGCAAGGCGTTTCATGTTAAAAAATTCAACGTATTTAACAACTCATTAATCTTTAAAGACATTTTATTGGTTAGTTTTCGCTAAACTAAATCGTAAATATCGGTATACCGAAATGGTATGGCTATGGTTTTGCAGCATGTCAGGGTCTCAACGCTTTTATAACTTTTTTGATTTTGATATTTTCTATGCATCAGAAAAGCTATTTCGTAGCAAAAATTGATCTCGTAATATGTTTGTCAATATTTTGTTTATTGGCTGATGTTCTAACAAAAAAAATAGCCAAGGTAAAACTCACGGCTTTCCTTTTCTTGCCAACTGACCCAGAGTCTAACTCTGTTGATTCTCCCGATTGAGACAAGCACAGATTGATGTGGAAGGGACCGTAGAAATCGACGCAGATGACGTACTGGCAAAACTTGTCTTGGTTGTCCTGGTTGTGTTTACGAAACAGTTACTGATAAAAAAAAATTTTTAGATTTCAAAAATACCTGAAAAACAAAATGCGACACAGTTTTGTATTTGAACAATTTCCTTTTTGACTCTTCAACCGACCCCAACTTATTTAGAAAATATTTGTTACCCCTGAAATGTAGAGATGATGCCCCTTAAGTAATTGCTTTCACTACTTACTTTCACTTTCACTACTTGTCAATACTTGTTTCTCACAAGTTTGAACAGTGTCTTCATCCTTTGAACAGTTCCTTGTATTTCTTTATTATATTTTTTTCTGCTCTACATTCTCTATTTTTTATTGCCCTACATCCAATTTTTTTGGGATCAGTTTTTTTTCATGTGAAACTGCTATGATATGTTATTCCAGGCATATTAACACAATTCAAGAGCCACTTTAAATTTTCGTTTCCGGGTCTGGGTTTACTTCAACCCGCGAATAAGCTGAGACCAATGGTGCTCGTCCTCGTGCGTGCCCACTTTTATACGAGCGGTAAAAAATAAGTAGCTACAGGTATTTTCTTGCATAGACGTGTGGGACGACGGTTTCGACACGCCATATCCTGCTGAGCATGGCATTTATTTAATTTTTATTTTATAATACATTCGTGAAATGTGTAAAATTAAAAATAACTTTTTTAATATGATATTTATGGATAACTTAGAAGGCAAAATTCCTTAAATTATTGCATTTAATTTTTCTGTAATTCTAATATAGGCGATTTTGAAAACAATAGGTAGCCTTTTTGTCCCTATATACTGACTAAATTATAAAATAATGATTGGAATCAACAGAAATAAGAATGCAGTTTCAGTCTTTCCATATTCAGCCAATCTCGTTGTCTGAAAAGTATTTTCATGAAATGTTTAATTTGCCCTGATCTCTAACGCATATGTAAAACAACTATTACATGGCACTATCATTCATTAAAAAGATGGTTGTGGCATATTCCGGTTTTGAGAAATGTTAGGCGAAGGCGCCGGGTAGGCTGCAAACGCGGGATTCTGCAGCAAAAGGGGTCGAGGGGCGGGCCGTTAGGGGAAATAGATGATATTGTTACCTAGACCGGTGGCCAGCAGCCGGCACAGGTCGATAATACACCCCTGTATCAGTAGAGTGTAAATGAGAGTTCTGGATCAGACCCCCCCACCAAATTGACCCCCCCACCACTTTTCCCCCACCACCAATCCCACCCACTCCTTACCCCCCACCAATCACACTTTTTATTGGTCCCCCACCAGCATCCTATTGGTTACCCCACTTACACATCACCCACTCCTTTCTGTTTTCAACAAATCAAGGTATGGAGAGTTCTAGATCACCTCCCCATACCATAATCTCCCACCCGCTATTCAAACTTTCGAGGTTTCTGAATATTTCAACCACAGTCAAACAAGAGTAATGGCTTACAATACTAGTGCGTTTAATTTACCGGAACTTCAAGTTGATTTTTCAAATAGTATTCCACCAACTTTTCAGAATAAAAATGAGTGCGTAGTAATAGGTGAACGGAGATACCAGCTGAACAAATCGAAATGTAAATTCGTATCTGTTGGATTAGCGTATGATTTCCAGTACGAACCATGCATAAAATTAAGTGGAACTAAATGTGATACTGTAGTATTTAACCAAGATGAGTGGAAGTGTTTCCTCACATACCAAGGGGTTATAACGAACTACTTTTATATTAACGATGTTATGCAACCGATGGATGTAGGAAACTTTCGTATAGAGTTTGAGAAAGGATCACATTCCCGATTTATAAAAATCTTTAAAAATAATTCCTATGTATCTCTGGGATATGAAACAATATGTAGATTATGGGAGTCCTTACCCCTGATCGAGTATCGGCTTGATATGCTAGAAAGATTGCAATTTAAAAACTATTTCAGTGTTGTACAAAAAGGGGTGCAATGTCAATCAGGAGATGTGCTTGAAAATGCACTAAACATAGTTAACAAAAATCGTAATAGTGAAAATGTGGTAATGATTATGGAATTAATTTATATTCATCCTGAAGTGTTTACGAGTGACTGTTGTAGTAAAACGAGAAATGAAAAAAGTTACTTTTAATGAAGGGGGCAATATAACTCACCATATTATCGTTTGGAGGTTCGCATACAATTCGTCTAGGAAGAAATACTGGGAAATTGTAGCTATCGACCGAATGCGCTTTAAAAGACGTATCGAACAATGTGCAGTAATTATTAACCCTGTATTAGATGTAAAGCATAGAAATGATGTATATGAGAAAATGTATAATAAAAATAAATAACTAAATCATATGTAAATGTTGTTTTATTTAAAAAATACATAATAACAGTTAAACAAGTTCATTTTTATTAATCCATGAATTATGTTTATTACCAAGTCCTAGCCATTTAACAAACAGTTTGTTTCCTTTGTATCTTAATACTTTTTCAACAAGATAAATATCGGGGTGCTTTACTAACTGAAGTTCCTCTTCATAGAATCCTCCCTTGATTTCAACATTTTCTTGATCTTTCAAAAAATATACAATGGGATTACCGTGTTTTACTTTTACAACTGTAAAGATTTCATTTGACCAGTTCGGAGTGTAACCTTTTGTAAAGGCTTCACGGTATTTGCTTATGCGGACGGTATCATCCACTCTAAATTTTGGATTCTTAGGATCAATAGTTTTAAGGTGACTATATACGGTTTGTAAAAGATATTTTTCATTTTTCTTCTTAACATCAGTAGGCTTCATTCTAGTTGTTTTGTGCACGGTGTTATTATATTTCTCAACTATATCAGGTAAAACAGATATCCATTTATAATTTCCTTGCAAACTAAATTGTTTCCACATTCTATTTTTCAAAGTTCTGTTGACTCTTTCAACAACACTCGCCTTAAGATTGGAATATGTGCTGTAATGATTGAGTTTCAATTTTTCCATCAACCCCTTAAATTCAGTGTTATAAAATTCTTTCCCCATATCAGTTTGAATGTTCTTTGGTAAAGTTCTCATTTGAGATAAAATTTTCCTCATAGCATCAGTTACATTTTTAGCGGACTTAGATTTTACAGGCTCACACCAAACAAACTTCGAAAACGCATTTATAGTTACCAAAATGTACTTGTACCCGCGATTGACTTTTGCGTATGGAATCATTTCGACTAAGTCTGCTTGAAGCAGATCATTCAATCCTTTAACGATCACCCGTCTTCTTTTAAAGCGTTTTCTTGCCGGTTTATGTAATTCATTTACTACATCCTCTTTGAGGTTAACCATCTTTAGCTATAGGACACTGAAGAACTATTTCAACATATAAAGATGCGTTGACAAGTGTTGAAGGATCTATTAGAAAAGATAATACATCTCCTTTGTTTATATCCTTTCCTGTCAGCATGTCTGGCGTAAGAGTATCTGTTATAACCTTATTTAGAGTAGCTGTGGTATCATCAGGAAAAATAGAAATATTTTCAATTTTCCCAGACACAGGAAATATATACTCGGTTGTTTGATTGTCTAGCAAGTAGTACAAATTACCCTTAAGTGGATTAAAATGTCCACATATAGTTAAAACACATTTGCTATGATGTAAAGACGGCTCACAGATGTAAAACGGTGATGAATTTGGAGCAGAAGTTAGCAGAGATGGTGGGGTAGTAACTGGTATAGAATATGGAGCTGTTTTAGATGCTAGCATATGTCTACCAAATGTATCAATAGGCATGATTGATACTCCACAGTAATCACTCAACTGACCACACACATCATCATACCAGTAATTTATTGTATAATTTTACCTTCCCTGAGCTCTTCTAAAATTGAGATTATCTCGTTGTTATGTCCTGTATTCCCAGCAGATTGTGAAGCTACTAGCAGCTTTAGTCTATCTACAAGCTCGTTATAATCATCAAAATATTGATATTCTTTGCGTTTATTATTTAAATCCAACATGTGAAGTTTTAAACCTTTACCACTCGTATAAGCTCTACTTCGCGTTTGTATTAGTCTGGAATTTGAAAGTGAACCAGATCTCGATCTGGAAATTGTGGGAAATATCTTTGCCGGTATTGCTGAGGTGGGTTTTTGTACAGTAGTTTTGTTAAGAAGCTTGCTTTGTGACATCGAATGTAATGTTGTAATGCGTGGTTTAATTATATCGATAAATTTTGACGCGCGCGATGTTGATAGACCCCTGTCCGGACTATAACCCAAATATTGAGCGTTGGTTCTCCTAATTATATCGATATACTCATCAATATCTGTTGATCTATAACCTGCTGGATGCTTCTTAAATAGTAATTCATAGAGTCCAGGCGTTCCTTTATATTTTAAATTATTAATAACAATGTCAGGCCCCTCAAAGTCGACTGAAGAGTCACCAATCGCATATTTCTTTGAGTACGGGTCAAAATATATTCCAAAAGTATCATCGAATTCATTTTTAGAATCTGCAAGTTTTTCCTCGATGTACGCTCTAGGTAGAGGAGCATTAAATTGTTGTAAGTACAGATCATGCTCTGTAGTCGCAGTAGAATCTGCTATTTGTAACGGGAAGGTTTCATCGAAAAAGCTCTCACTAAACTCAGGTCTTATTGTCGTTGGATCGTGCTGAAATGTTTCATCTTCCAGTTCGATTGGTGTCATATGGTAATATTCAGGGGGCGGTTGTCCTCGAAAAGGTAAACTGTTGCGGGTTTCTTCTTTCACCTCTTTTTTAATATCGCCTTGTGGAAATACTTTTTCGGACTTGGCGAGTGTTGTTACTAATTCTTTCAAAGGTTGAGTTATGGGCATATAGTTTTTTTCTAATTGGGCCTGCGATTTAACTATGTCACTCTTTAGAGCTTGGTACTTTTGTTTTAACGCTTTTCTGGAAGCTAAAAGCTGTTTTTTTAACCGATGCGTCATTATGACGATTACTGTAGCACTAATGCTTATCAAACTTATTTTCCTTTTATATATTGATGAATGTATCAAACCCCTTTCGATATCTCCCGGACTGCATAGGGCAGTCTTTATCTATTACTACGAATCCATATTTATCTTTCCAACATGACGCACAGAGATCCTTAAAATCTTGAAATGACATGTCAACATTCACGTTATCATCATATATATGCTTTAGATTTGTTATATCCTGCTGAAATATTACAATAAGGTTTGCATTATCTCGTATTAACTGTTTGGGAATGGAGGAATAAGTTTGACATAGATAAAAACAATCTGTATTTTTATGACGACCAAAACAGAAGTAGCTTTTTATTATACTCTGCTCACATAATACAACATCATCGAATATTATTACTGAATTATCTCGAATCTGATCTGGATGTATGACATCTTCCCCATCCTTAAACTCATAATATCCAATATCCTTCAGGGGGTGTAATAGCGTTCGCAGGTAATCATACTTGGGTTGGTATAATGATTTTGAATACAGATAAATATTTTCGAAACGTAAGCCATTGGGGTGCTCTAATATACTCAACATTACATTAGTTTTCCCAGATCCGGACGCACCCACAATTAAACCCCGTTTTGACTGACCACCGAACAAAACTCCGTGTTTGTGGAAAACGGGTTCACAACTAATGTTATCATAGTTATTGATAGGTAAGGAGGCGAATTGCTTTTCAAACTTCATTTGGGTTAACCGTAAGAAACTGTGGAATTCTCTAAGGATGTGGGTATATATAGGTTATTCCCAATGCATACAGACTTATTCACTCAACAAAGCGAAGAGTATAAAATGGCGAAGCGGAAACATGTCTCAGTAAGTAATCGTAAAAAGCCCATCAAGAGAGGTCGCGGGTTAGTCAACACCTTGATTAATAAACTGCCTTTCGAATTGCATTTACCGGGGGGGTATAGATACTGTGGTCCAGGTACTAAATTAGATAAGAGGCTAGCTCGGGGTGACCCGGGAATAAACCCTCTAGACGAGGCATGCAAACAACACGACATAGCATATTCTAAATTCGAAAATACGAGTACAAGAAATATTGCGGACAGAGAACTAGCGACGGCAGCTTCTAATCGCCTGAAAGCATCAGACGCAAAGTTGGGGGAAAAAATTGCGGCATTTGGAGTATCAAATATAATGAAAATGAAGAGTAAATTAGGCATGGGATTAAAAAAACGTAGAAAGTATAAAAAAGGAGGCGCACTGAAACCTAAGCGAAAAAGATACTCCGTGTTGAACAAGAAAACAAGAGTTATCCCCATACCAAAGACAGGTGGTTTTTTACCACTATTGTTACCTCTTTTAGGAGCTCTTGGCGCTATTGGTGGTGGAGCAGCAGGAATTGCGAAAGCAGTTAACGATGCAAAAACAAACCGTAAATTGTTGGATGAGCAGAAGAGACATAACCTGACAATGGAGCAGAAAACTCAAGGAAAGGGACTCTATTTAGCTCCTTACAAAAAAGGGTTTGGAATGTATATTAATCCATACCCAAAAAACTACCGATGATGCTGCCTCGCAGACCTTTAACTAATATTGATCTGAAAAAATACGTAAAGATCCTGAATGTACCATTCTTTCGAGGGGTGTTTATGCGAGATAAACTACCGAAACGCATTAAAAGAAATGAATGTGGTATTGTTAACTTAGATGAAACCGCTGGTGATGGAACTCATTGGACCGCATACGTGAAACAAAATAATGAAGTCGCATATTTCGATAGTTATGGTAATTTAAGACCTCCAGAAGAATTGATAAAATACTTTTCCAGCGATGGTAGCTCTAACAAAGTCATATATAATTATGACGCCTTTCAGAATTACAATTCATACAATTGTGGGCACTTAAGTCTCGATTTCTTATATAATTACCATATTTAATATGTATTTGTTCAGTTTTTAATAAACCTTTAAAGCGTAAATATGTCGTTTACTTTCGGTCTTAGTGGAGAATCTTCTGCGTTAAGTTATAGTTTTAATCCACCTTTATATTTGGAAGATGATGTAGAATATGAAATTGGACTAACAAACTTTGAGTCCTACAACAGTATTCCGAACATCGATGATACCAATAACACATTTAAATGGGGAAAAAATTACGAGCATACAGTTTCGCTCCCAATCGGCGCTTATAATATCGATGACATTACAAATTATATGGTAAACGCGATAAAGCGAGAAGATGAAGAAGCTGTTATTAAGATTACTCCAAACATTAATACTTCTAAAGTAATTATTAAAGCAAATAGGAACATTTCTTTCGACGTAGATAACTCCTTAGGACCAGTTTTAGGTTTCGAAAAAAGAAATTTAGGCATTTATTTCAAAAATGTTTCAGACGACATAGTGAGAATCTCTAAAATTAATACTATATGTGTAGATTGCAACCTTGCAGTAGGATCATTTGTGAATGGGCAGCCCGCTCACATCATACATCAGTTCTTCCCAACGGTACCTGTAGGGTATAAAATAGTCGAGTCACCTTTAAATATAATTTATTTCCCTGTTAGCGTTAAAACTATAAACAGCATTGCGATAAAACTGGTAGACCAAGACGGGCGTCTTATAAATTTCCGAAACGAAACCCTAACCGCGAGATTACATCTGAGAAAAGTGAAATTGTAAATATGGTTCTTAGATTTCATTCACACCATAGTCAATACCAACCATACCATATAAAAAAACATCAAAGGAAGAAAACTGTTAGTACCTCCCGAAGGGCGAAAGGGTTAACAACAGAAAATCGCGAGTTCTTAAAGTCTCTTGGATTGCAATTACTGGTGTAATGGATCTGCTAAATGTAACCGGTCAACCCTTTAGCGATAATTCAGTCGAAGATTACCAATTTCATACATATCAACCATATATACCTGGAAACGTGAACTATAATGATGAAATTAGAATACCTATTCAAGATTTAGATGCACATACCGCACCTTGCAATAGTTATTTATACGTCGAAGGAAAATTAACAAAGTCTGATGGGAGTGCCGCTACAAAATTGGAATTTATAAATAACGGAATCGCATATATCTTCCGGGAAATTAGATATGAACTTAACGGTATTGTTATTGATTCAGTTAGGAATGTAGGACTAGTTTCAACTCTTAAAAGTTACTTATCCTACAACGAAAGCGAAAGCGTTTTATTGCAAAATGCCGGATGGTTCCCAAAAAAGACTACACCCACAACAGCCCCGGGGGAAAAAATTATAGTGGATGCTAAAGGAAATTTTAACGTATGCATACCACTAAAGCTTCTACTAGGATTTTTTGAAGACTTTCGGAAATTAATTATTAATATGAAACAAGAACTGGTATTGATACGCGGTAGTAGCGATAAGGATGTTATAAATAGCTCAGACGAAAGTGAGGAGCCTAAAATAGATATACATAAATTATTCTGGAGGGTTCCACACGTAACCGTGAGTATTCAAGAACAACTCAGATTGAATAAAATCATTAACAAGAACGTGGAGCTGCCCATTAAATTTAGAAGTTGGGAATTAATCGAGTACCCTTCTCTATCGGCGACAACTAGACACACCTGGCCCGTCAAAACAACAACTAGAGTTGAGACACCCAGACATGTTATTATTGCTTTTCAAAAAGGCCGAAAGGGGAAAATCACCACAGATATGTCCAAATTTGATGATTGTAGTCTAAAAAATGTACGAATATTCCTTAATTCGGAAAGATACCCATATAACGATCTATATTTAGATTTTGCGAATAATAAATTTGCCACACTATACGAAATGTTTGCAAATTTTCAGGAATCGTACTATTCGCATAAAACTAATCAACCTATTTTTACCCCCAATGAATTCAAATCCCACGCTCCAATTACACACATTGACTGCTCAAGGCAGAAGGAAACACTTCAAACAGGATCCATTGTTATTAGAATCGAGTTTGAAACAGATGAGCCGACAACTATCGATACAACAGCATACTGTCTCATCTTACACGAGAAACACTTTACTTACAATCCTCTAACAAAAATTGTAAAACAATATTGAAGTGCGCATGTCAGATAATCATTATTTAAGGCTTAGTATAAAACACTCCGAAATAAGAATCCATAATGTACTCAACCTTCAAACACCGACTAGCTCTCTTCCGACGAAATATAAGAAAACTAAGACGGGATATCGAGCTATATTGTCAGATTAAACTACAAACCGTTAAGTTCAGTCATCTACAGTTATGAGGAATCTTGTTGTAGACGTTCAAGGATTTAAAATTGAAAAAAATAAATTTATCGTGAAGGAATTTGCAGCGTACGATGGAAACCAACTGTGTCATTATATATTTAAGCCACCATTTTCGTTTGACATGCTATCCCTAGAATATCAACAGCAAGCGAAATGGTTAACAAATAATCATCACTCATTAGAGTGGGGTTGTGGTTATACACCGCTGCATCTATTTGACCAAATCATTAAAAGCGTAACAATAGGAGCGGATCGAGTATACGTAAAAGGAAAAGAAAAAGCTTCTTACATTCAACGTTTCATCCCTCAGGTAGTCACAGAATTTGATGAGCAGCCCCGTGTAATGAAGTCAAACCCAAAATGTTTTTACCATAAAACAAATTGTTGTATATGTGCACTATCTAATGTATTTTATTTATATGAAAACTTTGTAATGTCTTAACATCCAAATAAAGATGAGTTAAATAGAAATGTTTTTCATTTAAATAGATTTTAATTACGCGTTTCAAGCCTTATAACCAATGTATTCGGATTTTGTAAGTGCACCGTATTACTAGCGAGTATAGGTATAAAATTACCCAATGTGAAAGAAATAACTTGATTTTTAGTGAAATTTTTTGATTTTTTTTTTTGGTATAAGTTTGACATCAAAAATGTTTTGCATATTTTATTTTAAAGCGCTCTTTTTACTCCAAAGTAGTCGTAGGATCTTGAAATTGAAAATTTCTTCGATATTGGGAGCATATAGTGGGAAATTCCAGAAATACTGGACTTGGCTAACCAATTGGTAATGTTGACCGATGGATAAGTTGAAGAAGCCATTTTGTGAATTGGGGAAAACAGATGACCCTCAATTATCTAAAGTATTTGTTTTAATGAGACAACAATCATATTTACATAAAGTTTATTGATAAATAAATTTACAATTCGTTATTTCTCCGTAGTTGAGTCGGTTTCATCAGCAGAACTGTCTTCTCGACTACTGTTATCAAGTCCTGCAGAATTTAACATCTGGAGCTGCTCTGGGGTCAAATACTGTTGAAGACGGTAAAGAAATTGTCCTAGTCCCAGCCTAATTAATTCAGATACTAGGAAAGTAGCACACATATCCTCATTATGAAATCGCTCACATATTATTACACCACTATTATATTTGTCTGCAAGTTCAGTACAACCTTCTTCTGAAAGAAATCTACCCATACCATATACGGCCTCGTGTTCAGCATCAAATTGGAGATTTTGGAATTGTTGTAACAAATAAGAAACACCACTGTTGAAGTCGGTGACATTAACATCTTGTACATAACACATCCACATTATTACCTGTTGTTTGTTAAGAAGCTGAGGTAAATATAAACTAAAGAAATGTAGAGAGAAGTGAAGTTTTATAAGCAGTTCCCCAGCACTAATTAAACCGGTTTTGCATGAGTGGGGGGGGAATACAGAAATGGACATAAAATCGTTACAATATTAAAGCAAAGTATCTAAGTCGAAAATATCTAGATAAAACTGGTTGAGTTCCTCCGGTTCATCAATAACGGTTTTATAACCAGTACATAATTCGGTAGCCAATCTAATTAACTCATCCAAATTACTTTCTGCAGATTCTGAAGGTATTTCTTTATGACCCCAAGCCAATGTTTTAGTCAACCCGGGGATAATATATCTTTTATCATCATGCGAAGATAAGGCTACTTTATTTTTTAATTCAGTGTACATGGTATGCATGTGTGATTTAAATATATACATTTTTCTAAAAATAGAACCTCC
This sequence comes from Tetropium fuscum, assembly GCA_964058915.1. NCBI lineage: Eukaryota > Metazoa > Arthropoda > Insecta > Coleoptera > Cerambycidae > Tetropium > Tetropium fuscum. Next base: position 256,168 of record CAXKVY010001575.1, read on the forward strand.
CTGTTCAACAATTTGTTTGTAGTCGCAAATACGCAAATCTTTATTAATAACAGCTTTTGAAATTCCTTTTGCTTTTTTCGTTACACTGTCACCGAGCTCAACACAGTACGCCTTTGCTCCAGTGCCATAAAAACTTTTTATAGGAGTCCCCGCATATTCGTCTTTCATTTTACCAACAACCGATTGATTTCTAGGAACCCCATGAATATTCCCCTCTTTGTAATTCGATGTGTCAAACCAATCGATATGTTGTTTTATATCATCGTAAATATTTTCCGTTTGAATTTCTAAAATTAAGGAATCCGTGTCAGTGTAACAAAGGGACGCGTTTTCGCCATATGTAGATTTTATGAATTTATAAAAGAAATCATAAATGACCGTCTTCGAGATGTCTAAAATTGAAAAACCAACATATAAGGGCTTATCGTAACAAATTTTTAGACGATTCATTTGAACGGCGACTAAATTTTCTGAAAACACGGAAGCCGACTTGAAATTCGGCATGCTGATGTAAGACTCTGCTCCTTTCCTACCGCGACTATTTCTCCAGTGAGAGAGAAGTTTTATATCTACACGTTTATCCACGTTTTCCATAGTTTTACCGAATATTGAATTAATAAAATATTTAAAAAGATCTCTTTCGAATGCGTTTTTAGCGGAATTTCGTAAAAATGTGTTTAAATCGATATATGGTTTTAACCATGGTGCCTGTGAAAATTCCAAAACTCTATGAATTTTTGTTAACCTTAAACCGTGTTGTATGCACTGCTTCAGGTTTCTGTAATGAATAATATAATTAGATTTAGAATTTAATGTTAGAGTAAGTTTAGAATGTTTGCTACCAGGTGGCACAAAATTCTCTGGACAAAAAGGTAAGTCATTATGAAGATCTTGTAAACTTTCAGGATATTCGATATCTACTTCCAATACATAACCTTTTCCATCATCATCCTCTATAAGTAAGGGATTAAAATTGGAAATTTCGTTATGAGAAAGCCATCTAAAGTTTCCTATTGGAAGGCTTTGAGACATTGCAAAACCGTAAAGATTTGTGGCGTCTAGGTAAGTAATAAATGTATTAGGTTTAGACGCATCATAATTTTCAATAAATATATTATTGGCAATAGCTTTTCGATTGCTACACTGGCTTACCCCACCACGAATACCCTTTCTGAAGAAGTGAAGCATATCAATATCCGTAAGGAGCTCTAAGGATACACACGTTTTTCGCAACATCGCATCCCAGCTTAGCGAGGGTGCAGTTATATACTGAGCAGGATCTAATTTATAGTTATCTAGAGAAATTTGACGAAAATTTTCAAAAACATCAGCTAATAATAACACATCTGACTGTAAGTAAATATCGGAATATTCACCCAAAGTTTTGCATTGAAACGCTTGCCAGACATCAGTAGCCCGATTATAATCATCATCTGATATAGTACTACCACGCAAGATATCGAAAAATTGAGTCTTAGTAGGTAATTGACACTCGTCAAGTTTACTCATACAATCTACATATGAATATGGGAAAATACCTTTGCGACGCAATAAATCAAATTTTTGTTGATCGGGGAAATATTTTTTTACTTCCCGACACTGATGAGATTCGAGTGTTTGACTCAGTTTATCCAGAGAAGTTGGTAAAAAACGGAATGTATCCAAAAATTTCAATTTCATATAAATATTCCTATGACCGTCTATCTTATCAACTAAAATGTGTTTTGAAAATGATATATATTTCTCTTTATTTTGCGCTATAACATCAATATATTCTTGTTCCAAAGCAAGTTGTTTTATAAAGAGGTGACAGTCATAATTAGTCAGGTTATGAAAAAATACTGGAATAAATGTCGGTAACTTATAATTCAAATGACAAGTCATGTGCGCTGCCCCTCTGTAGCTAGCTGTCAAGTGACAGTGATCTTTTACAATAACATCGGATGAAGTAAAATCTTGATCGCAGATGTGGCAACACTTACTAGAATTAAAATTTTCTTTTTCAACGTCGGTAAGCGGTCGCATTGGTTTGACATCTTTAAAATAGTTATTATATAACCTTTGTACAATATCTCCGAGCTTCTTTACAAAAGTTTCCGCAACATCTGACCCCCGATAATATACTAATTCCGATAAACTATCATCAAAACTACATTTTACGTAAAAGCAAAAGGAATAAGGTACATGCTCGAATGCTTGTAAAGTAAATGAGGAATCAAGTGATGGTTGCGTGTGTTGGATTGGTTTCAAGATACTTTCAAAATCTGCGTAAATGACAAAAGGGACTGAAAGTTGTTTTTGGAAATTAACAAATTTTAGTACATTTTCAGGAAGAACTTCTCCAAATTTATTTACTATTTGATCTGTTGTGGGTAATTTAGTACATATAAAATTACAGTCGCGAGTTTCATGCTCTTTTAAGTGCTGTGGATTTTTAAATGATTGTAAGCAACCATTACAAATGTATATCTGACCATTATGTCGCGACTTTTGATTTGATACTAGCCTCGATAAATTTTTAATATAACAATAATGACTATCTCCGCTATCATTTGTGATGAGCAGAAGATTTACATGCTTATCTCGTCGATGCTCGGTAAAATAATATGGCCCTACAATTTCACAAAGAGTGACTCCATTTTTAAATTCATTACTCACACCAAAAACGTTAACTGAAATATCATTAAGCATTTCAAATCTGGGGATGGATTTCAGCGTAACAGGAAATTCTATACCGTCAAAATTTAGCACTGTAGAATAATGTGGATATGATGATATTCTGGTTGAATTGTCACTTGCAGGATATAACGCAGCAGTCACAGCCCACGCGAAACACTTATTATCGTGATTAACTATATTTACAACGGCCTTTTTACGTTCAATCTGCTTAGGTAGTGGGATGTATGAAGAAGCACTTAAAGGATTATATCTGTTAATATTCACTTCCAGGAACATAATTTGTTGAAGCGACCACCCTGATAGGCGCTCTTGGAATTCGGATGCCTTAGTCACTATCACTTTTTGGAAATTATCAAATATTGCGGATAAATCAGAAGAATGTGTGATTATTTGATTTTCCGTATTAAACGACTTGAGATCAATGTCTTTATCTGGTATGATATATAGGGAAAATAGTTCCACATTCACTTTTAAACCACCCCACATATGACGGTAATCCGAAATAACCGTAAACACTTTTTCCTTAATTTCCATGAAAAACGAAGCATGATCTATATGGTGATGTTTACTAGAGAAGCGGTAACTAACAATTCTAAATCTTAGGGGGTTATGAAGTCGCTCGACACCATCTTCTAATGTAGTCTGAACCTTTTTATGGTCATTCCTCCTCATATGACCAACGAAACATCGTTTTGGTATACGTTCACTACATATCGGACATTCAATTAAGGTAGAAAGTGAAGTGCTAGGTAGATTTTTGGAACTACAATCACTTGTAGGTGGATGTTCAAGTTTAAGTTTCTTGTCTGATTGATTTTCACAACTCCGATATGCACAACTTTCTTTGCGGTGGCGTGTTAGGTGGGATTTTGAAGAGAACCGTTTACCACACGCTTGACAAAACATTTTTCGTGCGAACTCTTTTGTAACTAATTAAAAATGGTGGTACGTCTCGTATTTATAGATGACCTCTAGCGGTGGGTTCATGCATTCACGACTTTTTATGGATATGGGGTTCTACGCTCTCAGTTGAAACTTTCAGGTCACGAACAGGTTTTTCCAGTTAAACAAGAACGATCCAAGGTATTTCTTTGTTACAGGCAGACTATAAGTATATGAAAGTCTGTGTGGTGTATAGTACAATTCCTTATTTCAAACACACCACATGTCATTTTCCAGTAATTGGGATAACAAAGCTAAAATTCGCGTTTTCCCGTTCCGTAGAAATAATAGTGTAGTTTGCCATAATTGTCTGGCTGCGAGGTTTCAAGGAAACCTTAATATATCTACTGGATTGTGTAGTGAATGTGAAGAACGAAACCCTATACATATTATAGGACCTACAAACCAACTCAACACCAGTGGAAATGTACGGTCTATGATACAGCGGTGCTTAGTATGTGAGAGGTTTAACAGAGACAATTGGAACCATATATGCACAACATGCATGAGCCGTTTAACATATCTGTGCGAACAAAACGGACACATATTCCCCACTGAAGAAGTTCATTTTAGGTTATGTTGGTGCTTAAATGAAGAGCAGAAGGAATTGCGATGTCAACGTTATGAAGGCCCTCCTCCTACCTACATCGTTAATGAATAATAAATAGAATAGTATCTAACTAGTGTAAATACATATGAATAAATGTCATGAAAAATATATGGTTTTACTTTTTATATGTAACCTAAATAATGTTTTACCGAGTATAAAATATCTTTCGTTCTCATATATGCAATTATATTTCTATTTCAATTTTTGTATACTTTTAATTTCTGTTTTAGTGTTAATATACACATGTTCATATTTCTTAGTATTAATATACACATGTGCAAAAAAAAAAAAAAAAAAAAAAAAAAAAAAAAAAAAAAAAATAAAAAAAAAAAAAAAAAAAAAAAAAAAAAAATTAAAAAAAAAAAAAAACAAAAAAAACAAAAAAAAATTACATGTTTTGGTACAAACCCTAGTTGACATTCTTAGATGTGGTCCAAAATTAGTGGCACAAAGATTCAGATTTTCTTAAGGACATATTACTCTTGCACACAGACATTCTGGACTTAACTAGTGCTCAAAATGAAACAGCTGAAGACTAATTACAGCTTTGGTCGGTTGCGGTTTTAAAGTAAACCTATTCTGAGGTGGGGTACTATGGTATGAGAGAGACCAGAGTCTGTATTCGCATGCTTTTAGAGTGGCTGGTAGGTAAGAGAAACCAGTACCCGTTTCGTTGTCCTAGTTGCTACTTCACCTTGTATTTTTAACCTTTTAAGTTAATTGCAAACTGCATCGTTATCGTGACAGATTTATAACCACTTTATTTGTGAAAGTGAAAGTTGTACCCCGTGTTTTTTATTCTCGCAATTACTAAAACACCTTTACAATACCTTTTATGGTAAACGTATAGTAAGATAAAACAATTTATAACCTTTTATGGGAATTGCAAGGTAACAATATGTATGCTCCAGTCACGATGAAGGTTTTACGTGCTACCTACCAGCGGATTCCAGGTCACAAGTTTTCTTTAAATAAGCAACAACTTTGTAGTTCAGGTAGTTCACATCTTTACTTCTACAAACATGTATAACGTAGACGATTGTTTGTCATTTGTGCTACAGTGCCTTACTAATATGGTGTCTCAAAATACTTGTGGTACTTTGATTTCATCTTCTCGCTACTGGACTGAAAAGCGGTTGGACAAAAAATGTGTATGGAGTGCTGGGTGACAGTGTTACTTGTAAAATGGCCATATGGATATTTAAAAAAAGTGTATTTCCCTATAAAGTTCCATACACTAATAAATACTTATGAAACAAACATGTGGCTCTTACGGGAAGCAATCGTTAAAATGTATGGACCTGACAGCAGAGTGTATAGGTGGAGTCAATATTTTGTAAAAGATATCACCCCCATTGGTTACCTGATTGATAAAATTATTCGATATGGTGAAGATAATAAGCTGTCCACTTGCAGCGCTTTGGTGAGCGGCGGTTAGCGTGGGCATGTGACAAGTGTATATATAAGAAGGTGCATACATATTTTATTATCAGTATCAATCAGGATGACATTAATAACTTTTATTTTATTAGTAATCATACATCAAGTTTTTAGTGTATCAAATGAAGAAGCCGTTGCATATTTAGAAAAATATGGATACCTAAATATCAGTGAATCTTCTATTACACAACTGAATGAGGCAATAGCTGATTTCCAAGAATTTTATAACCTTCCTAGTGATGGACAGTTAAACAATGAAACTATGGAACTGTTTAAAAAACCGCGATGTGGTGTTTCAGACAACCCCCACTCCTACACCGTTCGCACTGCATGGAAGAAAAAGCTCTTAAAATGGTATTTTCCTTTAGCCAAAGGAAATTCAAAAGAAATAGCTAAACGTGTATTTGAAACTTGGGCAAATGTTTCAAATTTACATTTTGAATATTCTATTACCAGTCCAGATATTCTAATTTCTTTTTCACCCACCAATCATTCAAACCATGCTAAGTGTGCAAAAGGGAACTGCTCATATCCGTTCGATGGAAGGGGGGTGGCACTAGCGCACGCTTCTTTCCCTGAACCTAACGAGCAATGTCTTGAAGTTCACTTGGACAACAGTGAAAACTGGTTTTATGGAGGTATATCACCTACGAATGGTATAGATCTCTTTAAAGTATTACTTCATGAAGTAGGACACACTTTAGGACTAGATCATAGCAAAGATATTTCATCAGTAATGTATCCATTTTATGCTGATGATGTACATACTTTACGTCCAGATGATATAGCAGCCATTCAATATCTGTATGGTAAACCTACCCCCACGACGACGACGACGACAACGACGAGGAGGACGACTGTGAAAACAACTACTAAATCTGTAGTGGACACACCCCCTGATTTGTGTCAGATAACTACAGATAAGTTTTTAATTACCTCAAATCATCACCTTTATATATTTTATGGCGAATGGGTGTGGATAATGAAATTAGGCAACCTTAAGATTGAAGAACCAAAGAAAATTAGCGACTATATACCTACAAAAACAATTTCTCATATATACCAAAGGAATGATCGGGAGATTCTTTTTGTGTCTGATAATAAATACTCTGTTATTGATTTTCCTAGCTTTAATATAAAATATGGTAGGCAATCTGTGGAGCTCCTATCCGTTCCTAGAGACTCTAATATTACAAGTATATTTAGTACATATTCTGGTAACACGTATATTTTTTATGGAAACAATTATTTTGTTGAAATTGATGAATGTTCTCAAATCAGGAAACGTAATGGATTAATAGGTGAATTATTCCCTGGTATACCAAATGGAATAACCAATGTTTTTCGATATACAAATGGAAATTTATATTTTTTCAAAAATCAGTTGTATTACGAATATAATGAGTTCTCTAATAAATTAGTAAGAGCAGGTGAATTTAATTTAAGCATATTTGATATTATTTGTCCAAATAAAAGCATTTTACAGCAATTGAGGGACCTTTTAAAAAAACTAACTAAATATTATTAGTTGTAAGTTTAGTCTTCATTACTGAAGACAAGTATATTTTCTATAATAAAAATGTATTTCAGAATTAATGAAAATATTATTATTTATCCATATTCCTCATTTAACGCCCCCATTCAACGCACACGCCATCATATTGAAAATCTACTGCCGAAGGCGCAGCGTCGGCAAATAAACAAGAGTCCACCAAGGAATTATTTAAATTTTGGGCGTTGCTACATGTGTGCATACACCAACATTTATTTATTATAATATAATAAAGATAATTTAACTATATATATTGTTTAATTTCGAGTTGATGTGTTGAAAGGTTTAAAATTCTATATTTCTTAATGTATTTCGGAGTATTCAAATTAACTAAATTATTTTGTTTTACTTCAAATGATTTGTAAATAGATGGAATATGAACACAAAAATGTAGAAACATTATTTTTATTACGACATACTCATATAAGATATTATAATACTTTTAATTCACCCCATCTCCTTTGCACTATAACTTTTTGGTATGGGCATTTTGTTATAGTCATAGTATGGACGGGAAGTTCTGCTATTCCTGAAAGGTCGAATTGATCCGTGATATCTCTCAAAATACCTTGAGGGTGATAATCCGTATATAATTCTATAGGAGAACGTTGATTCATTAATTCTTCAAGAGTTTTAGCCAATGCATCCTTTGCGTATACACGTTTCTTTGTCCGCTCGGGATTGTTTTGACGATTTAAATCAATCATCATAGCAATATAAAGCATATTTGTAGGAGCGGATTCTTCTTCTTCTACTTGTAGTGTCATATTAGTAGCTGGTGATGTACTATCAAACCAAAAGTTTACTATCTTCTTAATGACAGATTCAATATTTCGCTTCATATCCATTTGCACTAATATGCACGCTATATCAGTGTTACTATTGTTTTGGTAGCTTCAATATAGACTACTACACTAGGATTGTCATTGCTCTTGTTTGACTGTGGTTGAAATATTCAGAAACCTCGAAAGTTTGAATAGCGGGTGGGAGATTATGGTATGGGGAGGTGATCTAGAACTCTCCATACCTTGATTTGTTGAAAACAGAAAGGAGTGGGTGATGTGTAAGTGGGGTAACCAATAGGATGCTGGTGGGGGACCAATAAAAAGTGTGATTGGTGGGGGGTAAGGAGTGGGTGGGATTGGTGGTGGGGGAAAAGTGGTGGGGGGGTCAATTTGGTGGGGGGGTCTGATCCAGAACTCTCATTTACACTCTACTTGTATCCCATACCTTTACAGGCGGATTCGCATCAGAACTTATTTTCTCCGAATGTTTGACAAATGTATCTGACTCACGTAAAGAAAGTTCGGAAAAGCAACAAAAAAGCTCCATCGGAAAAGGCGAGCAAGTGTAAGATATTGAGCCCTCATTTTTACTTAGAAAATCCATTAATAATATTTTAGCTTCAGGTTAAAAGAATTAGAACTTTGTAATTTCACACTTTTATTTTATGGAACTTTTGAAAACAACCTGTACAGTCATTTATAATGCGTATTCTTTTTTGTTTTAATCCTCTGCGGTTTTCAAAGGAACTTAAAAATGCACTCTAATGTTGCGGACAGTACAATTACTTTCCGGATACGAGGTAAAATCTTAAGACAGAAAATAAAATCTTGCTGGATATTTACAGCGACAAGCCTATGCTTTTATAAAAAAGACCTCGGGGCTACTAGAATGTTCATCCATTTACATATATAACCAATGAGAATTTAAGATATAACAAAATATTACTTTGTTGTACAATGTTAAGAATGTTAAGAATATTGTGTCTTGTTAAGAATGTTAAGAATACTGTCACTTGTATCAGCGTTTCGAATACTTTCATTTGATTTGGTATATACCACGAAACGGCAATCCATTCGAAACGCGGAAAATGAGAAGTGTTATATTATTATGTGAGATAAGAATGTATCTTTTTAAGCAAATATTCCTCACCATTACAAGGATGATACCATTTACGGTTAAACTATAATTTTTAGGATAAACATATTTTGAAGAAGCCTTTCCAGGATCGAAAATACATAAATATTTTCTTCCTATGCCGTCAATTTAGGTATTCATTTCTTTCCTCAGTAGCAGCTTTGTCCCAACGAGATGAAATATCTGATTAACAACATAATTCAGCCTACATGGGCTGAAGAACTGAATTTTAAAATGAGCCGTACAGTGTAAAGTGGAATTACACATGGCAATGTTTGATTATTGAAATTGGGGCATGAAATTCGGGTTATATTTTTGAGGGAGGTGTATATATTTTAAAACTTTCTAAAAGACGACTTTTCACGTTTCACCTAAAAGTTGCCACCATCAGAGGAAATTAGCGCTAGTATCTACCAACAAATTTTCCTTCTCTGTGGATCGGAAGGGAAGGTTTGTTAAAATTTATAAATTTTTAATTCATTCATTATTTTATTAATTTCCTTTTCATTAAGTTCCAAGTGAGGTGTCCTGCCTAATAGCCGGATTTAAATCCCATAGACTTCCTTTGGTGGAAACTGTTAAGTCTGATGTTTACTGCCTTCCATCATGCATAACTAGGAAATAGATGGTATAAATACATGGTATATATAGAGAACAGTATTTTCCACAGCCCTGCTTGAGATCCGTAGACGATCCTTTATAAAGAGGATATATACCTAGCCCTAAATTATGTACATTGCGGAAAAAACTACCATGTTGGATGTATATCATTTACATTTTGATTTATTTTTGTAATTATTTCTGTCAATAGTTATCGATGAAACTTATTTTCGTTTCTTGCACTGAAAAAAGCGCATGTAAAAATACATAGCCATTCCGTTAGGATTTGTGGATTATTACAGCATAAGTAATGTTGTCGAAAAACGCTACCAGAAGATGTCTTTTAAAAAACAGAAAACACGTAATTATACATAACTTACGGATTTTTAACAATGGAGAAGTAATTTAACAGTAAAAGCCCGCGAAATCACAATGTGAATAGCCACACTGGCTGTACATTTACATATTTACTGTAAATTTACGCGATGGTATGGAAATACACAACAAACTTGTGAATTCACAGCACTAATGTAGAATTACAAGGATCATCTAACTGCGTAACCAATCAGGCTGATATAATTTAACCACGTGATAAAAACCGATGCGTCTATGCATGCTGCATGATGCAATATTCAGTTCACAACACTATTTGTTTACAACCACCAACGGCAATAGCACGTGTTTCTAAAATATTTAACTTATTTTGTGAAGTAAGTGGATTGTGATTGCGCTAAATCGAAATAGGTAAGTGGTGCTTGAATATTACCTACTCCTACTATGTTTAAATGCTCTACATGCCAGGTAAATCTAAAGTCTTTATTTATGTATGAGAGTCATCAAAAATACCATCGAAATGCTTTCCGTGTTACTTTTAAATGTTTACGGGCAGATTGTAATATACCCTTTACCTCGTATTTTCATTATATTCGCCATATACGTAGTGTACATTGCATAATAAAAACTACTAAAAAAACTATATTTCGCTTCTATAAATTCTACTATAAACTGAAGGTATATCATCACTCATCAGTTCTTAATTAGTTTTTGTAATTTACTTATACTTTTTTAAGGAGGAAGAAGTAATCAGAGATGGCAAGACAGTTGCTGATTATATATCCATAAAATTCCATGTATTGTGCAAATTTGTAAGTCTGTTAATACCTCTGTGGCTGATGGTGGAGATCAATTATTATTATTTTTTTCAGTTGATGGAGAAGTGTCTACTAACCTCTTTGACGTATATATGGAAAAGCAGAAGATATTTACTTGTAGCACATTATTGGAAGCGATAAAATTTGCCTTTGGATTATATTTGATTTTAAATTATTCTTATCCTGCTGAATTATCAAACTTTTTAGATTTGCTTCAGAGAAATTTTTTAAAAATTCAACCCACTCAGGGTAGCCGATCAACAAAGAAGGCGTCAGCAAAAAATAAAGTTATTGAAAGAGCTTTCCAAATTTTAGATTTAAAATTGGGACATGTTTAGGATAAGTTCATAATATTGTTTAAGTATTCCTAATAGGTATTTTTTCTTTATTATCAACAGATTTTAACAAAACTAGGTAGGTATGTCTCTTATATATAGTTTCATACAGGTAAATGCCATTAGATACGCTAATTGACGACTTTCATCGCTTTGGGGTTTACCGGAAATGAAAACAGAATTTTTGAATGTTACTTCCGGTATATTATTTTATTTTTAAAATTCTGGATAAGATAGTACCTTTTTATACGTTCTGGCATATTGTAATTGTAAATAATCTATAGTGCACTAGATTAATTACATTTTAAGTGTTTTTTAAAATCTGTCACAAGTCGAAAAGTTTCTTAATATAATAAGAGATATACCACTTCCGGAAGTGACTGGAAGTGTCATCCATTTTCTTATTTTAAATGGAACACCCTATATATTTTTTGATAACTCTGTAGCGATGTTTTTTTCTAAATACAACCAATGTTTGAAAAAAAGTTTGAGATGCAAAATGACGATTTTACACAGGATTCAAATTGCAAAAACTAGCGACAGAATCAACATGTTTCCATAAGCAGGCATAATAGCACAAATGTATCAAATCAGATTTTTCAGTTGTGGTCACCGCTTGCTTAGGGAAACGTGTTCATACCATCGCTAATTTTCGCAAACTCAACCCGCTATAAAATCGTCATTTTTCATATTATATTTGTTTTAAAAACGATTGAATTTAGAAATAATATCGCGCTATTGAATTATCTAAAAATATACAGGGTGCTCCATGTGAAGTAAGAAAGTATATGACACTTCCGGTCAATTCCGGATGATGGTACGTCATTTTTTATAACGAAAAACGATAGAAAACCTAGTTTTATACTTGATTTGAAAAAATCACATTGCAGGAATCAATAGTAAAAGAGCTATAAGCTGGGGAGATTTTTTGATACAGCCGGTATATTACATATCCGGTAAAACCGGAAACGACAAAAATTGTTTAGTTGATGTATATCATTTATCAGTTTCGTTGGAATCGGTTGATAAATAAATAAAAGAGAGGGGGGACGATCTATTTCGTTTTATTTTATTCCATTAGGCTGAGAAGTTTAATATCTTGTTTTAGCATTGTCATTATTTTTTTTCCATTAATATATTTTATGTTTTATAGTTCAGCATTTTCTTTCATTCCATCCACCATGTAGGTTCTAAGCCTCACCCTTCATTTTCGGTATGAGTAATAGATAAATAAACATAATTATAGTAACAGATTGCTATAACAATGTTTAGTTTCACCTGTTACTCACACGGAAAATGAATGGATATATGCGAGTTATCCCCACCAATTTCATGGGTATATATTTTTACGGGGTCATTCTGTAAAAACACAATTATTACCTATGTAATATTACATTGTGAAATAACCTTTGATAACGGAAACATACATTGTACAATCACATTCGGGGTGTATTTTACGGGCTCATTCTGGAAAAACACAATTGCCCATGTAATATTACGTTGTGAAATTACCTCCAATCACGGAAATGTACATTGTACGATCACATTCGGTGTTGTAATTCTACATGGTAGATGTAAATTTCATCTTACAAGATGATATGTGTATTTACATTTAAACTGATCTACTCATTATCAATGGTCCATTACTTAACAGTTAATGTAAAATTACATAATTATTTCTATCAGTGTACGTTAGCCAACTTATAATACACCAAAAATTTAAATAATGTAATATTATTTTGTTTCAATAAAAAATAGTAATATATTATTTCTAATAGGTCTAATTTCTAATAGGTCTAACTTTACTTTGGTTAACTTACGGAACTCAAATAGTATTGTGACGCTTATGGCGAGTGGTCGCGAGTTCTCATCTTCTCCTTCTTTCTAGGCGTGCTGGAGGAGTGTCGACGCAACGAGACACGACTATTTCACTTATAGCCGTACCAGTGGCGGAGAGTTCTGTTAATGCTGAACGCGCGTATAGTGAACATTAATAACAGACTAAAGTTAAAAATAGTTTTTCAGTCGGAAGTACTTCGCGATTTTTTTGTCAGAATCAATATGCAAGAAGACGACTTCAAGATGGATGGGTAATGCATTTTACTATTTATGAACCGATTCGAATAAAAAATCCCGGCTTTTTTAGAGCTGAAAGTCACATTTTTTTCGTCAAACTTTATATTGCGGAACTTTATATTGCGGGCAATATCGGCCGGGATATATATATTTTTTTCAGTTTTCTGGTAATCATAACTTTGTAGGCAAAACCCGCCTCGAAATAAGACCAGTGTTTTGATGTGGTTCCCGTATAGGTACCTACCTAATTGATCATGGTAACTTTGCAGGCGAAATTCGGCATAATCAGCTCTAATCTGCAAAATGAATAGAAATGCTCATGTCGAATAGAAATGGTTACGAATCAGAATGAACAACATCTACCGCATCCATCTCGTTGCCAATAAATCGTGATTTGAAACCTCTATCTAATGCGGCTTTAGCACAACGGCAACCGCGCTTTGGGATGCGATTATGAACCGTTATAACAAGAATGACAGTAGTTTACTATTTACTAGTTTATTGTCAGCAGTCTAACCCGCGGTACATTACCTAATAAAATTGAATAGTTGTGAAAGTGTGTATGATGTGCACTGGAAGCAGTTGTTTTGCAGATGTAAATTTTACAACCCAATAAATAGTGCCTTGGGAATTTTGAATGCATTACTTGCATCTATGATAACTTGTCTTTGTAAAGTAAATAGCAGGTAGCTGTTTAAAATAAATTAAGGGCAGCAGATGTTATAGGTTTTTATTTACATATTTTCTTTTGTAATGGGGTATTTTCGCTCGTACGAAACAAAAATGGGCAATTGCATATTCAACAAGTAAATTTTTTTCCTTAATTTTTGACAAAAAAAATAAAGTGTAATATTCAGAAATAAGTGTTTAATTTCAGCTTGAATTTCTATGACGTCACTAAGCGGAAATAGAGAAATCACTAGATATATATGTTATTATGTATATATAAATACTAATATCAACAGCAATGGCCGACAGGCAGCAGTGGGCGTCGCTGCCGCCAACTTACAGGCGGAATACCCTAAAATTCACTACATTTGCTGCACTATTTGTATTTGCGCTTCGTGACGTCATATGATTTGATTAATTTTTTTACAGCTTGTTTTAGAACTAAAATAAAAAATAAAAAATATGGGTATCTTCTTTTTCCATTTACTTTCTGCTCCCATTGTTAAAAAAAACTGCGAAAATACCCCATTCTTCTTATATTTCTTCTACAAGAAGCACACCGATATGCAGTTGTAGATCCATGGAATCATTAATATTTTACGGGCTGCGATGGCACAAATATAAAAAAGAACCTGTTTAAATTGATAGGTGTTAGTAGTGTCAAACAAATCCGGTAACATCGATGCTGCGCATGGGCTACTCCGAATTCCGATATCGGAATTAGAGAATACCGGTTTGGTATAATTCCGATTTGGCGACTCAATCTCTATTCGTTTTCACTCACTTCTACTCGATTTGAGGTTACAGGATAGGGCTGAATATAAAAAAAATCACAGTCCTCCTCCTGTGCATTTATGTGACCGGGGGAAGTAATTGAAAACAAAAGAGTATATTGCAATCGATCGGGTATCAACTAAAATCCCCATTTTCGTCGTAGGGCAAAAATGTTCCTACCACCTGTTTTCACACTACATAAAAAATATCTCAAAAATAACGAATTTTACACAGTTTAATACACAATCTTATACGCACAGTTAGCACAGTCCTTAGATCTTGTTGAATTGCCGGTGGTTTTTTGAGACGTCGAACGGTCATAAATAACATACATTAGATCAGAGGTCACCAATCTTTTCATTATGTTGAGCTACTTTAGTAATTTTCAAATAGATAGTGAGCCACGGAAGCTACCTAACTACAGGCCCGCCGTCTAGTTGATTAACCCGCGTGTGCAAAACCGACTATGCCGCCCCCACCACTGGCGGATCTAGAATTTCGTATTTGGGGACTAAAGAGAAGCGTCGCAGCCGAATATTTTTTAGCTTTCGATGTCAAACGCTTTAAAATGAAACTTAGAAAGGGATACGTCAAAAACTTTTTTTTAAATAATGGATTTTGTGTTTTCTTTTTTTTTGCGCAACTGTAATATTAAGTAATTCAGGAATACTGCACCACAGATTTTTAGTATATCCTTGCACCAAAAATATAATTTGCTCCTCGGCAAACAAAACAATCAATGTCGTGTGTTACGTGCGAGCAAGTGAGTGAAGATTTTAGTGCCGATCATGATATAATAGTTCGACTTCAGAAAAATGCTTGAAAACGGTATGAGACCTTATCATATTTACGAAAATTTTAGGATATATCTGGGAGCTACCGGAATTCAGCACACGAGATACCGGTAGCTCACAATCGACTGGCTGACTACTGACTACCCCTGCATTAGACAATGAAAGACGTTATAAGAGCTATACGTTAGACGAAATGCGTTATACTTCCTGTCGACGGGCTGCCGGTAGAGTCGGCAGGAAGGGGATTTTCGCCGCATGGACAGAGTGATCCGCCTTATTAAAATCTGGAGTCTGGACAGTGTTGCAGATCTAAAACTATTCTAGTAAACAATTATGAGTTTCATAAAAATCGATATATAAAAATGACCCCTATTTATTTATGTTAATTATTAAAAAAACAAAAATTGAATGAAAGAAAAAATTGTAAGTTGAAAACAGTCGAGTAGATTAATAATCTCCAAAAATGATGCATACTTTTTTAAAATTAAATACCCAAATCTTCCAGGAGTATCCTATAGAAAGACGAATGTTGAAATATAGAAAATCACTACGTAGTTATTTTATACCAAAACTTCAATAGATTAATAGACTTTTCAAAATAAAACTTCCAATAGCAACTTTTTCAATATAATATTTCAGAATTTTCTCCAGAATTCAAAAATCCGCAAACCATTCAAATAATTAATACGTTTTCAAATGAGAGTCCCTTTCATTTGTATACTTCTTATTATTTGTTAATTAATGTTCTGAAACTTAAATTTTCAAAATATCTATTTCTACACGTTATTATTTTTTACAATAGACCAACCCGAATTATTTTTTTGTGCAGGCCTTACACGTACACGTGCCGTAAAATAATAGTTTTCCCTTTATAAATAACTCGAATGTCATTCTTTTTCCATTCATGACCGGTGTGCAGTTAGATCGTAGTATCTAACAATAGGCACGCGCGGTTTGACAACTTGCACACATGGACGCCTTCGTGAAATATCTCGGGGATCCCGCACCCTTCAGGATTTGCAAATATCGGGTACAGTGGCTTACGTCTCACAACAAGCTACATATTAAAAATAAAAAAGGCAAATATGCGAACACACCTGTAGATATTTTGAAGCTGATGAAATTTTTATTTTCTCTGTTTTATCTATCATATTATTATTAGGAGTTTAAACGCCAAGATACCGGTGAAATTTGGATCCCGATAATCAAATGCAAGTAAGTAAAATTCAGAAAAATCCCTAGAATAAAAAAAATTTAGCCAATCTGCTAGTACTCGAGACTGATGTATAAACATGTCGTATGCGGTAACGGTATGCGGTTTTTTCAAAAACATAATTTTAAAAAAATCCTACACCATAATATTTTAACTGCCATATGGGCCCTAAGTCCATTGTACTTGCACTTGCATCATGTGCACGCTAGCCGCCCTAACAAAGTATACGAGATTTAACAAAGCATATAGCAGTTATATGATGGTGCAGCGGTTCCAGCCCCGCTTTCTAAACCAGGTATCGATGGTTCGGTACTCACATCAGGACTTATTTAATAAGGTAGGCACACAACACACACACCATGGAGGTTGGCGCTGTAAACGCCATCTATCAGGTAGTAGCTGAATTAATTTAGTAGGTAGGTACTGTGCATAATAATTGATGGGTTATGATGTCATATCCGCTTTCACATTTCCGTCCCATTTCCCGAAATTTACCCTCATATCGCCGTAATAGATGTTTACATGTAAAAATAATGAGGTGTACGTGTTTTAGTACGTTATTAATACTCGTATTAATTATTAATCCATTTTATAGATCCATCCATCCGTCGTTTTTTAACATTTTCATTAATGATATTGTTGTTGAACCTGATACAAAAAATTTTATATCAATGTCTTGTGGATTTTTTTTTGGTGACAGTAACCTTTAATATTCATCTATTATCTGGCCTCCTCACTACAACATTATATACAGTAATAGTAGTGAGTGCAAAAGGGTTTTTAAAAGCTTAGTGTTATCGGGAAGATGTCGTCCATCCTCCTATGGGTTTCCCACAATCCGAGCTACTGAGCAGATTTCTCTGTATTACAACAAACATTTTACTCAGAGAGAACATCTACGCAAAAGGCTAATACCCCCACCTGCAATAAATTATACTTCGTAAATCCGATTTGGTAACTACAGTCATTCATCAATTATTTCACCAGCCGTGAGCTATTTTCGAGCTCATTGGTTCTTATCAGTACACGCTAAAAGAAAGGTGAATGAACAAAAGCAACTTAAAGTATATGCTGGCTAAGCTGTTTAATGTAGGCGAGAGATAAGTAGATCCCTCTAGCGCCCATTCGCTACTACCCATCAGGCATCAGAAATGCTGGCGAAAATTCCCTTCCCGCTATTCTAGCCTCTAGGTTAAAGTTATTAATTTACTTACATAATGTGCAAGGCCAGATGAAGGGAAAGATAAGTTGGTACTTGATATCAGGAATTGATAAAAACTCAAATCAAAGCGCAATCATATCACGAGGCATACATTCTTACAGAATTATCTTGCTAGGAAGTAAAATTATTATTATTGTGTCTTCTTGTAAGTATTTCTGAAGTCGTTCGTGTACAACAAAATTCGTAAACTCCCCTCGTTTGTAGTATGTTTACTTCCAACTTACAATTCCTCTATGTATCGGTCACCCAAATAGCATCTGAGCAAACTCGTAATGTTCGCATTCTATCGAAAAGCTTTTTTCTGTACATCATCTGGATCCACCTCAAATCGGCGAAAAGCTACTATCTAAGTCAGGCGGCGCTTAAACGTACTTCGCCTTACCTAATTTATGTTAACTGAGATCAAATAATTTACTTTCTCAGAAATCAGAAAGTATATCAGATAGGTATATCAGAAAGTCAGCAGCATTTATGTTCTTAAGGTCTTCCTCCAAGTACAGAAACTAATCAACTTATATAAAAAAAATCACACCACAGAAGCGGGACAGTCCCCAAATTCAAAGCCAAAGATTGTGCGGAAGGGGTGGCTATACATGTAAAAAGCGAACAAATAACCACTATCCATCGATCGACATTGTCAGTACCGATGCCAGGGATCGAACCTGGAGCAGAATAGGAGGTCTGCTCCAGGTATACTTGCCACCGTCCTATCGTCCGATCACCCTACCGTGACGATTATTAAACATCAGTCCTCTGCAATATCATAGAATATATCATATAAAATATATGCTACTAAATCATGTCACTACAGTCACGAACATCTATGTAAACTCGTAATGAAGAAACTTGATGTGCTCCGTTTATCCACACCTTCGTTAACTTCATATAGGTAAAATTACAGTTTGTTAGAAATTTTGATAATACCAAATATTTGAAAAATAGGTAAGTATAACTATATTAGGTAGGTACGAGGGTAGGTATTTCATTCAAAAATGAAAATGCCTGAAAAGTTTTTTCAAGGAAACATAGTCATTGACAACATCCCGATACAATTTAGCAACGTTTATTGTCTCATTAAGTTAATAATCTGGTGTTAATAAGTTACCTCTTATGTCGTCTCAACAGATCCGCCATACGTACGCCACTGTCTGCACCCCTGCAGGATCTGATATCGCCGAGAGGGACACGGCGCTCACGTTGGTGAGAGGTATACTCACTGTACTAACACCGAACAGCTTTACAGCATCCCCCAATCCCACATTCACCTCTACAATACACCGGTGAACAATCGCAGTAATCGCACAACGATTTTTGCTGCCAGTCAAGCCAGCCTTGCGTTTGGCCGTGGATTTATTCCGCTTTTGTGATTTCCAACGCTGTTTTATTTACCTGCAATAAAAAGTATTTGTGTTAGTAAATAAAATCAAGCGGGGATCAAAAATGTAAGCGGAATTTAAGCACAAATCATATTAGAAGACTGAGAAGTACGAATTATTTTGGAGATTTTCGTTATTTACAGGGTTTAGTTGAAGGAACCACGTAGGTAATTTGCGTTTTTTCCATTGGGGATATTTTGGGCTTTATGTAATCGAATAAAATCCTCCGTCATGATTTGGTGGCATCAAATCGAAATTTTGTTAAAGTAAGATTTATGTATAGCTATATAAGTAAGTACGCAATAAATGTATATTAGAATATAGATTATAAAGTGCTCGTCTATAGGTTCGGCTAATGCAAAATTATTGTCCATTTTTATACTATAACTAAAAATAGTAGACGGATTTTCAATCTTTTCTCTATGACCCCGGTATGTTTTAATCTTCAAAATCTTCATTCCAAGGGTATTGTACAGGGTGGTGAAATGCGTGTGCAAAATTCGCTGAAATTGAGGAATGTTCCGTCCCGTTTTCGCACGTGAATTTTATCAATATTAAATAACGATTTTTAAATTTTAAAATTAACCCATAAAATTTTAGCCCAGGGGTGTATCGGCGATTTCCAATTTTTATTTTACAAAGGTGTTAAAACGATTTATAGATATTGGCCCTTCTTCTTATTTTTTTGAATTTTCAAAACATTTTTCAATTTTAAAATTCAAAACCATTGACATTTGCCATTGTTTCAGAATCTACATTTCTATGGAGACTAGAAGCGCCTAAGCCTACTTAGTCAAATTTTCAATTTTAAAACATTATCTAAATCAGTTGGAAACCTCGGAAAACTGGAAAATATGCAAGGTATGTTTCTTATGAAAATGAAACAAACGTAATGGCTTTATAGAGGGGGACCAAATAAATGCGTCTAAATCGTGAAAATGTTATAATGAAGAAGAGGAAGGACATTTTCGAATTGACGCGTGAAAATATAATTTTGCAATATTTGAAAAAATACGCGTCTCCTTAAATACCCCATTGAACGTAATACGCCCAAAGAGGTAAGCAATTTTTCAATTTTGGTACAATTACAGATTATGAATTTTGGCAAAAATTAAGATTTCTATTATTAAGTTTAACATGACATAGCGTACACCCTGTATAATAGATTTTTAGGAAATCCCTGCAGAAATGGTTCGGCAGGTTTCTGGGAATCCAGTCTAAGATCAAGTTCTAAGATCAAGTTTGGAAAATTCTAACAAATACGAAATACGCCAATTTTTATAAATCGTCTTTTAACATCTTAACAAAAATAAAAATTGAAAATCACCGATACCTACCTACACCTACACTCCTATGCTAAAATTTTATGGGGTTTTAAAAAATCGTTATGAAAAAATTGAGAAAATTTTCTTGTCTTTTCTTGACATTCCTCAATTTCAACTAATTCTGCACAATGCTTTCATTACCTTGTAAAATACCCTTGGAAAGAAGATTTTGAAGAATAAAACATACTGGATCATATAGATAAGATTAGGTTTCCATATGATGAAAACCGACCGTTTACTACTTTTAAAGTTACAATAGTATAAAATGGCCAATAATTTTGCATTAGCCGAACCAATTGACTAGCAGTTCAGGTTTAGATATACAATCATGTATAGATTTCATCATTTTCAACAAAGGATGAAATTCGGCATTTATTTATGGAAACTTCCGAAGAAGCTGATCCACGAATATTTATGGGAACCGAATATTCCGGTCTTAATAGTATTTTTAATAATATTAAGTCAGACATGAACAAAATTCCCGATTTTACCGCATACAAAAATCTGGACCTAATACCTACTCGGATTTATCGTAAGTAATATCATAAGGGCATGTAATTTTTCCGAAAAAAATCGAAAAAACACGTTGCTAGGTAATATTAACAACATAACAAGAAGCATGAGTGCTGGTGGCAACAAAACATACTACCTATTATACATGCATACATAATAAATATGTAGGTATTAATTTGAAAACTGAAAAACATGTAATTTATTTAATCACAAAATACTACAAACTTAATTATTTATGGTACAATTAAAATATAAATTGCCATTTTGGTACACAGTGGGGGTATATAGGAGACCATAATTACTTGTTATCGAGGGTATTGTAATTTATGGTGACAACAGCTGTCAAGGTTTGTCGCGGGTAAACTCGAAAAAACTGCTGTCAGGCGCTGTCATACAGTTTTTCCATCTAGACAATATTTGTAATTCAAAATTACGCGTTTGCGATTGGTGGAAATTTAGACAAGGGGAACAACAAGGGGACAAGGGGAATAGTCGAAAATATATCCCTGAAGCTTTGATGTGAAAGTATATTAGTAGTAACGACCAAATAAATGAAATGATACCTTTCATTTATTCAAGAATTTGTATTAAAAGAAATAGGAATTATGAATCCTCGGTATATACATTTTATATCGAAAGTCTTGAAAATCAGATCATATTATTCAAAATCAATTCCCTAGTATGATTTCCTATGTTCCCCTTTGCAAATACGGTAGTTTAGCATATTTTTCACGGCACACGTTGTTTATGAAAGGAGCAGCTGATTCTGATTTAGTAACTACCTAATGCGTAAAACTGCTACCTATGGGGGCACATGTGTTGCAGAACAAACAACTTTTTCATTGCATCAATACCTGATCCTTTCTGGAAACGGAGGGTTTCGAAAGCTGTGCTGATTCTCTGCTAGGAGGGTGATCTATCGAGGTTGGTAAATGAGATGTATGTAACGCAGTTCAACTACAGCAGCCGAATTTTTAATATAATAAACAATCGTCATTTGTAATTTTAATAAACCTATTTCATATAATATACAAGTAAGTATGTATATTGATTACATCGTATATAATCACATTTTATTGCTATAGCTGTTTGCATGCTGTGCATAAACACATAAACAGTAGCACAAGCAGTACTGCTTCTCGTGGATCCAGTAATTTAAACACTCGGTAACTCAACACTGCTTTATTAACTTACTGATTAACAACGACTAAACATAAGTACTAATATGATTAACATTAACAACTACTAAAAATTAGACATAACTTAATATTTTGAATGAATATTTTCTTGAATATTTTGTCTTAATCTCGATTCGCGTACCGGACATTAACTAAACTCTTAGCCTCCGGCACTGACTTATATATTGGAAACAGTCGGTTCTCCATATTTCTACAACATTTAAATTACGCCTCGGCGCTTGCAGAACCGTTCTACGCGCTACTGGAATACTCGATGCACTTTCTTTGCGCGGTGATGTCGTTCACCAGCGGCTTGCGTAACATTATTTCATTAGTAATTCCAACAAGATTCTCTACAATTTTCTGTTGAGCAAGAAGCTTGCTGCAGTTAACTACTTATCTACCCTAAGGAATATAAAGGCGCAACCAAAATAATGCCAAGATCAGCAAAAAAAAAAGACAATTTTGTTGGATTTTTGTACCAGTTATTATACCAGTTCTCAGAACGCATCCCTCTTCTTCAGAACAAGTTTCTTTATAATCCCTTCTTCTTTCCCTCTATTGCATTAGGGTGGCATATGAAAATTTACTCGACTCTGTTTTTATGGCCTACATAAGTGAAAAAAAACGGGAGAGCAGCTATTTTTTCTCGGAGAAACAAAGGTTGTCTTGTAACGACTTATCACACACTATTACTTTTTACAACTTTTTAGTGATTAAAAATAGAAGAGAAACAACAATTTATTATTTGGGATTATATTCACGATATTGGTGATATTTTATGAAAATCTTGTTGATACTAATTTTATAACTATCCTTATGTCAAAAAATATGCACGATTAGAAAGGATCATTCCATAAAAATTCAGTAGTGAGTACAGTGTGTTTGTTAAACCGGCGCTCATTCTAGTGAATTGGGATTTTTTATGAAAATATATAGGTCCCTTGTTATAGGCTTCAGCAGTGGAAAAATAGTCACCCCAAGAAGATTTGAAAGAGGTGAAAAGAAAGGAAAAATATCGAAGCCGGTCCAATATGATGAGACTGGAGTGACAGTGACATTGTATCGAGGATCGTGTGTTCTATTCCTGCCAAGTCCAACATTTTTAATCCGTAAGAATAAACTTACCACGTAATACTTACGAATTTTTGCAATTTCATACACAGAAATAATTGTAATTAAATACCTGACAAAAATGAATTGTATTTTTAAAAGCATTTATTTAGCTTTACCTCGTTTATTTGTTTCAAATTTCGCAACAGATTTTTTTATTACTTCTCGATGAGCTAGAGACTTGTAATTTGGTAGGTGTATGTGTATAGTGTTAGTGAAAATAACTTTATTTTGTTTATTACAAAAAAAATCAGAATGGCTTGCGTACTTTCGGACTTTCTACTGGAGTACTGGCGTACTATCTTATTTGTGAACCGATTTGTCTCGAACTTGAAACAAACTTTAATTCACAAGGCCGTAATTAACGAAGAAAGTACCCTCGTTAATTACGGCCTTGTGAATTAGAGTTTGTTTCACGTTCGAGACAAATCGGTTCATACAAAGGGTGTGAAAATGAAAATCAGGAATTCAATTTTTCCAAAATTTAAAAGAATTTAAAACATAAAATATATTCCTTAGTCATGTTGGTAATAATGGTAAATATTTTGTTGTACAGAATTTTACAAAATATCTAAATATTATTTCAATTGTATGAGTTACATCCAATATAACTACAAATTTTTAGAAACCCTCTTGCGCTAAGAACAAAATTTACTGCGGATTCCTTTTTCCAACCTCAAAAAACTCCAAATTATTTTTTTTAAACGAGACGTTATTATTAAAAAACGAGGTGTTATTAAGTTTGATATTTAACAAGGAGGCCATGGTAACGGTTAACACTGAAACGTCAAAAGATTCAGTTGAAGTTCTCGTGAAAAAAAAATCAGTTAACGTTTTAAAAGAAAACGCCAGTGCAAATTAGTCCAATTCAGGTAGCTAGAGTTGTGGCTTTGGTAGAAGATGGAAGGAGTCAAAGATATGCAGCTCGTATTGTTGGTCTACCAGAAACAACTGTCCGAAAAGCGATCCAGCGCTACCGAGAAACGGGCCAATACAGCAGACGTCCAGGTTCGGGTAGTTCCAGGATTATGAAAAATATTGACGATCGATTTATTGGTCTACAAATATCGAGGAATCCCTATGAAACAGCTGTGATCACAAACCGAAATTTAAGAAACGCACGAGGAACAGTTGTGTCTGATCGAACAATTTGTAGGAGATTCAGGAGTCTCGGTTTTATCGCAAGAAGACCTGCTATTGGAATGCGATTACTTCGACGACATCGAGTAGCTCGTTTCGATTTTGCTCGAATTTATCTTGTTTGGAATGAGTTGCAATGGTCTCAAGTTTTATTCACTGATGAATCAAGATTCATGTTGAGATCAGTAGACGGGCGTCGGAGGGTTTGCAGAAGGCGTGGGGAAAGATACGAGGATGGTATGTTCAGTGAATTGTAATGTTAATCGTATGCCGTGGCCCGCTAAAAGCCCTGATATGAATCCCATTGAGCATTTATGGGATGAATTGGGACAACGTGTTAGTAGACGCAACCCAGAGAATCTGAATGAAATGAGGATTGCTCTTACAGAAGAATGGGACAATATCCCTCAAGTCACTATCACAAATTTGATTGAAAGCATGCCTAGGCGTATGGAAGCTGTTATAGCAGCCAGAGGAGGAAATACTCGTTATTAGTTAGTTTGTTGTTCAGTTATTTTTTAAGTTTATTGTTTTATTCATTAATAATTATTAATAACAGTCGTTTTATTAATATGTCGAAAATTCTTTGTTTGATATTTCTTTTTGATGTTATGTACTTGTAACAATTATTTCAGCGTCCGTAATCGAAAACGCTAAACATTTCTTAAACAAAGAACTTTTTAGACATGTTCAGCTCCGCGGCCTCCTTGTTGAATATCAAACTTAATAACACCGTTTCATCTAAAATGTCGCATCTTCGTTGCTTAAGGGGCTAGAGAGGTGATTCAAAAAAGAGAATATTGAAAAAAGAATGGTAAACACCGTGACCAACCTTAAAATTCAATACAAATAAAATTTCACTCCACAGCGACAATCAAATTTCGTGTCAAAATCATAATCGGTTTTTAAAGGCTGTACATATTAAAAAATACATTTTTTATGGAAAGCCAATTACAAAATAGTCATCCGCAAGAATCGCTCTTTCAAACAAAAAAAAAATCAAAATCGATAGGCTGGTTTAAAAGTTATTGAACATCGAATTTGGGACAAAATCTAGGTGCGCCACTTTTTATGTCCGTCAGTGTATTTAGTATTTGGGAAAAAATAAATCCAAATTCTTATTTTCACACCCTGTTAATATAAACTTTTGGACTAACGTAAGTTGTGCCAATTGGAATATTTTCATGTTAGGAGCCTACTGTTGCGCTGTGTCCTATTTTATTTTGGTACTTTGGGACACCCTATATAAATACAAATTTCGAAATAAAATTTGTAATATCGTGTAATAAGTGACATAACAGAACATAATTAGTGTTATAAAAAAGTTTTAATAGTTATTTATACAACAAGTTTAAACAAAAGTAAATCATTGTTTATTCACAAGCAGAACAATTAGCGTCAGCTAGTTAGTGGTCTAAGTTCTTGGAATGAATAAACAAGTCATGAGCTGTATACAACATGGCATCCAATTTTGCGGTACCTTTTTTTAAATTTAAAAGTCTAAATTGAAACCATTTTGACACACTTAAATCAACTACTGTCAGTTGTGTCAGATTACAGAAAGTTCATTATTTTATTTTTAGATCACTAGTAAATAAGACTATTCACTAATACGCATTTATACACCATTACGCATTGAACAATCGACTCATAATAAGTCAAAATTTGATAAAATAAACAATAAAACTGAATATGTATGAATTAAATAATGTATTAAATAATTTTATTAAATGCCACAAATCATTGAAATGAATTTCCAAATATCAATATCTAGCACGACCTTATATATTGTTAAAAAAAATAAGTTATAGCTCATTTAGGAAAGAAAATTGTTTCTTAATGGCATGTGGCTACCTATTTGACAGA
The DNA here is from genome assembly GCA_964058915.1 of Tetropium fuscum. Classification (NCBI taxonomy): domain Eukaryota; kingdom Metazoa; phylum Arthropoda; class Insecta; order Coleoptera; family Cerambycidae; genus Tetropium; species Tetropium fuscum. The sequence goes on from CAXKVY010001575.1 coordinate 282,656, forward strand.
TGCTAAAACTGCAAAACGATGAGCAAATGCGTTTGTGTTATTACTGATAAGTGCATTGAGACGCATGCCGGTAAACTATCTACAAAACATAAATATTTCTTGGTCCATCATCTCGGTAATGAGATAATTTTCGTAATTGAAATTTTACAGTGTTTAAAAAATGATTAACCCGGAGTGTAACACATTGGAATTTTAATAAAATACTCTTGCTGTCACATAAAATAAATATTTTGGTTTACACTTAATGTTTTTTTTTCAAATAGTTCACATATTACAGTAATTAAAATTTTGGAGAGCGTGTTCCTAAACTTCCAACGTTACAAATTCAAATTTTCATCTACAACTGTCACCTTTTAAAAACAGAATCATTGGCTTTTAAACCGACCCCATCAGCTGCCAGTAGCGTTCATTCCGGTTCCCATAGCAGTTTTTGCACTTCGGCCCGCGTATTTGGCGATGTAACAAGCAAGAGTTTCAACACCGCGGCAATCATGGCACGGTGTTCGACGTGCACAAGCATTTGCGCCTGAGGTAGTGGTCGCGAGGGCTGCTAATGGCAGCAACAGTACAACTATTAATCATGTCAAGTGTTGGTGCAACATGGCCGCTTCGTACACGGAACATCCATCCCAGATAAACACATTATGTATGGATCCGGTGTACCGATAAACAATTCCACAGAGGTGGCCTTATCACGGTGAGCCGCCTACCGGGGCCTGCACACGGTTTATTTATACGTTCTACTTCACACGTGGAATTGATAACCGTGGTTTATTCACGGAAATAATTACAGCTATACACGTTTGTGAGAAGGTGATTTGTTGCCATTCGTCATGATATTTTAATGACCGGCGGAATGGGAAACATGTGGCCATCAGCGATAATTATATTCCTGACATTACGTAACTAATTTAAATCAGAAATAATTACTGTAATACCCGTTTGAGGATAGTACGATTTATGATCCTCGATTAAGAACTAGGCACCCGTTTAATCGAGTCGTGTGAAGTCTCTTTCCTCACCGTGAACTACCTGTCTTTCTGCTTGTTTCTCACTTCGAAGATTAGTTGTACCGAAATATCAGCACTATTTCCTTACATATTCACAATGATCTGTGATTAACTGACTTACAATTACCTAGTACATGTATATTGGACACTTAGTAGGCCAAAATATACAGGAAACATATACAAAACTGGATTTTGTTATAGATGCTCAATTGAGCATGCAGTTTAACATACTAAAAGTCCTCAATGACATCACGTGCGCTTTTTTCACTATGACCTTAAAAAAAATTCAAGTAATTTGCTAACGGTTTCATCTAGGATATTTTTAATTACACAAGTGATCTAAGAAACGATATTTTCCATTACAATTATTCTTATAATTCTATTGCCTACACATTGCTTTCATATAATAGTCCAGTCACTATGTAAGTACTTTTTTCATTCAGACCTTCGACCGGCACAAAAACTGCGGAAATGTGTACCTTCTATATGGCGCAACAAAAAGAAGGTTGCCTAAACACTCAGAAGGGGAAGCGCCCCTTCTTCAGCGTATATCTCAATTTGTTTTCAATAAAGAGCAATTTTAGAGCTCAAAACATTTAATGACAAACCACACTGAAAAAATATGTTTAATATAAACTGTATGATATTATAAAAATATTTGGAGACCCAGATCCTGGACAATGGGTAAGTATAAGATAATCACGATCTTTTTTTTACTGATGCGAGAAGAAGCAGATGACACCGAAGAAAAGAACAGGACCAAAGAAAACGGATCAAGAAGACACTAACGCAGCCCAATCCAGTGGACGGCGAGGCCGACCACCTTGCCAAACCACACACCCTTACCTTACGTGCCGGAGCCAGTGAGCTGATAGCTGATCATCTCGCGAGCTCCGTCATCCTGAGCTACAATGCTCATCCTCCCATACCAACCTGAATACCCAGGTGGGCTTTAGCAAGCCCGCCTGGGCGCCCGCTAAGATTTCAACGTATTAAGGTTGTCGCCGAAAGAAAACATCTACTGAAACACAGAATACTTCAGACGCTACAACAAAATTTTTTGATTGCATGGCCGAAACAGTAAAAACATTGTTCCCCCAGTTACAAATTGAAGTCAAGTCAAAAATATTTGGAATAGTTAGTGATGCAGAAATAAAAAATATGAATTTCAGGCCGATAACTTCAACTTACAGCCAAAAAGATGCTTATGCTAATCAATCTTCTCAGTCTACACACTTTCATCAACAAAATTGGATCACTACTCCACAACCACAGTTTCACCAACAGCAGCAGCATCAGTTGCCATATCGACAGCCTCAAACACAGCATCCGTCAGCCATACCACACACGCCCTGTTCACAACAACAAGCACAATCACTCCTACCATATTCACCATATTCTCAACAACACACAACAGAATTTACTTCTATTCTACCACCTTCCACTGATTTCACCGCAGATATTGCTAACAATAACGATAATGACAATGATATAACACCTATCTAGAATGCTATTTCGTATTCTATATTTTACTACTATTTGTTGATGACTATCAAAAATGTTTTTTATTTGTTTTTTTTTAAGAAAATATTGTTATTTTTGTGTTTTGATGTGTGATATTTAATTATATTAAACAAATCATAAGATAATGATTTATTACTTACCTTAATGATACAGCAAGCCTTTCTTCTTTCGATATTGCTCTCCGAAATGAAGAATTTTGAAATGTTAGTTCAGACTCTAGAATATCAAGGAGTTCTGAAAATTTACAAGGTGACATTCTAAAATATTTAAAAAATTTCTTCTCGTCTTCTTTTAGATCGTTAAATAGATGATGGAAGTCTCCAAGGTTCGCCCTCTTTTGGTTAATGGGATGGACCCACACGCTCCTCTTTCTTTTGTTTTTATTTTCTTCTTCTGCTAATAATGCGGCCACTACTATTACTTCTTCATCAGAACTGCTGCTTTCACACATGGTAAACTGCTACATGTAAACTAAACTAAAAAGATATTTCACAGCACACGACGGCTTGCTGTTTCGTTTCCGCCGGAAAAGTGAGCGACGATATATATATATATATATATATATATATATATATATATATATATATATATATATATATATATATATATATATATATATATATATATATATATATATATATATATATATATATATATATATATATATATATATATAATATGTTCAAATAGAACAAATATAAATAGTAGACTAGGTTTGTGTATTCTAAGAATGAGTTCCGTCAAAAACTAATGTCATAAAACGTCACTGCAAGTGTTGGTGTGTTGGTGTATTGGTAATTTAAATTCAAGTATGAATGATCAATGAAATAAATCGTATACTGCTCTGAAGATCCTCAAGAAAGGTGAAAGAACTTGTACAACTTCTAAGTGGTTCGTTTTCATGTGTATAGTGGTTCATTTCCGTATGTGTGTCCAGATATAGCACTGGTAAGTGTGTTTTCTTTCTTATTCGTCTATTTGCTTATTTCTATGTGGTGAAATGCTACAAACCCAAGATTTCACAAAATAAATATGAATAGCAAAGAATTTCAAAGCTAATATATATATATATATATATATATATATATATATATATATATATATATATATATATATATATATATATATATATATATATATATATATATATATATTAATAACAACTTTTTGTTTTCATACTAACGGTTTATTCTTTGTTTCTACGTTAGTGCAATTTCACCCTTTAGGACAATAAATCTGCCATATAGAGGTAGGTACATCTTTCCGAAGTTTTTTTGCCGGTCATACCTTTTGCAGAAATGGTGTATATTAAATACATAGTGACTGGACTATATAGACAAGCTAATTCAGCGATTTTGTGAAAATCGCGCAATTGGATTATGTTCGTGTTTGGATCGTTATTATTATTTACTGCTTGTTTCCACGATAGATGTGAAGCATTTTTTTAATCTGGCATATTTTTTTATTTGGAAAAATCGTTCGTTCATCTTGTTCATTCTTATACCATACCTCTCTCGATTCTCATACAGCTGTAGACAGTCAGCTGGTAGATTTGACGACATGACGTCCACGTGCCTAATATGTCTACTGTCATATAAAGACTTATATTTTTAATAACTGCCCATTTTCATCGACCGTTCCACATGTAATTTAAGTTATTTATTTCCAGCGTCAGGTGCAACTATTTGAAACTAGATTTCAATGTCGAGAAACATAACATACTGCACAATTCATGCAAGATATAAATGTGGGGCATACGTTAACATCAGGTAAAATGATTTGTATAACGTGGTATTTCACGAAGCATAATAACGCACGGCATTTCCCATGATTTGTGACTGCACAACTCATTGAAATTCTATTTCGAGCAGACTTCTCGTAAAATATTTATCTTGAGCTCATCTCGTTTTCAGTAAACAACGATTGTCTTAAACCCACCTTTCATTGTAAGTAATCGTTTTTCCCATTCGTCTGTCTCGACTGCCAACGACTTGTTATTAAGAGGGGAAAGAATCCTTTGAAAAATGTTCCTCGTTGCACCTCTATAGTTGGTATAACTGACGGTTGCCGACTGAGGGGCGCCACTTACTCTACTTGTACAGCGTAGGGGATAATGAAAAGTGGGCCCGAGCTTTTTAGACTTTGATATATTTACAAATTCATACTAACTTCACGTCGATGAACTCTAAAAACTCATCTTTTCACAAGGTAATTTATCTTCGTTTCACGGTTCTTTGCTATGTTGCCGCCTATCGCCAATCGGTGTGTTAGTTTATTTTCATTGCTTCGTTTTTATTTAACACTTTACTTTAAATACTGACTTAATCTACTCAAAGAAACCAAGTGTTTTTCAGGGGCATATTTCTTATTTTCCCATTACATAATTTTACGTGACTCCACCATTTCAAAGATATCGATTAATCATAAATAAAATATTAAAATAAGATTTTGTGGTAAGATATAATAGTGTCCTCACGAAGGAAGGGAAGTCGTTTTCCTCTTAGAACAACTTATACTCAGCCTTCCTGTCTACATTTATATACTGTAGGCAAAAGGACATCACTACCTAATAGAAAATTTGTATTATGAGTTTATTCGTAGTTTTTTGGAACTCTTAATCTCGCTAACCTATTTCCTGTATGTGACCAAAAAAACGTCTTTAAAGGTAGCAACGAATGTTGGATTGAACACAAACTTTTATGTGTGTAAATGTACACGCAGTGTTGTGACACACTTCAAGTGAAACAACACTGGAATAATGCCTGAGATACCTAATATTTGAGATCTCTAACAGTATAATACAGAAGAATCCTCAATATTTCCATATAAAATATTGGAAATAACGTGGCAAGGAATTCAAAGCCAAATAGAAAATATAATGCAGAAGAATATTTTTTTAAATATTGAGTTTTCTTATATTTTCATTATATTTTATATTTGGCTTTAAAAGTCCATCCTGTATGTACATCAGAATGAAACTTTGCCACCTTTATATAATAACTTTAAACGTGAACCTCAACTGAAAATCAACCCCGAAACTATTGAGTGGAAGTAACGAAGGTAGTTGACTTTAACGTGGGGGCATGTGGTCGTCAATCACGGCCAGTTGGCAAGGCGCTCCTCTGCGAAGCCCAGGCATCAGAGAACAGAAGCAGTGGCATAAGTGACCCGATAAAAGGACCGTGACATGTGAAATATGATGACAAATTCTTTTATACACAGACATCGCATTGCTTTCATGCGTTTTACCTACGGCTCATTCAAATAAAAACAAATTTATTTCAATTAGGTCTAAAAGCGTGTATATACCTGAATTTTATTACCAAAAGATTTGGTTTGATAATATATACCGAAAGATATATTTTAACGATACAGTGGCGTAACCGACTTCTTGTTGAACGATCAGTTCATCAGTTCCAGCAACAAGACTCTGAAGAAGTTAGTTCTGTCTGTTTTCAATATTGTGATCTATATGCTACATATGATTTGTTCTATAATATCTTATTATCTGATACCTATTTTAATATATAACGTAAGTTTAACTTATTTACAATATATTTGAGCTTTAAATTAGGCCTTAATTCCGTTTATCTATATAATCTATACCTGGTTCCGAAATAGTGTGGAGTGTTTCATCACCAGCATATGGACGGCTCAGGGATTTGAGGCTCGAAGAAAACGAAATTCCATAAACGTATCATTTTAGAGGGGGCAGAATAAAAAATAAATAAATAAAATATCCAAGTTATTAACATTGTTTTTAAATGAAGTTGTGAGGTTTTTGTTATTATCTTAAGAATATTCCTTCTTTTCCTACATTTTTGATCATTTTTAGTTCTCCTCCTGTCAAATTCGGTTGCTTATGATTGAAATTATTGGTTTTAGAACCACTACTACTCGCATTCGTCGCTTCCATTGCATGAAAAACACTAAACACTCGCGTATAACACAATATCATAATTAATTTATATCGCGAATCAACCGCACATAAGACACAATGAAGCGCCACTGTCGCACCAAAACATACATGCATGAAACAGCGCATGCGTCATATATCCAAGGAAATCTCGCGTCTTTACCTCTGACTAATGAAATTTAATTTAATTTAGAACCGCCTAAAACTCACCAATGAGAGCGGTAGACCCGCTTACTAATGAGTTCTGCCCACCATTTCTATGGAGTGTACACAAATTTGCATACTAAGAAATTCTGTGATCCATTGCAAATAGGCAGACCGTTCAATTGTGATGGTGGTGTGATATTATGTATGAATCACTCCACACTATTTTGGAACTGGGGTATATATACCTATAACGCTAAGTGGGTATCCAGGCGTATCTTAAAATTGACAATCGCTACCATAGAGCTTCTAGTGTGTTGTCAACTCCCATTCCTGTCAATAATTTCATGTTCATCATCTTTAATTTCATGTTCATCATCCCTCGAATTTCTGCAAATATGGGTTTAAATAAACGAAAATGAACGACATATCATTATTAATCTTCATAGGGAAGGTAATTCCTCGTATCAAATTATTGCAAAAATGGTTAATCGATCCAAAAAGGCCGTGTTTAATGCTGTCCATCATGTAACAACTAGAACTGTTCCTATGACGCGACGTCCCAGATAAACGAGTGTAGGAACAGAATTGTTCGCATTTCTAAGGCAAATTTTTAAGTCACAAATCAGCAGCTACATGTGGAAGGAAGTTTTTCTGGAAAATCCAAGGGATCTTAATGTTCGAAGGTTGCGCAACCCTTTATTACAGGCCATTTAGTCACCGTTCACTGCCTGGCTACAGGATAATTAATTGGTAGATATTTTATGTAGAAGGGCCATCTTGTAGCCGAGACCTTAACCCAGTAGAAAATCTTTGGATGATAGTTAAACGGAATTAGGTTCAACAACTTTCAAAAATTTCGACGAATTATTGGAGGCTATGAGAGAAGCCTGGACCAATAATACTCCACTTGAAGACTTGAAGACGTCTAATATACATGCCTATGAGGTAATGTAATTAACGCCAATGGATACCCAACTAAATACTAACTTAAATAAAAACTTGTGTTGACAGAAAATGTTGACTTAGAAATACGTATACAATTAGTTTGACGTTTAAAAATGTAGTTTTTTCAAATACATAATATATTAATGACTAAATTATTTTTTAAACTTAAAATTTTATTTAATGTGGAAATAATAGATTATACACCTTAACAATAGTAACAATGATATATATACATAATATCATTGTCCTTATTCCATATATAAGATGACCGACTAGAAGACTTGATCGATAGGATTTCGATCTTCGAAGTTCAGCAAGGTGGCCGTTGGTGGCACTTGGATGGGTGACCTAAGCTGGCTTGGGGATGGGCTGTGGCAGTCCAACTGAGACCTGGGATAACTCAACATCTTCGCGGGCGCGTGGTCCCAGATAAATGGTAATGAGGACAGAGTAATAAATCTCGGTAACTCAGAACCATGCTATCATACATAAAAATTGTAGAGATTTTGCCACCAAGCCACCCGTAATAAATAGGATGGTTTGAAGAGAAGTACTCAAGTGAAAATGAGGAATGCACAAAGGGCCTAATGAGGCCTAAGTGCTGTAGTGGAAGTGAAACCACTACACTCCTACCCATATACATACATACATATATAAGATATTAGAATAGATAGAAGACGACTGATTATATTAGTAAACGTTTCGGTCCCTTTTTTGAGCCTTTTTCAAAAGATGATTTTATTTGTGACATATTTGACATAGGCAAAAATGACAGTTTTAATTAACTTTTAAGGTTACTAGACTGTTCGATTAGTATTATAGCGAAGAACAGTCAATAATTAAAAAACTAAACGAACAGTCTAGTAACCTTAAGAAAATTCTAGTAACTAAGGGAGTGTTTTTTGTGTCTGTGAAGGCACTTCCTCAACTACAGATAATAAAACAAGAAGCGTTCGAAAAAGGCACTAAAATCGGTCGCCACGTAAAAATTTCTCTCTGAGATAATAATAATTTGTTTTAATAAAACTCAAGTTAATTATTGAAATTTGGGCATGATAGTAATTACACGTGTTTCCAACATATTATGTAATTTAAATTAGTGAATTTCATGTAATAGTCTTTTATCCAAGGAGTAATTAATAGGTCTAGAGTGTATCCTAGATACTTATACAGTGGTTTTCGTCGTATCCAGATAAGAATTACCAAACAGTATATCAACATATCAACAAGTATATTTTCAAGACGATGTCCCAGTAATTTCACGAGTATTATTCCTGATTTCGCCATAAGAGGCAGTCCACACAGCGAAGACGTGTGATTGTTTTTGTTTACAAAGTATTAACTTAACTTTTAATTTACTTAACTTTTATTAACTTAATTTAATTAACTTTAATTTATCTAACTTTTTATTAACTTTGCAATAAGGTAATAATCAAATCACATTTTATCTTTATAATATTTGTTTTAATATATAACAATATTGCTTGTTTCTAAATATATGTCTAACATTGCTCGTCAAGTATTTTGATATCCCATGTTTTTAGTAGTCTAAGGTATGATAGGTTGTCTCAAGACAGATTAAGTTTTGTTTTTTGTTCAATGTTATTGAATCACCATCAAAATATAAATATCTGGAATAAATTGATGCCCTAGTTAAAAGCAAACTAATATCTTTTATTCCAGAACAAATTCAATATTAATAAAGAAATCACATATTAAAAAATCTTTGAAAAGTTACAGCTTTAACAATAAATAAATTTGTTGAAGCTTAAAATTAAAATCTTATAAAAACATATAGTACCATTTTCCTCTAATAAGTCTATTTTGAACTCAACTTGAGGTAAAGTGTTTACACGCTCTAATTTAAATTCAAAATAGGAAAACTATAAGTGTTTTGCATTTTATCTATATAATTATAAAATTGACATAGATACAGATAAATAATAAATTCAAAGTTGTTCATTGTGAACATTGTTCATAATTTAGATTTTATTGAATATTGAAAACTATTGGCCTATGAGTACTTATATCGCTCATCTTATATGAAGCCTCAAAACGGAATTTAAATCGAGCATACTCGTATTTAACGCAGTCAGACAGTTTCTAATCATTGAATAATTGAAGTTCAAATTCCTTTAAAATATGCAAAGGAGCATAAAAGTAGAAAAACACTTATTATCAGTGATTCGCAAGCAGTTCTCAATAACATCAAACACCTTTCAAAAAAAGAAACATACACAACAATTTTCAATATCATGAGTCTAATCTACCAAATAAAGAAAAACGGACAGGAAGTGATTTTTTTGTGGGCAAAAGGCCACTCAGGAATTGAAGGAAACGAAATTGTAGATGCATTAGCAAAAAGCTTCACCGACTTAAAGCCACTAAATTGGCTAGAGCCAGGATATATGAGAGCAATTTTTAAAAAAGATATGCGAGAACATTGGGAAATGGACTGGTTGGAATTTGCATTAATATCAAGGAACCAGTACTTCAGCATACACCCTACCTTACCACAAAATATACCGCACATTGAAGGAACGTACCCAAGAACACTATCCCTAACAATACCTAGGCTAAAAACACAAGAAGCCCCTCGCATTTGAAAAAAATAGGAATTATTAGATCAGATATATGTAAATGAAACAATAACTCTACCGCTGATCTAAACCACTTAATATTTAATTGCTCAGATTATAATGTAGAAAGACAACATTTTATTGCATCCCTCATAAGTCGAAATGTCCAACTGCCTACTAATGTAGAAAATCTTCTTACCCTTCAAAATGACAAAATTAATGAGATATTATATAATTTCATAAAAACTGCAAAAATATTAATTTAAGCTAACTTTTCAAACCAAATTGCACTTTCCCTTTTTTTTACATTTTCTCTTTTAATTTATTTTAATATTATTCATTAGTAGTAGTGTGTAGATTTTATTAGTTAGAACTTCCATTGTTTATCCTCATGCCATGTTAACCTACTACATCCGTGGTCTTTCCTGTGATTGTGCAAAGTTGTCTTGATGAACCCCTAGACGCAGCGTGTCCCTGTTTCAAAACCCAAAAAAAAAAATACAAAAAAAAGATATGCATGCCTATGTGTATGGAGGTATGTATGTGTACATATGGATATATATATATATATATATATATATATATATATATATATATATATATATATATATATATATATATATATATATATATATATATATATATATATAGATGTGTAAAGGTATATAGGTGTAGCTTTATACTCATTAAATAATTTATAATTTATCTAATTTAGTATTTATACCAGTAGTTATTTAATAAAGGCAAAAAACAAAAATCGGTAACACCGTTACACGGTACCATTGTATGATTACTTCTTCTTTTATTTTTTTAATTTTATAACTAACTAACCGCCATATTAGTTAAATAAATAAAAATATATAACAATTACAGGGATCCTTATCACGATTATTTGCGGAATAGTGTAACTGAAAAAATTGGGACGCAATAAATAATGAAAATAACACATTCATCGTCCATTCGTATACCAAAAATTATATTTATAACCCTTTTTCAAACAATCCTATGATTATTTATAAAGTAAAGTTTTCAGGAAACCTGGCACACCTGTTTTTAATTTGCGTTCATAAATAACATTGAAATATCGTTTTCTCTAACTAATGGTTACTATATGACTAAAAATTTATGTCTGAGTGCATTGTCTACGAGTTACATCAGAAATGAATGTTTTTAATATCTCTCAGTGACGATGATAAATTATTTATTTGCCTGTATACCTACCGAATTCACATTTTTTGAATATTTAGGCTACCGAACTATTTATAAACGCGCTTTATATGTATTTTTATAGCTTGTGAATGTTGACGTCATAATTCTAGACGACTTTGAACTTTTCACTAGAGACCATGCGAAGTTGCGCATTTAAAAAAATAGGGGCAATGATCCACTTTGCCGATCTGATAATAAAGTATAATATATTTATTTGATTTGGCATTATTTACTTTCTCAAGCATAACAAAACTTATACCTACATTATTATGCATCTACTCGTGAGTTTAGTATGGACTCAGTATAGGGCACAAACGGTAGGATCAATCAAATCTGCCTGTCAATCGGTTTTAAGGAACTTGAGCCGAAACATCCGCTTGGGAACGGGCGCTTAACTATTATTAATGTCATGTTTTATTAGTTAATAAGTTTTATAAACTATTTATTTTTTTATTTTCTTACGTTTATTTTTTTACGTTCGTTAGTATATAATACATATATGTCTAATATATGCCTCAAATGAATAATTGTTTTTTTGAAAAATCTGTAAAATCAAATAAAAAGGCATTTTCATGTTTTCAGAATACTTTTATTCCATACTCAGTTTCAGAAATAAATGAGAGTTACATACCCGATGTCTGCATATTCCGCAGTTAAAACAAACCCCCTATCTTCGGCTTGGACATTGAAACGCTATGTGAGTCACTCTCATTTATTTCCAAAACTCATTATAAGTTAATAATATAGTTTAAAATAATTGTATCGCTAAAGCTATTTTAATTAATAAAACTTTTGGGTCAAGTGTTTTTACAGCGTAATTAGTAAAATAATATGCAATAGATTGCTTCCAATTTTTAACACCTTTCACCAAAAACACCAGAGTGTGATTTGCTACCTCGTGTTGTCGATGCAGGGACCCAAGATCATCATATATACCTATCCAATTACTGACAATGCGATTTTGTCAAACACTAAACAACAAACTCGATCTCTTGAAATCATATTTTTTACACGTCCTGATTTTTTGGATAATTTTTTTCTTATTGTTATTTTTTTTTATTAATGTGTCAATTATTGGTATCCTCTTCTCTCATTATGCGCTCGTTGATATTAATTTCGGTTTCTAATGCTCGGTTTCTAATGCTATTATTTCTGTAATTATCTTTTATTTGGTCGAATATAGCTTTATAACCTCTTCTTTTGTTCTTTCTTAACACCATTTTAGTATTATTTCTTTGCTCTTCTTATTTCTTCTGTGCGTCATATGTTCCTTCCTGTAGCATATTTTGCCTTAGCTTTCTTCTTCAAGCTCTGTCTTGCATTCTTTATCAAACCATACACCTTCGCCTTCTTAATTTCGTTCGAGTATCTCTAAAATTCGAGTATGTATTCTTGTTTATTTTAGCCCCATAGTTACGGTAACCTTTTGGTACCTGTCCCTCTCCCTCATAACATCTTCGTGCTTTCATATACCACTAACAAACAAGGCCTGTTGTCAAGAGTGATCAGTAATGTCCCAGTAATGCAAATTTACTGCACTCTCTTGGCGCTTTATTTCAGCTTTGCACCTGACCTACGAAGGTGTCTTGGTTCGGACAGGGCTACTAAATCCCCAAGTCCCAGACCAAATTTGAAAGATAATTACTGGCGAGTTATCGCACTGACAGTAGACAGCTCCGATAATTTAGTTACCTTGCCGTAGTTTGGTCCTAATAGAACCTATGATTGTGCCAAGTAGAAACTCCGATCCCAAGGAAGGCGTTAATGATTATTGTTGTATTCTACATGCTAATTGCAAATAAATTTGATTTCGCGGCATTAACACGGTGAAATAGTGCGGGGAAGAAGCATGAGCTTTTAGAGACAAAATTTATTGTTATTATTTCGTATCATTAATCGAGGGAAAGGTGAGGAAAAAGCAGTATTGGCATACAGCTACATGAAAAACAGGGTACATGCAAATAAATCGTAGTAAATATCTCGAATATAAGAAAAATACTATATACATTGAAATAATTACATAAAGAGATTCGGGACACGAATGTTTTGTTCTAATTTACAAGACACAAGAACTTTAAATTAATTAATCACTGAGATGATAACTTACGTATTTATTGTTGAAGTAGTTGACTAATTCACAGAAAGTTAAGGTAGACTGTTCCACACGGAGAAAACTGTTCGAAAATTATTTTCCGTTTAACTAATGATAAAGGTATTTGTTCCAAATTATTTGTCGTTTTAAAGACTCTTTCTTTAAAACTCACATAATCTATTAAGTACTTGTTTATTATCTGTTCGTATATATTATTTATTAATTCACATTATATAATTAACAAGTTCCTAAAGCAAAAGTAAGTTTTGATATTTAGATGATATTTAATATGAAAAATAATGATACATTTTTTTTGTAGGTATACATTTACAGTTGCATTTGCATACACATTGTGTATACATATTTATAAAATATTAGATATAAAAAACATTAATGTTGTTAACTCACTAATAGTTGTTATATATATCTTTTTTGAAAATTACCTACCTATTATATTTCTATTGTAATGTTTTTGAATTAAATATCAATATCTTCATCAACATCGTTTACATGACATGGAACAGCTAAGTTCTAATTTTCCGCAGCCGAAGTTTCGGTGAGAAGCTTTTGTACATCCGCAAGCTATTTATTTGCTCCAATAAAGTCTGAAGTGTAGGAGGTGGTTGTACTAATTAATCCATTTTTAGATTTTTTACAATCCCACTCAAAAGGATTTAAAATATTTCCTTTCCACTATTGAATTTGGTGGTACGTCCTTAAGCCGTGCTACTTATGTGAGAAGTTGTGGTATATGTTTTCGTGTAAAAATTAGAAATAATATTGTATAAAGGTAAAAAGTGCTAAAATTGAAAAAAGTAAGTAGCACGACTCTAATTCATCCAATTTTTTTTTAAATATTTTTTACGCTCGTCCAGAAAAAACAAACTTTATTGGACTATATTTAATGCAAAAACTGGTTCTTTTAAATTTTTATTGCATACATCTGTCATTCTACTACAGCGTTTTGACATAAAGATGATATTAGGTGACATGTCCTAATATCATGACATTAATGCCACCTAAATTAAACATTTTTTGGTTGTTGCATGAATGTAGCAAAAATATTGTATAACTATTACATTGTAACTGTTGTGTCAGTCACCATTTTGACGGAAATTATGTCAGCTTTATTTTATGTAAAGCAGTGCCTATATCTAAATCCCCCAGAAAGAAATTACACAAAAATGTACACAACAATGTAAAAAAAAATTTTTCGGTTCTTTCGTAAATATTTTTTTAGCGTTAGCGTTATTTCGTTCATTTTTAAGTAAAACAAATTTATCTATATCATGGCTATTTGTTATGCATGACTATTTGTTATGTGATAATATTATAGTTTGATTGTTACATTGAAGACATTTTATTTCTTAGTTTTCGAGAACTGAATTCGTAAATATATAGGCCATACGAAGTCAAAATTAAGTATTTTTTTTTACATTATCGTTGAATATTTAGAAAACTATAAAACCTATTTTCACAAAAATTCAATACACTATACAAAACTGTTGAAATAGTAGACATGTCGAGATATTATATAGCCGCCAATACTTTTCAAACCTATAACTGCAGTTATTGGAAGCATCATGGATAACCAATTCGCCGATGCATTAAAATCTGATAAATCACCAATGATCAAGAGGCGTTCCTTCTCATTTTAATAAGCGCCATAGTTTGTAAAACATCCATAATTTGTCATATCAATTACGGGTAATTTAAAATTAGGCGAAGAGGCGAATGGCGCCGGTCTGCGGGAGATACAAACTGAAAATACGTTTTAATCTGGAACGTGTGCACCTGTTTTATCGCCGTTATTAATCAGAAAATAAATTACTGTAGAAAAGCAACAGCGGTGAGTGCAGGTTGTAATGCATTTCTAATGTAAATTTTCTCTTAATTTTGCAACGCGCTGAAGTGTACTCTACCAGTCATAAATACTGCCTAATTAACCGCTTTATTCTTGTCAGTTACCTGGTAGTACACTATATTTTACGACGCTATTTATTTCTTTGGTGTTTCCAATTCTAATTAACTTCGAGAAAATTAACAGGGAGCTACTTCTGTCACTTTAATTTCGTCATTGTTACGGTAGGTATCTTCAAATAACCGTACTCGTTACAGCCAAGTATCTATGATCCCAAAATACCTACAATTCCCTGGTACAAAAAGGACACAGTAAATTAAATATGGCATCCGCAACAAGGACGGAAGAAAGTAGAGATATAAATATAAGATCTAGACTATAATTCCGACAATGTTACCATTGATTTTTCCTTAAAAAACATCTATTAGCATCATCAAAAGTATCAGAATTACAAATTACGAAGACAGAACTTTGATGTGATAATTATAGGAAATTTCTTTAGCCTAATATATTGCGCTTTATAGAGCTGGTATATACAGAGAATTAACTAAATAAATTAATAATTGACAATTCTATATACCGGGTGACCACGAGACGCGATGACGCTCGTCCCTGTATAATCTTGACATTTTAAGGTATGAATGTCAAATTTGGACACCTCAAATAACGGCTAAATATGGATTAATTCGACTGAATTATCATTTTCGGTCGCTTCCGATTCCACCGAAAATAAAGACTTGGTCTTGGAAATGGAACACCATGTATATTCTAACACTTTTGAATTCAGGAGATCATTGTGTAATTGTGCATACAACTATAGTATATTGAGATAAAAACATTAGCGACTAACATTTTTATGAGCAAATAAAATTTTCCTCCAGGCGGCCGTGACCCAATTTATTTTCTTTTTTTCAATAAATAATAAAAAATACAATTATCACATTATGTTATTTGATGATGTTTTTCAATAAAGCATTATATTCCCGATAACATGGTACAAAACACCGCCATTTATTCATAAAAATAATACAGGTCAATATAATGAACGAATTAATAAACAAACGAACTGAAACTAAATAACTACTCTATCACAACTAAAAAAAAATTACAATTTTCTAAATGTTGACCACCGACGTTCACACAAAGACTTATTCTTGCCAAGTTTCTCTCATCACATTGCTGAGATGCACCAGTGTTATAGAATATATTGCCTCCTAACTAAATTTTTCAAACATTCTAATGTAGTTATGACTGCTGCAAATACACGTTCTTTAATATGGCCCTAAAAATAAAATCCAACGGCTTTAGTTCAGGTTATCGCACTGGCCACCTGACTGCTCCATTAGTTCCTATCTAATTATTGGAAAAAATAATATGAAAGACCCCCTTATTTTTTGCCGAACATTCACCACTTACAATATTTCGCATCAATTTAGAAACGCCCTGTATACGAGTATTTGCACAAGTCACAATATACATGGCAAAATACGAACATTCGACTACTCTTGGCAAAGTATTGGTTTTGTTTAAAATTTCAGGTGTGGGAATTTGCATTAAATAAAACATACATATGCTACCACAAAGCAAATCTCCGACTCTTTCTTGGCAACGTCTGTTATTTATTAAGAATGATTTGAACACTCTCTAGATTGGTATCATAAAATTGATATTTTTGTTGCGTATAAATCAAATTCCAATTAGTATAAATAATCTCTATATGTGTCTATACAGAAGTCACCATGTCAAAGCTATAGTGTCAACTTTAAATGTTCAAGGGTTTTCAACATTGGGACTACTGAAATAAATACAATAATATTTACCACTTTTTATGTGTCAATAGTTTTTTATGAAATTTTTTATTTTTAGACTTTGCGATTATGAGTTTCTGATAAGATTCCGAGTGTCAGTGAAAAGTCGGCGCTTATTTATAATTGCCAGGGATGATAAACTTCTCGTAAAGCTATTCTGAATCATATTGCATAATATCCAAGAGTATCAGAGAGTCGCGTTGCAGTCGTGGAAATTGTAGCAGAGAATACATTCATCAAGGACTACCAATGTCCAAAACGTATGGTAAACTAAGAGAAACGTTGGTAAAGTATGATAAACTAATGGAAACCTTGGCTTGATTTGTTTCGCACAGCATTCAGATCATTGAATTTGTAATTCCACAGAGCGAAAAATATCTGTGTAATATATTAAATATAAAATATCTTAATAAATCATTGTGTTTGACTTACCAACAAAGCAGTAAATTTAGAAAAGAATAACTGAAAAACATATTTAAAAAACAATCTGAATAAAAAAGTCATAGAAATAATAGATCATATATTTACCTCAGTCAAATAAAACAAATACTTTACAGACGTTTCCGCATTACAATCTCACAATATACGAGTTTCAGGAAGTGTTCTTGTTTAATCTGGTCATCACGTTGTTCATCTGGTGTGAACAGATAGTAAAAGTTGCAGAAACCTGCGTATACCAAAAAAACATTTAAAAAAATACGTGTGCAATATCAGTGGCCATATTAAATGTTTACTGTGGTCAGTAGAAAAATTCGATCGATACGGCTATGGTGACTGATAGCCAACATAAAAGTATAAATATAGATAAAATAAATAAATCTTTGTATTTCTTTGAATCCCTTCATGGTCAGAATGGAGGGGATTCAGCACACAGTGGAAGTCCGCAACTTCACCTTACCTGGTGACCTGGTTTTCCCATGCTTAGTTGTATCCTATTGTCCGTCTTTGTCATAGAAAACAACAATATTGGGTGCATGTCTTTCAACGCAGTGACTGTTTTAGATTTCAAAAAGCTTTCTCAAGATCTCAGATATAACAATTAAAACCTTCGAAGAGGTAGGTGACTCAATAAAATGGACCCGATTTATGGAACTCAAGGTAAAGAAAAGCCTATATTTTTTAGAACTAGCCACCTTCAAAATGGGTACAAATCGTTCAAGCCAAAATGTCAGCCATTAGATTTCCAAGGCTTTCCTACAAGTTTTAAACCAATCATTCATAAAGAAAAATAACCAACTTATATATAAACAAACGCTTGATTTGACTCTACAACTTAAAATCTCTTCACAATCTGTTAGGGAGTCACACCTCTGATACTTGAATATTCTTGTTGGTCGAATATTAAAAATACAATACAAAATATGTAAAAATACAATACGGGATGTGTATTGGTTAAACGACTTCAGTGATTTTTTGTTTGCTATAGTTTTGTACTCATTTAAACATTGAAAATAAATGTGCTTGTTTATTTTTAAATAGATATCTAACAGATAGATACCCACCCTTGAAAGCTCTATACTCTCAATGTCCACACTCATGACGAGCGCGGGAATAAACTGATTCGTTCACCTAATCTCGTGGTACCTCGCCTCCCTGGGTTTACATTCCGTATAGATTTTTGGTCACAGACCAAAGAATAATGCCCCCTCCCCCCCTTGGCCAGCAAAAAACTAACTAAGACAAAAATACACTAAACATTTGCTTGGCATAACAGCTACGATAAAGAGGACATTCAGCGCCCTGAGGCACTGAAGGCATGGTTGAGATCTACCATGATAAAAGACCGTCTCAATGGAAAGTTGCTGGAAAACGATCAAGAACACTTCAAAGGGGATAAAACGAAAATTGTGCTTTACTTAAATATGCTGGTACAAAACGAGTAATATTACATATTTTAAATATATACATGAATTTGATCATTTAATTTTTCGGTCAAAATCTTTATTTATTTTATACTTTATACTCTTTAGTCTACATTTTCTAAGTTTTTCAACTAGGATATCATGTTGCACATAGTCGATTGCCTTCGATAAGTCGCGGAAGGTATATATTTCTTTATTTATATATAAACTTTTATTTTCAAAAGCCATTAATATACTTGCCAACATTTTGTTAGCTGCATCAGTGGTGAATTAACCGGAGAGAAAATCAAATTGAAAATTTGACAGAAGATTAATAGATTAAAAAAACGCGACGAGTTTTTGAAACATGACTCTCCATTATCTTTCTTAAGGTAGATGTTGATATAGGTCGATAGTTGTTCATTTCATTTAAGTTGCCTTTCTTAAAAACCAATTATTTTTGAAATTTTTAGGCAACGTGGAAAAGTTCCATTATTTATACATGAATTAGCCAATTTTGTTAGAGGAAATATCAGAAAAGCTAAAATGATTTCTATTTGAAGTACTTGCTATAACTGGAGTGATACGACTAAAAGTACTTGATACGTTCTTTGTGGTTTCGGAAGCGATATTTGCAAAAAAAAACTATTAAAATCATTAGAATTTAAATTAGAATCACTCTTTTTATCTATATGTTTTGAATTTATTATATCCCAAGATGATTTCGAAATGTTTGTACTACGGGAAATATAATACTTGTTGCCATTTTTTTAATAATATTCTCTTTTTCTCTGTACTCTATTATTTCACTCTATCGCCTATGCCTGTTAAATTTGTGTACTTATTGTATTTGTAAATAATAAAGTAAATTTATATTTTCACGCATTGGCCGTAACTCATTATTATACCATTCTATCTTTGATTTTTCAGAATATATATTTTTTACTTTGATTGGAAAAGCAACATTAATAATGTTAAGAGAATGTTAACGAAGTTCCAATCTATTATATTTAAATTATTATAGAAACTGTTTTGTTTTAGCTGATATGTTGTATACGACAATAACTGGTTTGAAAGCTAAATAATATCTATCGTCAATTTCACCACCTGTCGCTTTGTTTTTTTATTCCTATCATAAATTCCCAATTTGTGTTAAGTTTACGATATCGGTGGACACTTATTGTGTTTAAAATATAATTTCTTTACAAAGCGTTTCGCTGACAGCTTTATCATATTGCAGTGGGATTATTATTTTTACGGTGCTAAAATGTGGAAGAAATTAAAGAAATCGAACCATCAAAAACAGACTATTTCAAGGTTTGAGCGAATTGTAGGAGGAACAGATTGATTCTTTCAAAACAGCTATAAATCTGAATGCACAGCACTATTTAAAATATCTTGGAACACGGGAAAAGTTTGTTATTTAGTCCATTCCACGTCAAACTGTTCGAAGTTATTCTTGTAATCTGCATTAAGATATTCAAATTGACTGTTTTATTAAAGCATTTCGCCTTTGTTCATTTCATTTAGGTGAAAGAAAATATAGGCCTATTGGAATCGGAAAATGAATGATTTCTGGTAAAATATGTTTCATGATTAGTTTACTACTGTTTTAATATTACGTATCTAACGAGGGATTTGCAATTTCTTGCAAAAGAGGGGCGGTGGTAGCATACATGCACTGAAAAAAATGTTTTACATTTTTATATTTTTATCTTTAAAAAACACTATTTAAGCTTTACTCATATAACAGTCTAAACATTAAAATTTAAAAAAAATGTTAATTCGCGGGTAAAACGTTGACTCCGAAAGTTAAACTCCAAGGTTAAACGAAACTATAAACTGTTGAATCCAACATACAGTTGATTATGTGCGGGTCAACAAACCACAACAACATACCACAGTGATTTTCTTATTAAATCTCACCCTATCGTAGACATAACCTTAGCCTTGAAACCAGGCCACGTGTCATTGAACTGTAGACAGCCTGAACGTGCTAAGCAAAAACCATAGGAACTAAAGAATAGGGACGCAGTGGGTACTAGAGATGCGCTTACACCAATCAATCATGTTCTATGAAAAAGATGGAATTACTATTATACAAATGTTCCGCCAGAAAAATCGTAACATAATGTCTTGAGAATTAATAAAGAATGTTAAATGAAGAAAGCCGTCGATTTCTCTTATAGATTTATTCAGAATTATGTACCTACAACAAACTTCTGATATCTAAATGGTTAATTGACAAGGTATTGGCCCTCAATCAACGAGGTTGCTTGAAAAATCTTAAAAAATTGGTAGGTTGGTTCTTAAAATCATCTTGGTTCCTAACACAATCATTTATTCTCAACCGATTGATTGATCTTACTCATATGATGAGGTAGAATACAATTTCCCAGGCCGTTTCAAATTTTGTTTATAAATTTACTTGAAACTAAATACTTTTGTGCCCAAAAAACTTAATAATAACATCTAAGTATATCTTGTGTCATGAATGTTTCTGGCAATTGAGAAAATCTGAGTCAAACCTGACTTGATAAGTCCATATCTGTAAGTCCAAACTGCAAATACTCCCCATCTCCGTCATACTATCGATGTCTCACACGGTAGGAGAATTTCTCTAGTTACTGATCTAGTTACTCTATTATAAAGCTGTATGTTATAAATTACTAAATCTAGTTTCCAAAATAAATATTATAAAGTATTACTTACTTTCGGTGGTACCATATTATAGCAATTCATAGACCAATCAAATTTATTTTTTTTACATGTTCATTTACTGCTCTCTCTCATTCCTCACCAAAGGCAAACAATTCGACAACAAATTGCTTATGGCACCGAAATCTGCCTTTGATAAATTATGAATACGAATCGAAAGTGCTTTAGTTGTTTGATTAAAATGCATAAACGGTCCACAGTTGGTCTTAATTGCTAGCCGTTGTCCACTTTGTCCGGTGGGGAAACCTTTGAACACGTAGGGCTCTTGCAAGTTTCTGGACGACTGGCCTGAGTTAGTCACGCCCGCGAGCCGAGCTTGAATTATTAAGAAGAAATCATGTCCGGCTATAAAGAGACATAGACCACTTACTTTATGGTCACTAATTGAAACGTGCGTTTCGCAAACACGATTTGCTATTAAATGTTTTGCTAACTGCTCCCAGGGACGATATTGGGGCTTAAGTTTATACCTTTCCGAATGAAGTTTCAAGCAGTTGCGCTTTAATAAGCTGCTAATTTTCGTTTGATCTTTTGTGGAATGGACAGAAGTTGTGAACATTTAAAATAAACCGCCTTGCACCTCATTATATTTCATGAGAAGACCACATATTTTTTTGGAATGAAACAGTTCTGCAAATTAGCTTGTTGATAATATGTTGATATAATTGGATATAATTATTGATATTCACTACCTTTCTAAAAAACATTTCTACAAATGTTTTTTGTAGAAATACCCGGTTACTTGATAAATTAATGTACATATTTTATGTCCAACAGAAAAAAAATTCTTCAAGTACGTAGCCCTATGTGTAACAAAACTAAACATTATTTAAAAGTTATACTGAAGAAATGCATGATATTAGGTATACCGAATACTGATAACATATGTTGAAGATGTAATTATGTTATACTTAACATATTACTGACTAATTTCAGTTACATTTATTTGTTGCTCAAGGTTACATAATCCATATTTCTTATTATAATATATCTCTGAGACATATTAATTATTGTAGCAATGTCCATATCACAACCCAAAATAGGCCCTAAGCGAGTGCGAAACCCAAATATTTCTTACTATAGAAGTCATACCTCAAAGTGCGCTACTATATTTATTATATTATCATACATATAGTTTGTAGGTACAAAATCATTTATAATTTATTATTTAAATTCAAATGTATTCGAATTTTCCGACCAAGAGCCGAGCGATCGATCCAATATTTCAGTATCGATCTAAGTATCGAAAGTATTTCCAATATTTCTGAAAATAAGTTTAAAGTTTAGCGTTTTTAGTTACTGGTGTTAGTGTTTAGTGTTATATTTCATTATTACACTATATTTATTGCGTGGTGTGCAGACATGACACTATCTGCTTTTACAAACTGACAATCAGTTTGTAAAAGCAGATAGTAATAATTTACTTAATGTGGATGTATGTACACTAATGTAATTTATAATTTCAAATGATTACTATAATACCAGGGAAATCCGAGGAGTAAATGCACAATTGTGAGTTATTTTTGAAGTTACTTTCATAGTTTAACTTATATTAAGAAACTTATATTCAACCAAAATAGAGTACATAATCTTCATTCACGCAGGAAATTTTAGTTAGATTCAGTATTTAACAGAAATATATTTAACGGTTGTAATACCGAATTCCTATTTGAAAAACAAGATCAATATTTGCTTGCTTGATATACCTAATTGTACTTATATTGTAGACTACCTGCGACTTCATCAGCGTAAATTTAACATAGCAATAGCCCGCTCTCGCGTTCTGATCCCGCGCGACAGGCAGCCTTTGTAATATTCAGTCGTGGGAGCGGGAGTGAGGCGCCTTTCGGTGCGGCGACGGCGGCGTGCGTGGTACTGGATACTGCTACCTTATTACTCGAAGATCGAAGGTTATTACTCGAAGCAAGTAAAAATACTCGGGAGATTTACGTTAATAATTAATTATTTGTTAATTGAATGTATACTTCCCTATTTGAATAGAATTTGTTTCACAATCTCTTGGATTTTAATTTTTTTGTGCAGAACCGAAATTCTTTTTTTAAATAAAAGTAGTCTAAGTTATAGTTAAGGAAATGGCACGTCAAGCCGATATTGGACAGGCAACCGGATGGCGAGTGGTAATCTCGGCCTTTGAGTAGTACAAAGCCCCCTCGTAGCGGCAAAAGTGACCCCAAATGGGCAGGGGCGGGGATATGAGGCTGGGACAAAATAGAAAAATTTTTGACAAAGCAACCGGATAAAAATGCGGTAGCATTGAAGGTAATACCCGAATTATATAATAATTTTTTTTTGCCAGCCGAAACACACTGGCAGTTTTTGCACTAGCGAATAAAAAAAACAAGAAAAAAAGTTATGAGGCAATCGCTTCAAAATTGGTGAGCATACAGTTTCGGAGAAACAACCCCTCAAAGTCGCCGAAAAACCCTTTTTTTCGATTGTTTCAACAATAATTTAAAAAAACACCATACCCATACTACCCCTTTATATCTATATATTTCAATACATTTCAGTAATTCCCTGCTTTTATTAATAAAAAAATGATATTTATAAAAGATATAATTGACTTATTCCCTATTGTAACCCTGAAAAGAAAACCAGGTAGGTAAAGAGGACTATTCCATTAGAGATACATTTATCGTATATTCACTATAATTGTTTGTTTGCATTGGGTTAAGAAGAATCCTATTCCATTTGTGGAATTTTTCTTATAGAAGTAAAATACACAAAATTTTATCTATTTATTACCGTCACGTTAACGAAATAAATATAATGTAAATAATTCTCAAAGGTTATGATTTACAAATTAACTATATACATTATATTAAGTTGTATTTAGGAATAAAAATAAATCTTAAAAATTTGCTATAATAAAAAAATATTTGTAATGCTACCCCAAAAAAACCCTGGAACATTTTCAGTCTAATCGGACGTAGTAAATGGCAAAATTGTCAGCAATTTTCGAGCCGCCCGCCATACAGAATATTTGAGCTGACAAAAAATCTGTGATCTGCGACTCCGAAGCTTTAATTACCAATAATAAATCTGTTATAAATTATTAGCCTCGCGCGCCAGCGAACCGTTTCAAAGTCGTGACGCCACAGCCTACAAACGAAATTTACAAACGACGAGGAGATCGATTCGGTCGGCTACGGGATATCTCACTACTCGACCACTTGATTTCAGAGTTCATTCGGCCATTTTCCGGCGCTACGCCTACAGAATATTGACGACACATCTCCTTTCGTGCCGCTTCAATGTTATCCCTGTTTAGATCCTTCATACTGATCGCGCGGAATTAGAAATCTTGTTTTTTTTTTTGTGAAATACACGTTTTATTACAACGTTACGCTGTTTTTTAATATTATTTTTATATTAAAAATTTTAGTCATGTTCCCTATTGTCTATTTATTTTCTCCATTATGAATGAATGTCGTTCTTCTACATTTGGAGGACAACAAGTACTAATAAAATGACATTCTGTAAACCTGATGTATTCTTACAAGGGGCTAAAAAAACCAACTCGTATAATATTTTTCATCACAAGTTCATCGTTAAATATAGATCTAATCTGCAATTTTTTTTCTCGAGTTTTATTCGCAAAATTTATAACAAAAAATTAAATTGTTCTCAATGTTTTACCTGTTTAGATCCTTCATACTGATCGCGCGGAATTAGAAATCTTATTTTTTTTTGTGAAATACACTTTTTATTACAACGTTACGCTGTTTTTTAATATTATTTTTATATTTAAAATTTTAGTCATGTTCCCTATTGTCTATTTATTTTCTCCATTATGAATGAATGTCGTTCTTCTACATTTGGAGGACAACAAGTACTAATAAAATTACATTCTGTAAACCTGATGTATTCTTACAAGGGGCTAAAAAAACCAACCCCTATAATATTTTTCATCACAACTTCATCGTTAAATATAGATCTAATCTGCAATTTTTTTTCTCGAGTTTTATTCGCAAAATTTATAATAAAAAATTAAATTGTTCTCAATGTTATCTCTGTTTAGATCCTTCATACTGATCGCACGGAATTAGAAATCTTGTTTTTTTTTGTGAAATACACATTTTATTACAACGTTACGCTGTTTTTTAATATTATTTTTATATTTAAAATTTTAGTCATGTTCCCTATTGTCTATTTATTTTCTCCATTACGAATGAATGTCGTTCTTCTACATTTGGCAGACAACTTGTACTAATCAAATGACATTCTGTAAACCTGATGTATTCTTACAAGGGGCTAAAAAAACCAACCCCTATAATATTTTTAATCAGAACTTCATCGTTAAATATAAATCTAATCTGTATTTTTTTTCTCGAGTTTTATTCGCAAAATTTATAATAAAAAATTAAATTATACACATTAACAAATTAACAAAAAAGTTGAATAGATACTCGTGAATCAAATTTATAAATGAATGTATCAAGTAGATACGTTTTAAAGGGACCGCCTAGCCAGAAAGATTTTCGATCTTCCGAGTCTATCTTCCGTGGACGTTGGCGGCTCTTGGATGACCTAGGCAAGATTGGGACGGACTGTGACGTCCGCCTGAGACCTGGGAATACTCAACATCTGCTGCGGGTGTGTGGTCCCCGATAAATAATGAGGACAGAGTAATAAATCTTTGTAACTCAGAACCATGCTATCATACATAAAAAATTGTCACTTTGCCACCAAGCCACCCGTAATAAATAGGATGGTTTGAAGAAAATACCTCTAAGTAAAAAGGAGAAACGTACAATGGACCTAATGAGAGGCCTAAGTGCTGTGGAAGTAAAAACCACTACATTCCGACCCATATACAATACATACGACATGTGTTAAAGCAGGTACACCATTCGTATCTAAATAGCTTTACTATAAATATTTACGAATTCCTGCATATATATATATATATATATATATATATATATATATATATATATATATATATATATATATATATATATATATATATATATATATATATGGGTTAGATTTATGCGAAGAACATTAAAATACTAAAAGGTTATTATAAAGGTATAAAAATTTACATTGATTTTATTTGTTTTACCTAGGAATCCATTATAGCGTGCTCAACCTAGCCAACCTCAGAAAAATAAAGTTGTTTACGAAACAGATGAGCGGGATGGCATGAAAGGAACCTGGCCAGTCGTTATGTATACTAAAGCAAAATAAAGTGGATTTTTAAGGTACACGTAATCAATCAAAGTCGCAATAAATCAATCACAAAGCGGTGTCGATTCATCTGATGCTCATAAATTCAACTACTTTCCTATGGTTATGGATATACGAGTTCTAGATCACCTTCCCCTAAATGACCACCGTACCGGAAGAAAAGAGAGAATTCAGCTGAATTCTTTTACATCAATCGATGATTCACTCTCGTTTCAATCCGACGCTGTATGCGCCACGGGTAGGGAACACTCACGGTCGGTCGGGATAACTGTTCAGCATGTAACACTTTTTCTTTCTAGCTGTAATTTGCAGGTAAACTAATTAGAATTTATTTCAGAAATTTATTTAGTATTTAGAATTTATGATTATTCAGAATTTACAAGTATTCCCATAAGACTGTCAAATCAACTTAATTTATATAAATTTTTCGTATGAATTAAATGCAAGATTACACTTCTCTATGGGTAATAGCATAGATTAATCTATGGTAATAGGTATATAATATAAAATATGATATTCTACAGTCAAGATGTATGTAAAAACTGTCAGTTGTGTTTATTTTTTAGATTGTTTCCAATGAAATACCTGATGTGTCTGATAGTGATATGTTTACGATTTAGGGTTAAACTTATCGCCACGTTTGTTATGATTAAAAATACCGCTAGTACCCTTGAATGTTTAGAAAATGGTCTCATCAAATGTTTAGAACTTGGTCAATTTGTATTTTGTTGAAGGTAGTAAGAAGTTTAAGAAAGAAGAAGAAGGCATTTTGTATGTGGTGATTGAATTGTTAAGATTTGATTGGACTGGATTTCTTGAAAGTGGCAGGTATTCTGTTAATTATCGGTTTATGAAGAAATAAATAATATTGTGTAACAAACAAGGTAGGTATGTCCCTGAATTGGGTCTCTTATTATCCGTTAAGTGAGGAGGAATAGCAAAATGGCACGGACATTGAAATGCAAATTAATAAATAAGTAGATAATAAAAAAATTACAAATTTCTATTGGAAAATTTCTTATTGATGTAATAATTATCAAATATGTTGTGGATAATGAATTATTGTATTGATCGTTGATAAGTTATTGCACCATAGGTACTGGTATACTCGGGATTTTTTGTTACAAATCCGTTATTTATTTTACATAGCCCAGCCACAGCCCAGCCTCATAGTAACGATATTATTTTACTATATTATTATCGTAAATACTTGAGCTTTCATTACACATCAGTAGCAAATAAGTTTGTTTATTTTTATATTTTCCTGACTAAAAAATATTTTTTAAAATATCAATCCGGTCATTAAAACCTATTAGACATTTACTGTATGCCCCCTGTATGTCGTATTGAATATGTGTGTGCCCTTACAAAATGGAATTATATACATATTTTTATCTTTTTAAATATGCCATCCTCTTGTTAAATCTATGAAGTTGTTTATCCGCTCTAATTCCGTTAAACTGGTATTTTAAAGTAAGGTGATAATATAAATCAAAGTGTAAGTCTAAGTCACCTACTATTTTATTTAATACGTCTAATTATATCCCCTGATGTTCCATATATTGCTACCGCATAATGTCGCTACCAGCTAGTGCGTTACCTTTCTACCTTCCATGACTGGGATCTGTTTTAACGAAAGCTGTTAAAAGCATATGTGCCAGCAATAAATTTAATTGCTTTATGGTTTGCTGACATCATTGATTTTAACTTTTTCGTTTATATGACCATGCATGATGTTCAATTTTCTCCTCTCTTACTCATCAATACCTACCGGTCTTAATGAGGGCAATATCAGGGAGCTTTTGTTACTCGTTTTACGACATTGTTCCCGGATTTTTCAGCATGGATAAATGAATTATTTTGATATAGGTTGATATTTAGTACTAGCATAATCTTATATTTTATATGTATATTTCGACCATCACATTATATATATATATATATATATATATATATATATATATATATATATATATATATATATATATATATATATATATATATATATATATATATATATGTATATATATAAATATATATATATATATATATATATATATATATATATATATATATATATATATATATATATATATATATTATTATATATATATATATGGATTTTTCAGCATGGATAAATGAATTATTTTGATATAGGTTGATATTTAGTACTAGCATAATCTTATATTTTATATGTATATTTCGACCATCACATTATATATATATATATATATATATATATATATATATATATATATATATATATATATATATATATATATATATATATATATATATATATATATATATATATATATATATATATATATATATATATATGTATATATATAAATATATATATATATATATATATATATATATATATATATATATATATATATATATATATATATATATATATATATATATATATATATATATATATATATATATATATATATATATATATATATATATATATATATATATATATATATATATATATATATATATATATATATATATATATATATATATATAAATACGTTTGACAATTCTTAGCCTAATTTATAGTGTTTTGGTTTGATATACAAACTAGAGCAAAAAATTGTATTTTACAAATATAACCCATACCAATTACTACAGAAGCGGTAAATCACATCACTATGCAATATAAAAGGATATTTAGTGTAAAATTGTATATCGCCACAATTTCTTGTGAATATAATTCGGGTCTCCAGTCCGCGGCTTACCATATCGGTCGCTATCCCTCTTCAACTGATATAAATCCCATTTCCCTTCTCGCTCACTTAGAAGACACATGCATGAACAAGCCGAGGGTTTATTGGCTTTACTGCTCAGTGGCGTATCATCATACGCAACTAAGGTGAAGTGACTTCAAAAGATGTCATTATGTCATATTCATATATGCGCAAAACTTACTAAGCCAATAAATTATTTAGTTTTGAAGTGAGATATTTTCGGGGCTTTGCTTTTTTACTCCTTGATGAGCCTAGTTCTTCCATTGCACCTATAAACACTATACACTACGTTCTATAAATACTATAATACTATAATAACACTATAAAATGTTAACTAAAAGCATTGATTTTACAACCCTAGACACTATTATTATCAAAACAATCGGGCACGCCTTTTACACTTCACGTACATGTTCGATGTCGCGTTGTAAACACCTACCTAATACGGTCAAGGACACAATAACTCATCGAACACCTGCAACTGCCACTGAGACAATAACAAAAAATATCCGTTAATACAACGAGCGAAATTATACCTATATGCGTGCCACCCTATAGATGTCTTTCAGACGATACCAACACATGAAACGTTCGATCGGAAAAAATAAAAACAAATACACTTGCAGTTCGCATCCATTTGCAATTTGTTTTTGATATATTATAAATTAAATTGAGTTAACATTCTTGTTTTTTATTTTATTTTGTATATTAGGATAATTGCGCGCACCACTGAGCACCGCATTCCGTTAGTTTGCATATCAAACGAAAGCACTATAGTCTAGCTTAAAATTAGAGACCGAAATTAAGTTCCTAATAGTCTACGCATATATACAAAATTGAAAATAATATAGAAGATGTTATAAAAAACTGCTGCCCAGTAATACCTTTAATATAATATGGTGGTTCGAGTAAAAGAACGAAAACTTGAATTTTTAGTCAAGGCCTAGACCTTAACAACATATTTAAAAATTGTCGCTACTCCACCTTTTGTAAGACAAAGGCCTTCTTTAGCCCCTATGGATTGGAGTATTGTTCTAAATCTTCTATATGCTGTTTTGTAAGATTTAGTTTCAGCAAAAAAATATTACACACTTAGCTTTTTCATTTAAATTAGATAAACATTTTTCATAATCAAACTCGAGTAGGTACCCAAGTTGCTAATAAACTAATTTGACGTTTACTGTATATAGTTTACTTTGTGAATCTATATTTATTTCGTAGGGTTTCGATAAAACGCATTAATCGGTTATAAAACCATCACTCTGTATAATTTCCATGATAAATATAGAATTTTCATAAAGGGGAAACAATTAGCTTTCCAAGTGTACAATTCACTTATACACACTGTGTAACAAAACTATAGTCAGTGTTTCATTTGATATAACAAAGACATGTACCAAATTATTAACCCAGTTTCTGGTAAATCCCAGCTTCAGTGCAAATTTAATATAAGCAAGTCCAAATATTTATTTAAATATTTTGATGTCATACTAGTTCATTACTGTGTTTTCGTTGCTTTGTTACCAACTATAGTGCTTTCGTTTGATATGCAAATTAATGGAATGCGGTGCTCAGTGGCGCGCACAATTATCCCAATATAGGAAATAAAATTTTTAAAAAAATCTTATCATTCTCGTAGAACAGAACAGCTGCCCACAACTGCATGGCGGAAAGGGCAAATTAAGATGGCTGGAAGAAAGAAATATTGAACACGATGATTCACTACTTAAAGCTGAATTGTTGACACTGGCAAGGCAACCTTTTCCAGCTTTCGAGAAGTATATAGTGGATGAAATGGAAGCAAGAGGAGGTAATTCGATTGTCTCCATATCACTGCGAACTGAACCCAATTGAGCTCATTTAGGCGCAAATAAAAGGGAAAGTTGTTGGAGAAAATACAACATTTAAGTTAGCTAATGTAAAAAAAATTCTCAATGGTGCAATCAAAGAAGTAAATGCGGCCAACTGGATAAAATATATAGACCATGTGAAGAAGGTAGATATTATGATGGATACTCCGGATCCCCCCGTTAAACCAGTCATAATAAATGTAAATCAAGACATTAGCGAAAGTGACTTATTTTCAAATAGTGAATAGTGATATGAATTTCCGATGTGAGTTTTTGTGAAGAGCGCATATCAAAATATCCCGCAAATTGGTGAGTTAATTTGCTATAAATTTTACTAACATTCTTACCTATACTAATAATAAGTAACCTAACCACATTCTATCCTAGCAAGGGGCGCTCTTACCTCCCCGTGGTCCTTGCTGGGCAATAGCAATTTAATTTCTTTCTTTTATTTTAATTTGTTATTGCCTAAATTGAGCACTAAATTTTACACGCAACATGCAATTTTTTTCAATATATTTTAAATACATTCAAAACTAAATAATTTGTTGGCTTAAAGTTTTGCACATATATGAATATGACATAATAAGACATATTTTGAAGTCACTTCACCTTGGTTGCGCATGATGATACGCCACTGAGCAGTAAAGCCAGTAAATCGCCGGCTTGTTCATGCAGGTGTCTTCTAAGTGAGAGAGAAGGGAAATGGGATTTATATGAGTTGAAGAGGGATAGCGACCGATATGGTAAGCCGCGGACTGGAGACCCTAGTTCTATTCACAAGAAATTGTGGCGGTATACAATTTTACACTAAATATCCTTTTATATTGCCTAGTGATGTGATTTACCGATTTTAGTAAATGGTACGGGTTATCTTTGTAAAATGCCGCACAATGTTTTGTTCTAGTTTGTATATCAGATGAAAACACTTTACATTAGTGTACATTGCGCCCGCCATAAAGTTCACTTTATGTCCGCGCGGGCCTTAAAGACAACAAAAAACCAGGTGAAATTAAATTTGTTTATTTTAATAAATATACAGCAAATTGATGTTTATTATTTCTTCTCAATATTCAAATAATGACGTTGTGGATGCAAGAACAAACTAGTATGACATAAAAGTTTGTATGCACCTCGGGTGTTAAGTAGATGTTTATGCCCTTAGGGCGAGGATGTTACAAAATCGTCTACCATTGTGTTTGTTATAATGTCCGCCTGTCTATACGTCAGGGTGCCGCGTTTGATGTTAACACGCTATCTTAAAAACGAAATGTTTACACAAACTTGTTTTTGGAATCGAACTTTGAACTTTGAAATCGCATGGTTCTGAAACTTGACGGCCATACGCAGCATAACGTTCCATAGTTTTATAAAAAATTACTAGTAGATATCCTCCTAGGACTCGAAATTTGTGTGTCAAGAATTTTTTATACATATAAATAAAGGCATAATTTAGGCGTTTAGGTGAAAATTTGGTTTCTTACTACGGCAGCGGTTAAATCCTGGACTCGAGTCGAGGGGCTCCGGGTTCAAATCCCACCAAGATCCCACCTTTTTGCGTCATTCATTACTTTTTATATATTCGCCTAACATTGTTAATACAATCCCTAAGAACTTTCTACAAAAAAATATGAATATAGGTTATAAAATATAGGTTGTCTAAACACTCAGAAGGTGTTTTAGGGTTTATATATTTTTGTTTAATATAGCGCAACTTTTGGGAGCGCTAAATTTTAATGACAAAACAGCGAAAGAATCAGCGCGGTACCTTTTCGCCTCCCAATCAAATACAGGGTCCGCCAATAGGGACGCTCGATCTTTGACAGCTCATGGCGGCCATGTTGTTTGTGGTAGAGTTGGCAAACGTAGTTGTTATTATTCAGTGTATCTTCACAAATCACCATGAACCAATTCAGCCGCGAGCAACATGTGCAAATCGTTAAAACTTATTACGAAAATCATTCATCGGTTCGAGCAACGTTCCGCGCGCTCCGCCAATTTTACGGTGCAATTGATCGTCCTGCTGAGTCGACTATCCGTCGTTTGATTAACAAATTCGAGGCAACCGGTTCGGTGAACAATCAGCCAACACCGACGCGTCGTCGAAACGTCCGATCTGCCCAGAATGTCGCCGCTGTGCGCGATAGTGTGCGTGAAAATCCGCGACAGTCAATTTCACGTCGCGCACAGGAACTCCGCCTTTCGGAAACATCACTTCGCCGAATCTTGCATCTGGATTTGGGCATGCATCCGTACAAGATCCAGCTGACACAAGAGCTCAAAATAAACGACCATAGACAGCGCCGTATCTTCGCTGATTGGGCTTTAGAGCAGTTGGAAGTCGACCCCGATTTTGGTCGCAAAATCATCTTCAGCGATGAGGCACATTTTTGGTTAAATGGGAATGTCAACAAGCAGAATTGCCGTTATTGGGCCGAGAACAATCCACAGGAGGTCCACCAGGTCGCAATGCACCCAGCAAAGGTAACTGTTTGGTGTGGATTTTGGGCCGGAGGCATCATCGGGCCGTATTTCTTCGAGAACGACGATGGTGTGTCCATCACGGTAAACGGCGAACGATACAGATCCATGATAACGAACTTTTTCTGGCATGAAATCGACAATATGGATGTCGAGGATATGTGGTTTCAGCAGGACGGCGCTACGAGCCACACAGCGCGCGCCACAATGGATCTTCTGCACGAGCGCTTCGGAGGAATGGTTATCTCGCGCGGAGGCGACATCAACTGGCCACCGAGATCGTGCGATTTAACCCCACTAGACTATTTCTTGTGGGGTTTTCTTAAATCACAGGTCTACGCAAACCAACCACAAAACACTGATGCCCTCAAAGTCAACATACGCCACGCCATCGATGAAATACAGCCCGATTTGTGCGCCAGAGTCATTGAAAATTGGACTTCTCGTATGCGCGCCACCCAGCGAAGCCGAGGTGGACATTTGACCGATATTATTTTCCATACATAATGCCTTCGAATACTCTTTCAAACAAAAAATAAATTTCATTTATACCTCTCACACAACTTGCTTTATTTCATTTTAAAGATCGAGCGCGCTTATTGGCGGACCCGTATTAAGGCAAAAAATTACACGTTATGATCCAGAGTTAGGTATTAACTTTTTTTTAATATATCTATATATTAATTTAAAAAAATGTTATTATAGGTTGTTATTATATTATATTGGTTGTTATTATATTATATTATTATAGGTAGTTTTTGCTAAACTTTTTTCAAATGATATTTCTGTGTAATTATGAAGAGATTGTATTTAAATGATGCTGCTGATGTGTGACGAGAGGTACTTACTGCACGGGCTCAATCTACTTTCCAGATCAGGGAGAAACTTTTAGCATTAATTTTTAAAGTTTCGCAGTGCTTCACTTCCTCAACTATTTTCCAACGGGATAGGACCGACCAGGCGTGCGAATAGCGATCCGCATAACTTGCCGATGACAAACGTAAACAGAGAATCTCCGGCAGTCAATAATCCCAGAGACTCTCGAGTTTGATTAAGGCCGTTACGGGTATGAAGAATGTGGGTGACCAGTGTAGCAAACTATCGCAGGACCCCCGCATAGGTGACACACCTCTGCCTAACTCCCAACGACGTCCGTTGCTATGGCGATCGTCGAGTAGGCGCCATCATAAACACTCATTGTTGTGATGCGGTGTGGCCCGGTAAGTGGCTGCAGGACGTCGCCGGTCGTCGCAGGATAGGGAACGAGGGGGGTTAACATCTCCTGGACCTAAATTGGATTTCATCAGATAGGTAAGGGGATGAAGTTGAAGGTAGGTGAGTCCGGAGGGAATCGCCGAAGTGATGAACACAGGATAAAGGAACGGTAAATGAGAACGGTGTTAGCCGTGATAGATCCTAAGCCTGAAAGGTTGAATTGGGCATCGAGAAGAGGCACGAGGGGAAGACTAACTACTACAGGTGCTGATAGGAGTGAGATGTTTGTTGGGAATTCGATCACGTGCTCGCACCTTGCAGGAAACAACGTAGTAGCGGCGATTAAATAAAGAAGGATCTTCATCGCCATCGATTTAGGAAATTCCGAATGCAAGTAGAGTGTCGAAGGTATATCTCTGGGAACAGGTGTAATTATCTGAACGCGAAAAAATCCATGGCAAGTATTATCGGCTTTTATACCGTTGGGGTCCTTTTAAATGTATTTTAATTACAACATAACACGGTGTATGTATACAAGAAGAGTTCTATCAGATAAAAAAGTTCATAAACATGGTAATCCTGCACAGCGAAAGAACTGCGTTATTATATAGCACAAAATGATTTGTCTTACTACAAATTCTACTAGGACTGTTCAATATATTTAAGAAAAAAAACCGAAAATGTTAACGTGAAAAAACAATTTTCTTTATTCTACCGACATCGTTAGAAATTAGTCAAATATGTATAGGACAAGTTAAAATTGTAAAAAATACAGATATCTTATAGTTCAGCCATGAGAACTATAGAAGATGAGAAATAAATATATACTTTCGTGGTTATACACTGTGATATAAATAAATTCTGCTCTACTGCTATCTCAGTTATTATTGCAGCTTTTAACTAGATCAATTGCAATGTTTTTGCCTCTCTGGATGCACTTATGCTCAAAAATAAAAAAAATGGGTTATATTAGCAGCTTTTTTTTGACTTCGAAATACATTTTTAAACAAAACCACATTGAAAATGAAGTCCATGGCTTATGCAATTTTATTTTAGTTTAGTTTCATCGATACATAACATAATTTTTTACGCAAATCATCACACATCATCCAAGTCTCCCAAACGAATATTGTCAATCTAAAATCAATGTATGTTCGGACAGTTAATGAACCAAATGACCGGTTGAAGTATTTTTCGAAAAGGTCCCTTTTGAAAGACGCTCTCATTTTGTTTTTAGCCATTGTTGGCAATGGCATTCAGAATTAAAATAAAAAACTCATTTCTAAAGCTACAAAACGTGTTATTATAAACGTTACAAATTCTACCGAACAAAATAGCAATGTATTCTTACATTTTTTATGTAACTTATTCTTTATGTTTATTTTGTATTTTTGTTCTCAATTATTATGCTCATCTTTAAAGGTTGAAATAAATGCAACATATATAAACAATGGTTGTTTAGGTATTGTATTCTTCTTTAGTTTTGTCCCGCTTTACTTAAAGGTTCAAATAATTTATTAATAATAATAAATAACAATAATAAACATTTGTTTTAGCTTTAAAATTATGTTTCTAGCTTTGATATTTAACGTGACATTTTTCAAAACCCTTTGACTTTAGGTAACGTCTTTTCACAACCAGTTACGAAAAGTAAAATTTTACGCAACTGTTTTTTCAGTTCATTTCATAGTAGTTGTTTTGAAATGCCTAAAATTCAGTTTTCTTAGAAAATATAAAATCGGGAAAATTAGAAAAAATCTTGTATGAAACACGTTGGAACACACTATTTTGTGTAAGTCGTATTCTTTTGTGGAACTTGCTAGTGCTTGTTCCACAGAAATCTGCTCGTTACACAAAATACATAGTACTTTTCCCAACTGGTTACATAAATAGAGCTATTCCAAAGTAGTAGAAATACAAAAAGTTGCGATTATAACATAATTTTTTTATTTAATCAGAGTATTAGAGCATTAGTTAATAACTCTTTTGACAAGCAAAAAAAATGTAAGTGATCTGGTAAAAATATACAGGGGTGAGCCGGGTGAGCATTGTTAAGCGCTATCTGGCACCCACACGCGACTTTCTATTGTTTCTGGCAGTAACATTTTAGTGTTCATTGTATTACAAAAAGATAATTCAGCACTCGAGTAGGGAAAAGTATATCAACAGCAACTTTTCGTTGCTGTTGATATAATTATAATAATTTTTCATTTTTAAAATTATAATATTTATTACTGGATAGGGCTGGAACCTTTGATGTAACTATAACACTCGGAGTAGTTTCCACAAACACCAAAACACTTTCACTACGCTCGACGAGCGTTTCGCCAACCAAGTTGGCATCATCCGGAGACAATTAAAAATCTCACTCAGTTTTAATCGTCTCCGGATGATGCCAACTTGGTTGGCTAAACGCGCGTCGAGCGAAGTGAAAGTGTTTTGGTATTTGTGGAAACTACTCCGAGTGTTATAATATTTATAATAATTTTTCTAAAAAACAAGTGATCCTGTATATCACAGTAGGTAATTCCTAATAGTACCTATGCTGTAAATATCCATAGGTAATCAGAAGCAATTATTTTTTTAAATGGTGCTCTAATTGGATTGAAAAAAAGTTCTTAGGACTATTAAAAAGTACAGGAATATACAGAATTGACTAATAAAATGTGGTTTCGTATAAATAAATTAAATATATGTGAATTCCAAACCTTCCTTCTGAGAATTAAATATTTGATACTCTATAAGTACCTAAGGTATCTCAAAAAAAATATTTTGGAGAATTAACATATGTTTCTGAACAATCAAATCCAACTAATTATTATTTACTAAGAATTAAACTTTTTTTCCTAAAATTAAACATTTAATGGGACAGCATAAATGTTCCCTTCATCTTATGAATAAGATTTATTTGCTAATATTAAATATTTAATATTGCCATTTAAATAAATGCCATATTTATACCAATTAAATATTTACTTATACTAATACTTTTGTAATACTAATAAATCATTTAATTGATACAAATTAATTTTATTTCTCTCAATTAAATTATTTCCTCAGTGTCCTGTTAATTGTTCTTTCGGATATTAATCGGCATAAAACCATAGATGGTTTTTATAAACATCTATTTAAATATTTAATTAAAAAATCCGAGAAATGGATTATTAGAATTGTTATTATTAACACGTTGACGACCGAACACCACCATAGTGGCGATCGGTCTCTGTCGTGTCTGACCGACTACCACTTTAATGGCAAAATTCATCATGCATTTCAAGGGGATATTGATTTGCACCGGTTCGTTTCTGTTGCACCGTTTGTATCCGGCAGGTATTATGGAAGACAATATGTCACCTGTGTGCCAATAAAGTGGTATTTGCTTGAAAATATCAGATATTCCTTTTTTTTCTAATTTCACTTCATAGAAACAATTCATCCAAAAGTTACAGGTAGCTGTGGTACATGACAAACAACGCTGTTAAAGCTGCCGGTCATCAACATGTTAAAATATGCTTAGTAATAAATTATAAATTAAATGTATAGATATATCAAATATGTTTCATCCACCATTGCAAACTATCCCCTGTTTCGTAAACATGTCGCAGATAAAATAAATGTGTGGCCTTAATTCGCGGCAATAACGATGTATAACTCGTATAGCTATTTTAATGAGGCAATTCTAATAAATGGCAGTTAGATAGTTACGTCTAAGTAATTACACCTATATGAAGTTTAGGTAAACTGGAAAACTTTTAAGTTGAGAGATAACTTAAATCATACTAATGATGATGGATGACAAACAGTGGAGTTAGGTACTAAATGCTAAGGATTCTATAAATTCATCAACTCTGAAATCGCAAATAAATATACGTTGTATCTTATACATGGGCAAAAATACAATGGATTAATTACCTTTTGAATGGTCCAGTTTGTATGTGAAACAGACAAAAAGTTATTTTTTTTTCTTTCTGACTAGTGATAGCAGCATTAAAATTATACATGTATACTTGTATACGGTTAGTAAGATTAAACACCTGCAGCATATCACTGTAGCAGGTGTCGGACTGGACAATCGCGCCCTCTTTTTTTTTTCGAGTACCAAAATTTTTCTTTCATTTGACGCATAATAAATTTTTTAATTAAAATTAAAAAAATAAAGTTTTGTAATAAAAAATCGTAACCGCACAAGAACGACAGTGTAGTAGACTCGTTAAAATGAAGCCGGTAACACCATTTTTACCACTGTTGTAATAACTTTCAAAAAAGGACGGTGTTCTGGGGACTATTACTAATATTGCTCTAAAACGAAATTAATTTTTGAGATACTACATAAAAGAAAATAACGAAGCCGTGTATGAATACTACTGGATAGGGCTGGAACCTTTGATGTAACTATAACACTCGAAGTAGTTTCCACAAACACCAAAACACTTTCACTTCGCTCGACGCGCGTTTCGCCAACCAAGTTGGCATCATCCGGAGACGATTAGAACTAATCTTAAACTACAAAATCTACCATATCTAAGCAACGCGTAAAGCGGGCTATACGGTATAGGTCCCTTGTCGCTATTCATACTACTTTTACATTTTACAATTTCTATGCTCTCAAATGCATCCAATTGTCTATTATTGGTCACATTTCTAACTAATCTTAAATTACTAATACTTATCTATTCTATGATTGTTGTCAAAAGCATGTTGTGCAACACTAGACTTATCTGTTCTTCCATATTTTAGATGAGCCATATGCTCTTTAAATCTGGTGTTAATTGATCGTCTCGTTTGTTCAATAAATATGTTGAACAAATTGTGTTCTATCTCAATCATTACAACTAATTTCGTAAATCCCAGACCTTTTATTTGGAACAATTTTATCCTTTGGATTGCCTAAAAGTTGTTGTAATTTATTACTCGACGAATGAATCGCTGTTATACCCACGTTTTTGAAGACCTTACTCAAACCACGAGTAAACCAGGGTTCGTACGGGATGGGTACATATTTTGGAGTCTCTATATCCTTTTGAAAGGTCGTAGAATTACGAAGTGTGTCCTTAAATTTACGCTTCCTAATTAGATTTTCAACTATATCTCTAGGATAACCATTACTCACAGCTATATCTTTAATTAATACTTTTTCTTTTTCAAACCTCTCATTACTGAGAGGGAAACTTAGTAAACGATGGACAAGAAAATTAAAACTTGCCATTTTATGTTGATAGCAGTGGTGAGAGTCATTAGGGATATATCTGTTCGTACTGGTATCTTTTCTATATATATATATATATATATATATATATATATATATATATATATATATATATATATATATATATATATATATATATATATATATGTATATGTATATGTATATATATATATATATATATATATATATATATATATATATATATATATATATATATATATATATATATATATATATATATATATATATATATATATATATATATATATTTATATATATATATTTATATATATATATATATATATATATATATATATATATATATATATATATATATATATATATATATATATATATATATATATATATATATATATATATATATATATATATATATATATATATATATATATATATATATATATCAAATTCTAACCTATTGTCACTATTTTTAACTACTAATACATATAAAAATGGAAGTTTTCCATTATTTCCTAGTTCATATGTAAACTTTACAGAAGTGAAACGACTATTTAATTTGGAAATGAAGTTTTCTACATCCGCAATCTTAGTGTCAAACACGGCAAAAATGTCATCCACATACCTAAGCCAAATCCTAGGAAAATACTCGAATTCTTCTTTTGCTTCAGTTTCAAATCGACTCATGAAGACATTAGCAATGAAAGGCGATAAACAGTTACCCATTGCGGTTCCTTCATGTTCTTCATAGAACTTGTCATTGAAACGGAAGCAATTTTATTTCATACAAAGTTTTGTAAGGTTTATATATTCTTCTATTACTTCTTTTCTATAGTTGTGTAATTCGAGTAAATCCTCAAGATAGTCCAAGGTCTGTGGAACTGGTACACTAGGAAATAATGAACAAACATCAAAGGAAATCAAAATTTCACCCTCTTGCAATTGAATATTCTTGACCTTATCAATGAAATCATTCGATACTTAGATAGACGATAAAATAGACGAATAGACGATAAAATTCATAAGCCAGGGAAGTCGGTGCGTCCAATAGTACTTAGATAGACGATAAAATAGACCATAAAATTCATAAGCCAGGGAAGTCGGTGCGTCCAATAGTATCGTCTATTGGATCTCCGACTTACCACTTATCAAAATGGTTGACTAAGGAATTTGAAAGTTTGCCCATTGCACAGCTTAGTTTTTCAGTTAAAAATTCGAATGATTTCATTGATAAGCTCAAGAATATTCAATTGCAAGAGGGTGAAATTTTGATTTCCTTTGATGTTGCATTTGAGAGCATAGAAATTGTAAAATGTAAAAATAGCACGAATAGCGACAAGGGACCTATACCGTATAGCCCGCTTTACGCGTTGCTTAGCAACCGATCGTTGAAGCGTGATTAGTCACTCGTAAATTTCACGGTGATATCATACCGTATAGCCCGCTTTACGCGTTGCTTAGCAACCGATCGTTGAAGCGTGATTAGTCACGCGTAAATTTCACGGTGATATCATTAGTGACGTCACCATGAAAATAGTATAAATATGGTAGATTTTGTAGTTTAAGATTAGCTTTAATCGTCTCCGGATGATGCCAACTTGGTTGGCGAAACGCGCGTCGAGCGAAG
Organism: Tetropium fuscum; assembly: GCA_964058915.1. Lineage (NCBI taxonomy): Eukaryota > Metazoa > Arthropoda > Insecta > Coleoptera > Cerambycidae > Tetropium > Tetropium fuscum. Next base: position 324,640 of record CAXKVY010001575.1, read on the forward strand.
TGAAAGTATTTTGGTGTTTGTGGAAACTACTCCGAGTGTTAAAATATTAATAGTTAACCATTATTTTTTACATTTTAGTTCGGTTTCCCTTAAAGGGTAGTTGTTTTAGTTTTTTTAAACTATAATTTATTTTTTACTTTTTAGTTCAGTTTGCTATAAAAGCGTGTTTTTTTAGCTTTTTCAAACTATATTTTATTTTATCCTGATGATCCTGGCGAGGACCGGTAACAATTCCATAATTTAACAACTTTGTCATACTCTTGATAAGGGTGCAAAATTTCAGTATAATCTGTGTTTTGAAGTGGGTGGAAATCTCGTTCAAAGATTCTGTTATAAACAAACAAACATACAGGTGAAGCTAATATAGAAGCGTGTTAAAGAGAAAAGTTAAATACTAATTGTAAAGATTAATTTGGCTATACGCAACTTTAATACTGTGCAATAGAAAATAAAAATTTCGATGCTGTACGAGCATTATTACATAGCGGAGTCGACATTAATGTGAATAAATCAAATGTTACATTTTTTTTTAATATTTTTGGAAGTTTTGTTTTAAAAATCAATTTTTTTTAAAAAAATTTTAATCCAAATTTTTTAAAAATTTTTTAAATTAAATTATTGTATTGTCATCGGTCCTTGATAACTGTACAAAGTTTCAGTTCAATTTAAGTTTTGAAGTGGCTGAAAATCTCGTACAAAGATTGCGTTACACCATACATACATTATACAGGTGAAGCTAATAAAAGCGTGTTAAGTAAATTATAGTTTAAAAAAACTTTAAAGGGAAACCGAAATAAAATAAAAAAATAAGTTTAACTCTATTTTAACTCAATATAATTAGATGCTTTTTAGTAAGTTTAAAATAAGAATAAAGTAATTGACAAAAATGATTTTATTGTAAATAAATTATAGTTCAAAAAAACTATAAAAAAACGCTTTGAGGGGAAACCGAACTAAAAAGTAAAAAAATATGTTGAACTATTATGATTTTGTAAAAAAGCGTGGAGTGCATGATGTCAATGAGATATTTATAACAATTGATATCATGCACCTCACGATTTTTTTACAAAATCTTTAAAAATATTTTTAGCTAAACATGATTTTTAGTTCGGTTTCCCTTTAAAGTTTGTTATTTTAGTTTTTTTAAACCATTATATATTTTTTTACTTTTTGGTTCGGTTTTTACTTTTTATTTTTAAACCATATTTTCTTCTTAAAAACCCTAAAAAATGTTGATTGGTTTTACTTTGTGCAATGAAAAATATAATTTTTTTTGTTGTGTGGTGGTCCAAGATTTAATGATACTTTCAGTAAATTCTATATTATGGCGGATGCGCCAATGTGAGATTCTTTTGTCCTGGTTTTTAATGATCCTGGTGAGGACATTAAACAGTTGTCAAATTATTGTATTGTCACCGGTCCTTGATAAGTGTGCAAAGTTCAGTTTAATCGAAGTGGGTGAAAATATCCAAGATTCCGTTACATACATACATACATACAGGTGAGGCTAATATAGGCGAATTAAAAAAAATGGAACACCGAGTGCACATAGAACATTATATTTAAACAATACTACACTATTAATAATGAGATCAAATAAACCAATTACTATTTCACTTTTCCTGAAAGATCTTTCTAAAGTGAGAGGAAGTGATTCCTTAGCTTTAGGTAATAACTCCTAAGTAGTTGTAAAGTAAAACCTTTTAATATCATCAGTGTCAGTTTATGTGAAAACTTTTCGTGCTATTGGAAGGGACATAAATGCCTCATGGTAAACAAACTAATTCATTAAATCAAATGTTTATATCCGTTACTATATTTTTATATAGCTAATTCCACAGATAAAAATCAAATATATGCCAGTAGGAAATATTAGCGAAAAACTATATAGCTCTTAAAAGTATAAGGATAATTAAAAATATAAATTAAGATAACTGAAGAACATATTGGATATTCTAGTCTTGCATGTAGGGAAATCGAATAGGTACATGTCTGCGTCAAGACAGCAAAATGTGAAAACGATTTGTTTAAGTTACATCCAATTTATTTCACTTGAATAAATTTATTGATCCTATATGTAGAAGCGATATAGGAATAACATATAACAAGGTTTGTTTGCAGATGCTGATTTACCTGATAAAACTTAATACAATTTAACACTACTTAATAAAACAAGTCATTCAAATGATGAAGTTATTAACTTTATTTAAAATTGTATTTATTTGATTTACAATAGTTTACACCTTAAGATAAGAAGAAGATAGGAAGAAGAAGACAGGAAGAATAAGATAGGAAGAAGAAGATAGGTAGATAAGAAGAAGATAGGATAGGAAGAAGGAAGGATAGGATAGGATGGGAAGATAAGAAGAAGATAAGTAGAAATCGTCCATCCCGATCAACTTGTTGACGAAATGCACTAGACTCAAAACGCGTGGCAACAACTCGGAATTCTCTCTATCTGAACCTCCGTGTATTTTGGAGCTTTCCTTCTTTTTCGGAAGGCAATATTCTTACTTCTATATATTCTATACGTTTTAATTCGGCTAATAAAATTGCGTATTCATACAGATAACGAAGGCGAATGCATTCGGACGAATATATTAGCCCAAAATTGCTCGGCGTTCAGTGAAAATTTGGTTTGTGTCATTGTGTCCACCATCGAACGATTGCTTTCTGTCATTGGTTTATTTTCGCGGGTATATACAAACAAAAAGCTTTCTGTTAAAACAATAGAGTTGGAGGAAGATTTAATAATTATTGCAAGTGCAGCTTATATTGTTATCAGTGATAGTGAAGAATCAAGGCAAAGAAGGATACATTTGTTTGAATATTTGTGTAATATCAACCAATAAATTTAAAACGCCTTTTTTTGTTGAGTAAAATATTGAGTAAAATATTAATAGAACGCAATATGTAAAAAAAAAATCAATATGTATGAGTGGGATAAAAATCGAAAAAAAAACTATGTTCGAGTGGCCATATTTCGGTCAATTTTTAACCCAAAAAATTTTCCGCCCCTGCATTTCAAAGAAAATTTTGTGTGACCTCTCTGACCCAAAAGAAGTTATAGGCAAAAAAGGCAGAAAAAAATAAAATTCGTAATATTTGTTTTTTTTAAGCCATTTCGGATTATTTAAAGTTCGGCTTAGGAAAATTCGATTCTCTACAAAAAGTGCCACATAAAGTACCTTATATCGAAATTTTGCTTCGTTTGCGAGATATATTGAAAAAACTGAAGAGTGCATTTTCACCCCTATCTCAAATTTCCATCCTTTAATTTAATAACACTCTGCGGTTTGTTCTTCTTAACTGACCCATTGACCGATTACTGCAATAACAACCCATGAACGTCTTAGTTCCTTTCTATATGACACAATCAATAGCTTATTATAGGACAAGCCGCCACTGGTATAGGTACAAGGAACCCTTCCCGGAAGGTAAAAACATCTTATTATTGCTAACGTTTACAAAATTATCTGGAGCAAAATTAACTCAGAACCCAAGAACACTATCCCTGACAATATCTAGGCTAACAATGTCTAAATTAACCACACAAGAAGCCCCTCGCATTTGAAAAAAATAGGAATTATTAGATCAGATATATGTAAATGCAACAATAACTCTAGCGTTGATCTAAACCACTTAATATTTAATTGCTCAAACTATAATGTAGAAAGACAACATTTTATTGCATCTCTCATAAGTCAAAATGTCCAACTCCCTACAAATGTAGAAAATCTTCTGACCCTTCAAGATTACAACATTAATGACATATTATATAATTTTATAAAAACTGACCATCGACGTTAAGTGCATCATATACTATTAAATAAAACATATTAAAAGAAAATAGCTCTTGTAAAAATAAAAACTTAATAAATGCACATTATATAATATATTAAATAAAGTACTTACCGTTTTAAAAAAAATATGAAACCATCAAACATCGACTTGTAGAATAAACATGCATTCCTTACCTGAAACAGAATACTAAAATCAACACCGTAATACATATTTCTGATTTTATTTTAAAATAAAATATAGGAGATAATAATCATTAACAGGAAGCAGGGAAGTCAAACTTTCGGTAGACAATCAGTCTAGATTACGAAGGTATTATCCACCTTGTCTACCTCTGATAATTCCCCCTGTTGAGTTAATTTGGGGATGCTGTTCCTTCATTGTTTAAATTTCGCAAACACGTGCTTCCAGCTCTGTTACATTAACTTAATTAGAAGTATAATGGAAAGGGCAGTGCTAAAAAATATTTAAAGGTAATTAGCAGCAATTTTCTTTGGCGTTCTCACCGCTTTGTATTGTCGCATGGCAGATTTAAGGGTACTTTAATTTACTTGAGTCGAATAACCTATTATGTACGTATAACGAAACAGTTTATTTAATTCAACAATTTTTTATAGCAAACTTGAAAATGTTAAATACAGAACTAACATGTTCTGGAACGATCATATTAGACCCTAAATAGTGCAAGTCAGGTCGCCGTCATCTGCATAAGTTTTTCAAAGGCGTTCAATAAAATAAACTCGACGATACTTTATTGTCAAAAAAAAAGGAATAACGCGTGGAACTTTGTACATGGTATCTTAAATTATTTCAGTCTTACCTATTTGACCGATCCCAATTTTAACCCCGATTTTAAATATAACCTCCCTTCAAACATTAGAAGGTTCCTAAGAAGTCTTAACCGATTTTCTATGTGAATTCACTATGTGTCTTTTTAGTCCAAGCATTCTGCCACGGGCCAGTGTTAAATTTAGAGAAATTCCTATCTGGATAAAAAAAATAAGAGGGTGTAGAAAAAAAATCTGTTTTTTCCATTTTTTTTTATTTTTATATTTTTCAACTCACGCCTGAATTAGGCAATTCAAACCACGTGACAAAATCGGAATTCAATATGACGTGGAGGGCAAAGGAATGCTGATTTAACTGCATTCTCAATGTAAACATAACTGCTTGCTCTCCGCGCCATATTGATTTTGAATTTCGTCACGTCGTTGGATTGCCTAAAGGCGAACTTTACTTAAAAAAATCCGCAAAATTGCAAAAAACGTTTTTTTGTAAGTGACTAAAAAACTATAGCTCCTATCGAAAAAAGTTATATGAAAAAGTTATATGAAAAGCAGAAAAAAATCTATCAAAAGGTTTCTATCATCTATCATAATTTTCGAAATGTTCGCAATTTTCGAGTTAAATCGAAAATACTACTAAAAATCGGATTATCTATAACTCAGTAACTATAACGTTCCCATACTTGTTACTTGGGGTAGATATAGTTAATTGCATGCTAAGACAAAACTTCTTTAAAAAATTCGAAAATATTGATTATTTATCTAAATATATCGAGTTTTCGAAAAAAGATGCTCTCTTAAGTTCGCTATATCTTCTCGGTAGTGGCGCTAGAGCATCTAGTAAGCGCTCATTTTATTCCTGAAAGTTGCTCTATCATCCTGTTTAACAGTTGAAACGATTTTTTTATTTCAAGTCAGAAAATTAATTTGAAATCATGCACCTTTTTTGGAATGTTTTTTTTTCAAATTGCTTTCTCAATTTTTATTTGTCGGAAACGGCAGTTACGGGAATCAATTACTGGTATTTTCTCACCAAATTAAAAAAAATATATCTCGGCTTCTAATGGTCATAACCATTAGAAGCCGAGATATTTTTTTTACAAAAAAATCTGGAAGGCGCAATAAACGATGTAGAGCTCCGAGTTTCATACACGTTAATGTTAAATATCCATATATTCGATAAAAAGATACTACGATAAGATTCAATTTATTTTTAGTATTAGAAATTAAATAAGAAAGTGAAGGGTGCGGAATCGCCGAGTAGCGGAGTGAGGGAAGTGCCTATTTGGCTTCTACGGCAAAAATAAATATGATATTCGTGTCTATCTCGTCGAGCTACCCCAGATGTAGTACAAAAGGATTTACGTAGATGATCTGGAAGCCGAGATACTGAAGATTTAGTAAGCGCGAGTAATTTTGAATGCCCAAAATTCGCAGCGAAAGCGTGAAATCAGTTTTCACTGCACTTTCCCCACTCCGCTGCCCACTCTAGGTGCTACGCTGCGCGTCCGCACGCTTCATTTTATTGTTCAATTTCTGATACCAAAAATCAATGAATCTTATCGTAGTATTTTTTATCCAAAATATGGATATTAAACATAGCTTGTGTGCCCTCTTGGACCTCTTTCCTGGATACACCACTTTTCCCTACAGGCGGCGCTGTAGGAGCTTCAGGTAGCTACGAGTGGATAATTCCAGAGGTACATCATACTTGGAGAAATGCATTTACATATCAGGAAGCATATATGTGGACGTGGACAAAGAGGCCTGCAGACCAGATATCCACGTGATAGAGATGAACTCCGACAAAGAGGCTCGCAGACCAGTTTCCGATGTGTGAAGAAGTAAACACAGACAAAGAGGCCCGCAGACCAGTTACCGACGTATGAAGAAGTAGACGTAGAGAAAGAGGCCCGCCGACTAGTTGGCTATGTATACGAAATCGAAGCATGAATGATGAACTGCGCAGCACTTACTCCAGCCGAGGAGTTTTTCAATTAGGAATTGGTTTCGATGGTCTTGTCAGGACTGTTCGGCGGAAAACGCGGCTGCTTAGTTGCTTACTGAATAATTTTCAGTAGCAGGGGAGCTGCTTTTAAAGATGCGATTTGGCGGTCTTTTCCCTTTCTACATGAATCCCCTTCGTAAGAGTTGGATTTCTGGTGCGTCCTATCGTTGCGCGGCCAGTGATGCGATTTCTCGAATGCCTGGGGCTTGACGCCTATAGAGGTCTTTCTTGGTATTGGAAAATTGATTACAAGCATACGTTTTCCCAGAACGAGATTATATTCGTTGTGACTGTAAGCAGAACTGAATTTACAGCAAAATAACAAGGTTTACTTTGTAGTAGGCAACCCTACATACAGAAGCAATTATGTACAACGGTTAGCAGGAATTTAGGGACAATTATGTGTAGGAAAGGAACCCCGAATAGTAGAGTGAGTGTGGCGATACGGTAGCTTAGTTGGAAGAGCAGTGGCCCGGAAAACCGATTCGATTCCCGGCTGTGCTAACACAATTTTCACTCTACTACAGTTCAGAAGTGGGATAGGGAACTCTATCTGACAGCACAGGCATTTATGCGATTTACCGAGGTGTCGGATTACGGCTGACAGCCGAGGACGGCTGTGTTGTCAGGCTGGCCGAACTGTAGTAGGCAACAGGAAGCATTATGTACAACGGGTTGTAGAATTTTGGGGGCAATTATGTGTAGGAAAGGAACCCAGAATAGTAATTAGAGTGAGAGTGTGGCGGTACGGTAGCTTAGTTGGAAGAGCAAGGGGCCCGGAAAGAATTCCCATCTAAGAATTCAACTATTCTAAATTTGATACAACTTTATATAGATGGGTGACTATGCCGCAAGTTCTTGGAGCTGTATGTGCCATATTATTATATGTTCATGCATGAAGTAATGTCCTGATTTTATTATAACAGATTAAAAAAACTGTTTTTGTTTCTGCTTTAGGTCATATATTATATGGTACATCGGTAAAGGGTTGACAACTTGGGTATACTTGAGTTACTTACTTTATAAATTTTTTTACATTAAGTGAAAAAGCAAGTGTCTAATCTTTTTCACTGAAACTAAATCTTACAAAACAACACAAAGATGATTTAGAGCTATGTTTGACAAGGAACCCTCAAAAAAAATATTAGAAATGTATTTTATTTTTATAGTTTACATACTTTGTCAATTATATTTTTTTCTTAGGATATCAATAAAAGGCAGTAGGTATTCACTTTAAAAGATTATAAAATCATCACTTGGTACAATTTCCATGCCAAATTTGGAATTTTTGGCGAAGGGAAACAATGGCTTTCCAACTGTAAAAAAATATGCACATATGCATGGTGTTCCATTTGATATAACAAAATTGTCCTGTCCCCGAAAATATCCTGTTAAACCGGAAGTGAGCAAAAAAGACGGATACGGAGAAAAAATTATCAAAATAAGAAGAAGACTGTCGAAAACCGCATTTCATTATATCAACTGGTTCAAAAGTTATATAGGTTTAAAATGGTCAAAATATAATGGGGCATCCGGTATATTTCTCTCGTTTTTCCATATAGTAATTATACGTAACTGTGACACGCTGTACATAAGGCATTTGACAAAGAAACGACGTGCTAGGTGTTTCTCTAAATGTAGGTGACATGAGCAGTCGCGTTCCTTGCTATGTTAATTTAATAGATTAATTTAGTAAGTGGTGCGACGAGGTAACAAGCAAGCTAATTTTCTGTGGAACGGGAGAAACCGCATTCGGGCCTGGCGGTGCGATGTACTATGCCGTAAGACTTACAAAATTTACACTTTATGGATAAGTTAATATAAAGGAAACCCTTGTAAATTGTTATAACCACGCAAATAGTGGGTAGATAAACAGATGAGAATTATTTTTCCGGAAAATTGAAAAGCATGGTTAATTTGGTATTCTAAATGCGGTGTTGAATTATTAAACCCATTTTTATTATTTTAGTTATTTATTAGTTATTAAAAAAAATTTAATGGGCCAACCATGATTCCACCGTATTTCAAACCTCGATTTGTATTTAACAAAGTAGGTACTTATTACATTTTAAAATTATTATTTGTTGTTTAAAAGGATCTTTAAATTCAATTTTTAATTGGCGAGCTAATTTGCAAGTATAGGCTTATTATTTTTTCAATGTTTTCACTATGGTTAAAATAATTTTTGTTTCAGCTTTTATTTGTTTTAAAAAAAATTAAGCCCCGTTTTGCCAGTTCCAATGCGATATCAGCTCCGGTCATTCCCTCAGCTCTCGAATATCTACTCATAGCAGCTTCTCTTCGGGGAGGGCGAATGTGTGGAATTCCACTTTCTGTTCCCTGAAGATCCGCGCTATCTTTCGGTAGTCATCTGGAGTCATGAGCTGAATGCGGATGCCTTCACCTATCAGTTTTGCCCTGGCTATGCTCAGCTTTCCGCTCGTCGCTGTCCATATATCATTTTTCCTGATTGTGATGGGGGTACTTTGTCCTTCTTTGGTGCCCCGTTCTCTTGTTCTGCGGCTTCCTCGGGCTCCGTTGCTTGGGCCCTTGTTGTCTTGGTGGCTGCTGTGGAGGCCTCTCGGGCTGCCTGTCTCTTCGCAGGGTCTCCTCATCCTCAGATGTGTCGATCATCGGCCGGTATTTTTCCTTGGCCCTAGAAATTAGTTATAATCCCCACAACATATAAAAACCATGGTGTGAGTATAATCACACCACAATAAAAGTATAATATACCTACTGGATAGGGGTGGAACCTTTGATGTAACTGTAACACTCGGAGTAGTTTCCACAAACACCAAAACACTTTCACTTCGCTCGACGCGCGTTTCGCCAACCAAGTTGGCATCATCCGGAGACGATTAAAACAGTTTTAATCGTCTCCGGATGATGCCAACTTGGTTGGCGAAACGCGCGTCGAGCGAAGTGGAAGTGTTTTGGTGTTTGTGGAAACTACTCCGAGTGTTATAATATACCTACCTAAAATGTAATCAAGTCCGACAAAGGCACATGAAGGCAGAGAATGCTCGCCTAAGTCAGATAAAGACGCAGAATGCGCGATGCACATGACTGCAAAGACTAAACGTCACTTTTGTAATTATTAATATATCAATTAAAATTAAGCACAAAATTAAAAGGAGCATATAAATAGCTTCGACAAATCACAACATTAATTAGCGAGCATAGAAACTTATTAAACTATGTCCAATCAATTTATTATATAAATAAAGCAATCAGCCCAGCGGGGTTTCGAGATTATAAAAGTCAGACTAGCTACGAACCAAGATACTTATGAGATTGCCCACAAGCTAGTTCAAAATGAAACCAAGTGATCATATCACAAGTGAGGAGGCTTAAAGTATATAAAAAGCATAGCTATATATGGTGATTAAATATAAACAATTTCTGTAGTGTAATATTAAAAATAATAATAAGTGATCACATTTTATTGGCTGGAGGGAATCAGTTACAACTAAGGCACTATTACGGTCACCACGTAGAGCATTGTGTCTTGTAAATTCCTTAAAAATGTAGTAATAACCTGTAAATGTATAAAAGTTAGTAGCCAATAATGATAGTAAAAGTCATAAGATTAAATCAAAGTATAAAATTGTAAAATTTTCACAGTAATAAGTGTATAGTGAAGAAAATGCGTAGATATCTAACGTGTGTTGGATGTCATAAGAGAAGTTCCAGAGTATCAAAATAGAAGGAGGTGATTCTCATGTACTAAAAGAGAATAATTTCGCCACGTTGTGTGTGCACATTGTCATCAGCTATGTATTCATCGAGAGAGAGGAAGTACGGGATTGCAATTGCACCATTTCATCAACAAAGGGCCACATCGATGAGAAAGTGTTTTTTTCGTTGGGCGTGCAAGTGTTGTTTTTGTGTTAATATCTAAGGATTAACTTGACAAATAAGGTAATATTCATACGCGGTTTCTTTTATATGTTTCTGGCCATTTAATATTAAGTAATATCATTGTTCGCCCAGGATTTTTATATCCCATAGCATTTAAGTTAAAACAGGTGTCGTAGGTAAATTAAAATTAGTCAACAATTTAACATTGCGTAATCCATCTACAGCCAAATAACAGCTTATAATAAATATTTATATTGATATAAAAGTTAAAGATCATTTAATATTATTACTTATCATTTTTAGTCATTTTTGCAAAATTATTCCTAAGATAAGCATAATAACAAATTATAAATCATTTTTTAATATAAAGCCACTTCCATTTAAAACTATAAAATATCTAAAGCCTAATTTGAACCTCACCTGGAATAAGTTCATGTGCTCTGATTGAACATAGTGTTCTGAAAATAAATGATATTTTATTATAATATATATATATATATATATATATATATATATATATATATATATATATATATATATATATATATATATATATATATATATATATATATACAGGGTGAGTCAGTTTTTTGAAGTTTTTTTTGTAATTGTAATTACTTCGAAAGAGATAAAGAGATTTCGGCTTTTTAGAATCCCTAACACACCATATTTAGGTAGGTTTCGTTGAAAGAATTAAATATTTAGCCGATAATTATTATTGCTAATAAATAAATTACTTAATTTAGTACCACATCAAACACTAAAAATCAAAATAACTAGGAAACGCACAGGAATTTCGAAACAGAAGAAGGGACATTATTTTTGTTAAACTGTATGTAGATAATGAAAATAACAGTTTTTTTTAAATAATCTATGGCGTAGAAGTTCTGTTTACGAAAGGGGTGGAGCACCCCTTCCACCCCGCCACTGTGCAAGTTTTTGAACATTCTTACCGCTTGTTTTATGCGCCTTAATTAATAGGCATTATCCCCCAAACATGAAAAAATCTATGCGTTCGTTTATAAGTCATAAAGAAAATTCGAGAAAAAAAATATAATAACGACATTACACTGTCAGAGAAACAACGGCCAATATCTCTAAAACTGTCGTAGTTAGAGCAAAATTACAAGAGATCAAAATTGTTACTAAGGGGCCGTTATTTTAGAAATATGTATCAGATAATGTCAGTGGCGTACGAAAAAAAAGTTCCATTATGCAGAATATCCGAAGTACCCGAAAAAAGTAACATCCACTATAGTATTTTCGACAGGAACAATACAACATGTTGATCCTATGCAGGTTAAGATATGTGTAAAATATTTAGTGAATATATCATTCCGTTCAGAAAATATTACACATTAATGTAAAAAAAAATGAAACTTTAACACCTTGTATCTTCCTTAGGAAGCTAGATCGGCCATATATTTATAGGCACTTTTCTTTTTAAAAACGTGCGTTCTATCCCCTGTTAAAGTTTGTCTACAAAAAACTGACTCACCCTGTATATATATATATATATATATATATATATATATATATATATATATATATATATATATATATATATATATATATATATATATATATATATTTGTAGCGCTGTGAATTATAACAGTGATTAATGATCAATCACAGTTTACAATTAATTTACATAATCATGTAATTGCCATGTTGGCATGCCAATGTAACACACAATATCCCGAGTATTTGTACTGAGAATAAATACTCGGGTGTATATGGCTATATGACCGCCGACGCGTGCCAACTGATGACATTGACATTTTATAGACGAAATTATTTTTCGTGACATTTTCCCTAATAACGCATTAAGAACTAAAAAAAATGGTTCAAGATAAAAAAAATTATAATGGTCGAGGAGAAAGTATAGTATTCATCTCGTAATTAGTAGCCATTATCCACTCGCGTCGTGTGCCACGCGCCTACGACAGGTGGCGCTAACGTCACCCTGCATGAATAATGGCTGTAGTTGATTGCTCCTTTAATAATAAACTGTCTCAAAATTAAGGCAAAATTAAGGCAAGATTTGAATTAAATAGAAAACACAGTTTTTAGTCTTTTGATTGTTATTTTTTTATTGAATCATAAAGTACATAGGATAGGGTTTTTATGGAATAACACATCGGGCAAATGGCCTCCACGGCTTTGCATGCACAACGCACTCGTTTGTCGAAATTTCCCATGACCATTCTGCATAAATGTGGCCGAATTTCGTTGATGCAGCGTTGAATCTCCTCCTTTAATGCACGGGTGGTTGTGGGCCTGTTGACATAGACCTGTGATTTCAAATAACCCCATAAAAAGCAATCTAATGGTGTTAAATCACACGATATAGGAGGCCAATTCTGATCACCGAAACGAGAGAGTACACGACCTGGAAATGTCTCATGCAGTAATTGAATTGTTTCACGGGCTGTATGGCATGTGGCACCGTCTTGTTGAAACCACATATTGGCCACATCAATACCATCCAATTTCGGCAGAAAGAACTGTGTTATCATGTCGCGATATCGAGCACCAGTAACAGTCACTGCTTGACCAGCCTCATTTTCAAAAAAATATGGTCCATTTATGCCTCCAGCCCAAAATCCACATTAAACAGTGACACGTTGTGGATGCATTTGATTTTCGACAATCACATATGGGTTCTCAGAACCCCAAAAGCGGCAATTTTGTAAATTAACAAAGCCATCAAGGTGAAAATGTGTTTCATCGCTTAGGATGATGTTGCTCGAAAAATCAGCATCCATTTGTTGATGTTCAATAATCCATTCAACGAACTCTCTTCGCTGTGCATGGTCATTAGGCTTCAGTTGTTGCGTTAATTGAAGCATGGAGACACAGATCTTTAGTGAGTATACGATGCAGAGCTTCTTGAAATTTGCAATTCTTGTCTACGACGCCGAATTGATGTTCCTTGATTGTCACCGACACTCTCACGCACTGCTTCGATATCGACATTTGAACGGCTTGTTCTTGGACGACCGGTGTGTTTGGCGTCTCCAACGGATCCAGTCTCCCTGAATTTTTCAATTAATCTCTTCACAGTTGACGAAGTTAAAACACTATTCCGACCGTATTTTGTATGAAATTTTCGAACTGCGGCCGCCAAGCTTTCATTATTTTTGAAATATTGTTCAATAATCAAGACACGTTGTTCTATCGTATAACGCTCCATTTTTACTAACCCTAAACTGTCAGCTATCGAATTTTTTGTTGTTTAGGGTTGCCAACATTTTACTGCACAAATGGCGGCAAATTCAAATCTTGCGTTAATTATGAGACAGCCTTTATAAACACACAATTAACAGTGTAATAATAAATATTATTTGTTTCTAATTTCTAATTTCTAACAAATATTTCATTAGAATTCCGTTAAATCACCGGTTTAAGGTAAAGTTACTAGATATATACAAAGAGTTGTAGATACGCATCTATCACGTGGGATGACAGTGGACATGGGTTCCACGGGAGTACATCAATCGCTCTCTGTAGGGACTGGATACCCAACAGACAGGTCTACTCTTCACCTAGTAACGGTGAGATGCGTTGATTGCTTCTCTGACGTGTTCATTACGGCTAAGACGTTCCAATTCTCGGATAATTCAAACTTCCAACACTGTTTGTCATGTGGCGTTGAAGTTATGCTTTGAGAGAATGAGTTATTAATTTTGATTCGATATAATTTGGAAAAATATATCCCGAAATGACATCTTAAGTAACTACAAGTCGACATATCTAGTCCTTTTTCAATGACATTTAAATTTAAATAAAATAAAATACAAATTTACAATACAAATTTACGTTTTTTTCAAGACCAGTTAATTTCTAGCTATTAAATAGAGAATAGAAGCTCACTATATACCTCACCAAAATGACGTTCCATTAAAAGTACCTAAATGTTTATGTTAGAAATACTAACTTGCATTACGAACAGTCCGCTGGCCGTATAGAAGTTGATGGCCACCAAGGCTATATCAATCAAGTGAAGTGGATAAGCTTGTTTAATGTAAGTAAACACAAATGGCAGACTCATACTTTTAATTTAACCTGTAAGTAAAATACCTCTCTAATAATCATACGTCTACGTGTCAGCTTGGCATAAACAACAGACAAAATGTTTACAGGGACGAATTGCTTAGGTATAGACATAGGTAAGTGACGTTTAATTCTATGCTTTTTTTCTCATTTAAAGTTCAAACTGACAAAAATAGCTACTAATATTCTGTTTAAACTTTAAACATAATTATTATTATTAATATTTATGTTAATTACCCTTACATAAGGAAATAGGACGTATCTTACAGTGGCGTAACTACACCCCACAAGTCCCGCAACGCCCACAGGGGGGCCTGAGGAATACTAAGTAAAAATTTTTTTTACAAATAAATTAACAATCGGTAAAACATGTCGTAGTCACATCATGTCTATGACAAATTTGATAATTATATTCAATTAACTAGTAAACTAAACTATAGCGGAGGTAGAAGTATAATTTACCCCCCTCGAACTATTTTTTTTTACATTGGGCAAAAAAAGGTCTTTGAGCAAATTAAGTGCTGTCATATGAAATTTATTTACAAAGTGCTTTGGGTGTGTTCTACTTAGTTATTTTGTGTATTGAGTGCTTTTTTGAATTATTAAACTAATATGAATCAATATTGTTGTGTACCTGAGTATTTATTCATCTTGGATTAAAAGAAATCCTAATTTTCATGTATTTCATGTATTCAAGTTTTCATGTATTCCCCAAAGAAGGAATACCTCGCGTTTTCATATAAAACAAATATGGCAAGAATGAACTTATTGATAGCTGTAAGGCTTGAGTTTTGAACTACAGATAGGAAACGCTGTTAGTCAATCTATGAGAGTCTATTCACTTCATTTTTCTCACGTTGATTGCTTTTATAGGGGTAGGTTTTTTATTTAATTATTGGTTTCTGCATTAACTGAATACCGATTCGAAGTCAACAAATAAGTACGAGAATTTTTTTAAATTTAATTACAAGACTAAAGAAATGTTTAATAATAGAAAATTTTTCGTTTGAAACAGAAAATAATGTAGTGTTTTATTAGGAGTAGAAGGTGACGAGTCTGTAGGTTTGCAAGACGAACGAAGTTCGGCAGTTACAGACGAGTCACAAAAGTGGCTATTACTCCGAATAAAATATGCTATATTTTCTTTGAACATCGCATCAATTAGCTATACAAAAATTAAAAATAACTTATTAAATGACAAGAAAATAGTTATTTGTTTTACTAGGCAGAAAGTTATACCTGCCGCGGCTGATTGTTCCTTGCCGTGCGATTATCGAGGCAAGGAAATCAGCCTTGCCGTGCACACTCTCTCTCTCTCTCTCTCTCTCTCACTATCCCTCTCTCTCTCTCTCACTCTCTCTCTCTCTCACTCTCTCAGTATCTCTCACTCTCTCTCACACTCTCTCTCTCTCTCTCTTTCATCTCTCTCTCTCTCTAACTCTCTCTCTCACTATCTCTCTCTCTCTCTCACTATCTGTCTCTCTAACTCTCTCTCTCTCTCTCTCACTATCTGTCTCTCTAACTCTCTCTCTCTCTCTCAATAACAACTCAGGTGCGATGTCAAATATGTCGTATTTACTGGGGTAATATAATGAATTTACTAAAGCTGAAAATTAAAGCTGAAGGTATATATACCTTCTATAATATATATCAATACAAGTTATGTAGGTCAGACACTTGTATCACAACAGAGCTGCTCAGTCAGTCTGAATAGATGTATAGAAATTAAATAAGCTGCAACTTATTTACTAAGTTTGAAAATTTGACTTAGGGTGCATGATCGTCTAATAAACAATAAAAAATTTGTCTGCGTGGCAGGTCGGTCTCTTCTCAAGAGTTCTATTATTAACCATCGGAAAACTTAATTTTATATTATAACTCGAGGTTATAATTCATCCTCCGAATCATGGAATTCATGACTTTCGCTCTCATCATCGGAAATATCCAGCTCTTACGCTTCTGAATGAGTTTCCGATTGGTTATCTAAAAAAAATCTCGTGTACTTTCATTTTCATATTTGACTAATATCATTGCTATACACGAATTTTCCTGCCAAATGTTGCTGATATAAGAAGTTCTTAAAAATTGTTTAAGTTACCTAATTGTTTAATTCCTTCATAATTGTTTCAGTTAATAATTATTTAAGTTAATAATTGTTGTTAGATTTTGTATTAAGTCGCTATCTGTATGTGTATTTTATTATCAGTACTAATGTTCTCTACCTAAATGATGTTTTGGGACTGATTTTTTTAGAGCAGTGGTTGTATTTTTTTATTTTTATACTTCTTAAGCGTTGAGGATTAAATAATTTTATTATTTAAATGTTATTGATTTCTTACTTGTAAAAAATGGTTTCATTCTAGTGGGGTTTAGGGCCCTTGTATATGCATTCTTCAGCAGACGAGTCTGGCCCTGGACACAGAAGAAATTTTCGATTTAAAATATATCAAAACACTATTTTTAACACTGCCTATACACTATAACACATATTCAGACATCCAGTCAATGATGATGCTGCGATTCATAATAATTTAATAATTTTACCTGAAGAAAGCGTTACCTACCTTTATATCATTATTTGTGCGTAATATCCCCAGATAATGTACAGTAAATTAAGACGCCTTCTTGGTATTACCTGTCTGACAGTCACACGCAGAGGGGCATAGAATGGAGAAAGATTACCTCATTATGAGAAATTATATGGAGCAAAACTCCTCATCGTCAATTCCATAAATTTGATTTACGGAGTTGGGTAATCGATACGTTTACGAACCATTCCACTTGTCGTCATAACTTTAAGTTCGTACACCTTCTCCAAGAATAAAACTCTAATAAAGTGTCTGGTTGATTTACACCGACGAGATTTCCGCTTAGCAAATACTAGAAAACAGAGCGCATAGGCGACGTTTAAGTAGTAAGATGTACAGGTTCGAAAAAATGCATGGAAAGTATTAAAAACTGGCTGACTGCCAAATATTCCATGAGCCCAGACCTAAATTTAATTTACTTTTGTTGGCAGTATTACAAAAAGTATAATCCCCTGCATCGGTAATATGTATTAGCAAAACCATAAAATAATTGCATACATGCATCTTGATGCGAAATGATTAATGTGCTTTGAAGTTCAATGGTCTCTTCTCGAAGCAACAGTGGCGCAGATACACGGTCAAAACTTATTCATTTTGGCATCATTAGACAACAATAATTATTATTATTATATTACAGTATATCACCTATCACTTTTGTCATAAAATTGCTAACTAACTCTTTTCTCATAGAAAACAATACATAAAGTGCAATATGTAGATGCAGTATTTGTTTCAATATCGCGCTGTTTCGCCGTGAGGGCTTATTTTCCGGGCTTCTAATCGCGTCATAGATGCTATTATATAATTTGCTATGATTTCCCTCCGCGCTAGGTGGCTAAAAATGACGTCATTTACGCCGAACTTTTAAGCCCGCTTCTTACGGCTTGTATTGTCCGTTTCGTGACAATTGAATTATATATTGATGAATTTTATTGATGTCACGCGATTGAGTGTTAGTATTTTCATGGATATTCTCGAAATTAGGTAAACTGGTAAGGTTTAAAGACAAGGCAGGTATTAATTATTTTAAAGTATGTATATAAAAAACATGAAACATGAAACGATATTGTTTCATGAAACGCCTCTTACAAAAACGAGAAATTTTTAATAGTCGGCCAAGGCCAAAAATGACAATTTGATATCTCTTCTTGGTATAATAATTATTGTCAGTCGCTATGTGGTAGTTCACCTAAAGAAAGTTTGTATTGCTAGCCAAAATGGTCAACACATCAAAGAAAAATACCTCAAATGTGACGTGGAAATTTATTCCTATTTATTATGTTTTATTATTTTAGCGATAGATTATTAATAAACATAAATTGAAACAATTGCAAAAAAAAATGTTATTCTGTTGCACATTGCACACAACAATTGGTAGGATGTTCAGCGCCCATGGATTTTCTGTAGTCAATGCAATAAATTGTCATTCTTCTTTTTTTTACTTTTTTACTGGGGCACTGCAAGCAAACATGACGATTTGATTGACTTTGATTTGCTCTATCTTGGAGCGTATCTCGGGGCGTATCTACGGAATATTGTCATATTTGCTCTATCCTGGAGCGTATCTTAGGGCGTATCTATAGAATATTGTCATCATCTTCGTTGAATTCAACAGTTGTGTTTTTACATTCTATAGCGTCGTCGGTTCATCCTTATCTAAGCCTGATTTATCTTTACTGTTTTCATCCACGTCCATCGTTTCATCCACGATATTGCCCCCAAATTAGCCACTGCTTGCCCCAATTGCCATAAGAACAAAGGACAAGGGACCTCCGGTTTTACCGTTTTACAACCTCTTCGAGGGATTATATGCCTTCTACACAAACCTCGCCAATTTTTGTATACCATCTGTCTATCTGATGACATATAAGATGTCTTCCTTAACTGTATGGACACCCAAAAATTGATCTGATTGTAGTAAAATAAGACGTTTATTTTAGTTTTCAGATAATAGTTTTATGACAAATTGTATATACCGGGTGTAACAGGGTCAAGCAAAGAAGTCAAGGGGTGTTAAATCAGGTGACCATGGAGGCCACCTCACAGAACCATTCGTCTAAATTACGTTTTTTCCGAATCTCTGTTGAAGGTAATAGTCACTATCCTTGAATTGTGGGGAGCGACGGTTAATTAGGAGATATGGCGAGATAAGTATTAAAAAACACGATTTATAGAAATAGCGCGAAAAATAATAGCGCGAAAATATTTTTTTTTCATAAAATAGAGCCACAGAAAAATACCACATAATAAAATTTACCACAGAAAAACCTCATAAAGAGGCACGTTATCACGTTATGTAGAATTATGTACTTTACAAAATCAATAGTCTCGTCTACGTCGATTTTTATTTATTGAATTTCCGCATACGAATTTCTCTCCACTAATATTATTTTAACAAAGCAGTTGTCTCTAAGTTGCAATTATTGTTTTGTGGCGTAGCAGAACGATAATAAATATTCGTCGTGGTATAACCGAACTGATTTACCAGGCGCTTTTGTATTTTCCGCTTACCACCTGTGTGACCTAACTTTTCATTTCCAAGCTACCCGTTAATAAGTCAAGTCCCAGCCTCCCCCGTGATATTTTCCAGGTAACCTGTCCCGAAAATTCATGCATTATGCATTAGATGTTTCCCTTATTTACGTTTATACGAAAACAGTCACCTACATAATTTTCCAAGAGTTAGCAACTTTCACCGTAAACTTTGCTCCTCGTAAAAGTAATGGAGAAATTATTTTTTGTCATTTTCGCTATTAAGCAGGTAATAAATATTGGTGTAGGAAATATCTCTATTTACGAGGATAATTACAAATGAACGCGGATATTGATTTGCTACTGGGAATGTCTTTCTATTTTTTTTTGAGAAAAGTATGGGACACGATTTTTGAGGAATTTTGATATTCCGAAAACGGATATTAAAAATCTCCTAAAATGTACAGAGTAGAACATAAAATTTTCTAAAAAAAAAAGAAAATAAAGATTTTTTTAGCAAGAGTTAGCAACTTTCACCGTAAACTTTGCTCCTCGTAAAAGTAATGGAGAAATTATTTTTTGTCATTTTCGCTATTAAACAGGTAATAAATATTGGTGTAGGAAATATCTCTATTTACGAGGATAATTACAAATGAACGCGGATATTGATTTGCTACTGGGAATGTCTTTCGATTTTTTTTTAAGAAAAGTATGGGACACGATTTTTGAGGAATTTTTATATTCCGAAAACGGATATTAAAAATCTCCTAAAATGTACAGAGTAGAACATAAAATTTTCTAAAAAAAAAAGAAAATAAAGATTTTTTTAAATGCACATACCGATATTGTTACCAAATAATGTCATTAAGTAATTGTCTGAATCAAAAATATATAATTGTTATGTAATATCATGGTGTCCTACCCTGCTGACAAATAGCAGATATTATGTTAATGAGTTTTTTCTTAGCGGTTCTTTATGTTTTTTAGGCCGCTGAATCCGAATCTAAGGTTTTCCAACTCGCCAGACGACAGCTTCACAACAAAAATAACAAAAAGCCTCAAATTTTCTGCACTTTTTTAAATTTTTAACTGCTTATAACTAGAAAACTAGCGCTTTTTGATTCTGACTATAATACACCAAATTAAAATAGAAAAAAATTCCTATAAACATGTATAATAACTTTAGTCTGGTCAATCCATAAGTTTATCCATAAGTAGATAATACCGTCTCTTCATCTTATATCCACGGTTCCATTTCAATAATCCCACAAATTTGAAGATGTCTTGATATTGGATATGCAAATTATTTGGACACCTACTTTGTTTTCTCTGCAGTCTATTTGCATTAGTAATTATGGCCCTTGAAAGTTAGTTGAAGGACTGCTAAGAATTAACAACTAATGCAAAGATATGGAGCCACAATATGATCTTTAATATTATGCTCTTGCTCAAGATTTTATAATGTTTATTATTTTTAATTAAAAATAACTTAATTAGAAACTATGTAAACAGCACGTACGCTGCGAAACACTTTCGGATACGTAACAATAATAGAAGAAATTTATTTCTTGTTTTGACAAGTTAAATGATTGGTGGTTACGAGATCTATGAATGGCCCTAAACACGAAATATGATGGTTGTTAAGAAACCTGTCGACAGATAACCCACTGAGCAAACAGTAATAATTTAAACAATAATAGAGTTGTATATATCAGATATGCATATAAAAATGTAAGGTTGTCCAAAACGAGGGGCACTTATGATAATTGCATTTTATTTATTTCACATATGTCACATTATAGTGCAGGAAATAGCTATTTGTTCAATAAGTTAGGAAAAGTGACTATTTCCCGCATCACGCGTAGGTTTTTTTAAAAATACGCCATATGCGTTAAACACACTTTTCCTACGAGTTACACACATGATTTTTTTAAGATTGTTTTGAAAATAACATACTTATTTGAGCTAGCTATTTTTTAGCTATATTTATCATATTTTTGTATTGAAAATATTGAATTTCGAAAATGTGAATTAAGAATCCCGAGGAACGTTGATATAGAGACGAGTTTGTTTATTAGGTTTTCTTTAATATTATTGCGTCAGTGGTTTATAAAAAAAAGTCCAAAGTTTCTGCTCGCAGCAGCTCAGCAAAGATCGCAATTCAATAATTTATTGGCTACAAAATCTAAAGATAATGTAGTAAAAAAAAGGAATATAATGATAAAGTAATATGAAAAAGCTTATCGCTTATTTTTGAAGCTGGGCGTCATCAAAAGCTACTAAAAGCCACTAGCCTATTTTTAAAAAATCAGAGTTCCACGCTGTGAAGTCCTTACTCATGAGAAAAACAACATTGTCAATGAAAATTAATATTGACATAATGAAATGTCTAAGTTTAATTGCTTTCCTAAAACGTAAATGGGCGGGACATAGATCCAGGAAGTATTACAGTGTTTTCAAATTAGAAGTTGAGAAATTTAGAAGCAGATGATAAAACCTACTTTATAAATGTAATGTTACAGGTAAAGTGTAATGTTCACACCTCTCCAAACATTGAATTTGTTTCTTATTTTAGATTGTAACAGTGGAGCATGGCATCGAGTATTTCTTCCCAACTTTGGATTCTGAAGGTAATTTAGATACCCAGTATAGTTAGGAACCATCTGACATGGTTGCGTAACTGTCAGTGGCGTCCACGGGTAATTAATAGTCTCGAACCTACTAGTTTATTTATTTTCTTTAATTAAGCTAGGCTAGCTTAGGCAAACTTTTGTTGCCCACGTAAACATTGCAGTATTAGTTGAAACAACAATCATAATATAATATTAATACTATAATTCAACGATTAGATAAGACAAAACAAAGTCTAGTTTATTAAGAAAATGCAATTGTGATTAGTACAGAACCGTGGAAATCCTTTCTGATATAGGGATATCTAGAATAGGATACGTCTAATAAAAGGTATTCACATATGGCGACCTTAAAACATACTTAAGACACCCTTACGTCGATTCGGCGACAACTCTCCGAGTTGGTAATCTCATTACATCACCAATAATGTAGTCTGGAGCTGGTGCATGTATTTAATGCGCTTGAACTTTGCGGTCGAGTTCTCAACGACATATCAGCTCATTGCACCTTGTCGTAAACGGACCTACTGTCGCTTCTGCTGCTACTACATGACTCAATAACTTCTTTAAAATGTAAATTACCACCCCATTCTACTTCCTTTTGCCGTTTATGTACCGCTTTCGCCCGATACGCGCGAGTTATTCGTTATTTGACAAAAATCATCGCTTCCTTTTATAGACGAGCCCAGTCATGAGGATGGTAAATAGTAATTTGAATATGCCGTCGATAGGTATACGTATACATAAAACGTAAAACGTGTTGAAGAAGTATAACATCATTATTTGGTAATTGTTTTTGGTATTTGGTAATTAACGTCATCCTATACGCAAATGATTTACATTAAATTCCAAATAACAATTGTCATATAGAATTAGGTAAAGTGAACGGTTTCCATGATATGGGGCGGTAAAGATTCCTTTGCTTTTAATTCACGTACACTTTTTATGCATATATAGATACATATTGTAATAATGTATTGTAGTATGACATTTGTATGTCATTATATAACATTTTCATACCATGTCAATATTTCAGAACTAAAAAGAGTTGAGTGGGTCAAATATTTGGGTATTATAATAGTCTAAATGGGTCGTAAGTCATAATTAACACCCGATAGTTTAATACAGATTTCATATTAAAAAAATAGTAAATGCTCGCTGAAAAAAATTAAAAACGCAGTATCCAATAACACGCAACACCTTTTATATTTTATTTAAATCACAATATAAAACATAAGTTAAGTTCTGATCGGTATTTTAACCAAATATGCTCGGTAAAAATATAAATGCTCGATAAGCCATATTCACTATTCAATAAATTTGCACTGTAATAATCGTATATCGCAATAAACGCGCGCTTGTTTCCAAGATTCTGCCGACAGATGTCAACTTTTGACCCGGAGGCCCACATGAGCTTTAACTGCGATCGTAATGACACAGATTTCTGGGGATTTACGAAATTGTCAAGACTCGGGCAACTTTTCAATCCCGAGGCTCAGCCGAGCAAACCTTGTGACACAGCTAGAGTTACGTAATAATCTAAAAACAATCTTCGAATACCAGCTGGTCCTCCTTGGCAGACCTTATGCCACGTACACGTATTTTTATTATTTAGTCAGTCGTCGACCCGTGACAAAAATAATTGTATCAAAGCTGGTACTCCCTACACTTTGATGCAGATAAAGTGTGGAATAAAAATGTTCATATTTTCAAAATTACCAACTATTTTCAACGTGAAAATAGCCAAATGTTGGCTTACTCTGTTTCCTAATAATAAAAAAATACCCACAATTCTTGAAAATTTAACAAAAAAATGTTTTTTACATTTTTATTTATCTTATTTAGAGGCAATTTAGAGCTGCCTCTAAATTGCCTCTAATCATTTAATAGTTACGAAATTGCATAGAAAAAAATATCAAAAAATAGAATATGCGTCTTTAATTTTTTTTATAAATTAATCTAACGTCCTTGTATTCTAATATGTTTGAATGTACCTGGTCCAGAAATAAAGGTAAGAGCTTATATTGTTTAATAATACCATTTAAAATTATATACTACTTGTTCATTTACTTCCATTTTCCACATTCCATCTCAACAATTGGCAAATATGTACTTAACAAATCTTTTAAAAAATCGATTATTACTTCTAAAGTTACAAAAAAAAATAGGGTTACATTATTTTTTATGGTTACAATATAAAGTTATCAAACGAATCTGTTTAATATCTGATTCTATTTTTTACAATATCAACAATTTGCAAATAAATACTTGAAAACATCTGAGAGAATCAATTTTTACAAACACAACCTCAAAACCCCTAGAAATCTAGTTACTTTTATAGTTTTCTATGGTAAAAAATTGAAGGTTATAAAAATATCTTTCATTTGCTTCCTTATTTTCTTAGATATATCGACAATTATTGTCAAATATGTTAACGATTATATTGTCGCATAATATGTTATATAACGCATTGTCGAAAAAGGCAATTTTCCTTATATCTTCAATATCGATTTTTTCGAACACTATGGCATATATACAAAAAAAACAAGGTCACTTTTTTTTAGAAAATTCTTAAAAAATTATCTTTATATAAGCAATTTTTAAGGTAAGCAACGATTAACGAGTTATTAGCGAAATAATGGTTTTCTCACCAAAGGGGTAGTTCTTTTGGGTGGATTCCGTGCCACCCCCGGAATTTATGTTAATAGTTTTATGATGTATACCTCCACTAACAATTACCGAATAATTATGTCAGATAACATTTTTTGGGAATTTGTGGTTATTTTTTACTTTAACGCCTGCACTATATTTGCATCCCAGTTATTGAAATTTATGTAATCTATCTATGGGATACCTTGTATAAATAAATATAAAAGGACAAATTAATCATGATATGTTGTACGTAAATACATTAGCAGGTTTGGCATCTCCAGCAATAACGATTAGCAGCAAGCAGTTCACCTTTAATTTTTCCCACCCTGTAAAGTGAGTGAAGTAGATAGTAAATAATATATCGTTAAATACGTAAAGATAATTTATTCGTGTATATTTAGTACCATTTGGTTCCTGTCATTCACCAAGGCGCTATATTTCAAGTACCGCGGAATTCAAAAGGATCTGCAAAATCTCAAAATACTGATGCAGTTTCAACTGCTACATTTTAATTTACACAGGAATAGGTTGCAGCGCCGAAATCTTGAAGTCGTAAATTAATCAATGTTTAGTATCACGTACATTGTAGTTTTATGCTCAGCTTGAACGAAAATAGAATGCACCTGTGTCTATATTTTCAATTTATAAAACCTTCGGTGGCAGCAATTAAATGGGAATCATTAAATTTGTGTTAGAATAAGTTTTA
This sequence comes from Tetropium fuscum, assembly GCA_964058915.1. Lineage (NCBI taxonomy): Eukaryota > Metazoa > Arthropoda > Insecta > Coleoptera > Cerambycidae > Tetropium > Tetropium fuscum. The sequence continues at coordinate 350,202 of CAXKVY010001575.1, forward strand.
CTGCTGTACTAATCATTGCGTTATCGTAAATTTATCTGGAAGTGGTGGGTTTTCTGCATAAAACGTGATCTGGACCCGGGTCAACTATTCAGCTAAATATATCATATTTAAAAGATGAAGCTGCGGACAATTGCCCGATTGCACCAACTTCTGTTTAAGGAACGAATACTAAAGGGACATTAATCGTCGGGGAAGTCGTCATTAATTTATTGTTCGGTTGCACCATCACTTGTTAAGGTTTCCTTAGCTTATACTATCTTTTTTAAAGTTTATGGTGAAATAAATCCTAACTTCCTAACCACACTTTATATTTTATATGTAATTACTGTTCTGGTAATTTGCTTACCGAATTAATAGCAATTTCTAACAGTAATTACCTAATTAACTAGGTTAAGAACAAAAAGAATATGCCTGTAAATTTCTCATTACCTACCGCAGTGTAATTCTGTTAACAATAAAAAGTGTGTTCAAAGCTCTTTGTAGAATCAGATTATAAAATAACCGGCAGGGGTAAGTAGATTAACGTATTCTAATACGTATTCTAAAATATAGACTAGAAATCAGAAGTGGTACCTATGACATATTTTCTTGTATTTCCAATGTTAATTTATGATTTTTAGATATTCTTGCCTTAATTTTATAATTCCTTTTAGGACAGTGGAATATATTAAATACTACAGCCATACCATCAGTCAATATGCCTAGAAGTAAACATGCTAAGAAATCGAGTAAAGATAACGCAAGAAGTCATTGTTTCATGAAAACACAGGCACTAAAGGTAGTGCCAATGAAGAAGGCGAGGAAGAAGGTTTTAGAAAGGCTTCTCAAGCCTTCCTTGATAGTCCTGATGTTAGCAATATACAATATACAATAACAATATACAAATCTGTCGATTTTTGGTCTATGAAATATAAACGAAGCACAAATGAATATGATATACCTAGTAATCGATTGCACCGAATTTCCAATTGAGGAAAATCAGGATCCCGTAATTCAGCAGACTACCTATTCACAGTATAAAAGCACAAATACTTTTATTAAAGTGCTTGTAGGATGTACTGAGTACGGAGCAGTTGTTTATGTTTCTGAGGTTTATGGTGTTTATTTTATGCTAACATTCAGAAACACTATTGCAAAATAATCTGAAAGATAAATTTTTATATAAGTGAGGTTATTTATTTTATTTAATAACATGTTACATTTAATAACATGTTTTTTAATTTAGATGCTTTAAATATATAACAGAAAAAACATGGTTAAAGTAAGTACTAGCAGCACTGACAATTTCAGCCTGGATTAATTTCTTTTGCTTAAATAAGCACAATATACACTGTACAGGGTGTCTCTTAAGATTGACACCCCCCTAATCTTACTTATCCTTTGCCGATTTAACTCATTAAAAAAAGGAGTGGACGCGGTTTTTGATGAATTTTTATAATCTGAGCACGGATATTAAAAAACTCGTAAGATATACAGGGTGGAAAATAAAACATGATTTTTTTAAATGGAACACCCCGTATATTTTTATACCAAAATAATGTCCTTAATTTTCTGAATAAAAAAATATCTAATTGTTATATAATCACTCAACTTGTTCGTGAGATATTACTAAAAACTTATCACATTACGGGTGTCAATTATAAAACAAAAAACATATCAAGATACCTCTGGAAACAATGCCATTTATTGAGATAATAAATAAATAATATATAGGTGACAATAACAGTAACGAGTAATAACAATAAACAACATAAGCCTAATAAAAACAAATAAAAGTCAATATTAATACAGTAACACAATAGAGTAACACAATTTTATTTATTTACACGTAACGTAATTAAATATTTTCCACGTAACCACCACCATTCTCAATACACATTTGGCATCGCTTTATAAAATTGCTAACAATTACACATTTTTGGATTCAGAAAATTAAGGACATTATTTTGGTCTAAAAATATACGGGGTGTTCCATTTAAAAAAATCATGTTTTATTTTCCACCCTGTATATCTTACAAGATTTTTAATATCCGTGCTCAGATTATAAAAATTCATCAAAAACCGTGTCTACTCCATTTTTGAATGAGTTAAATCGGCAAAGGATAAATAAGATAAGGGGGGTGTCAATCTTAAGAGACTTACCCGGTATATACCTTTTTTCGTCCAAATAATAAAATCGGCTTGTATTAGTTATATACTGATTGTAAAAATGATTGTAAAGCTTGAACCCTTTGAAATTATAAAGCTTAAAGCTAAATTACTTTCGATTGCACGTTTAGATATTAAAGCTCTCCGATATACAGCACGTTTTATTGACATTATAAACTCTTTGGTTGCAAGTGAATATTCAATCTACGTATAATACAAAGCGAGACGAATATCTAAAGTACATCTCGACTCAACAAATATACTAATAAACCGCCTTCCTGTGTTCCAATGTATAATTAACCTTAAGTACACCATAAGTTGAGACAGTACTTCACAAGCTACATATTATTTAAAGTGCGGACTCGATGTAGGTAAGTACATAATAGATTATTATGGTAAGTTAGTCGTTCCCTTTGAGCCTATCTTCTGATAGAGCTTAGCGGATCTAGTGGGAGAAGAGAGGTTAATTGAAACCCATCCACCTCTATTATGTTCCACCTGAAACTATATAAAGCGGTGAAACTTATCCTTCTCGGGGAAGCGAAGCATTAACTGACGTTTTACTTGGGAATGGAAGGATTATCTTAATGTAGAATCAGAATCAAAAGTTGGTACCGGCGCGCGCCGTCAAACCTTTGGAAACTGGCGGTGCACTGATGGGCGTTTAATGACAATAGCACAGTATATCCACGAGAAACGAGACAGATTTTATAGTTCATTCGCTATATTTTATTTGGAAATGAAAGAAGTTAATAAAAGTTCATTAAATATGATATCAATGTAGTTTATTTATTTATTCATTTATTCTTCGTTTATTCCTTTATTCTTTATTCGTTCATTCGTTTCGTCCTTTATCCTTTAATTTATTTATTCTCATTTATTCTCGTTTATTCTCATTTATTCTAATTTATTCTAATTTATTCTAATTTATTCTCATTTATTATTCATTTATTCTCATTTATTCGCATTTATTCGCATTTATTCTCATTTATCCATTTGTTCATTTATTCATTTATTCACTTATTCATTTATGCACTTACTCCTTTCTTCGTTTATTCGTGTATTCGTATTCTTTATTCATTTATTTACATATATATATATATATATATATATATATATATATATATATATATATATATATATATATATATATATATATATATATATATATATATATATCCCAACGGTAGTTACCTGATCAATATTTTATGTGACCACTTAATTCGTTAGTTAGTGAATTATATTCTTAATTGCTGTTGTTGATAAACTTTCTTGATGCGCCAATTAAAATACGTGTATTTTATTTAACTCGGTTGAATTATTGGTGCTCCTAATTGTCCTGGCATGACATTACGTTGAGCAACAGTTAAGTATTTATATTGTGGAAATTAGCCTCTGTAAATAAATAGATTATTAGCAACGATCCATTAATGTTGCGGGTTGCTTACCACGTACAGACAGTATCGTGCTTCTGGCAACAGGTGATTTCAATTTATGACAAATTAACATTTACCTAGTCCTAGATTAACAACGAGTATACAATATTTACTTTAGTTAAAATGATAACGGCAATGATATTGCAACGGCATTAAATAATTGACAAAAGTGAAAATTTTCCAAATCTAACTTACAATATTAATTTCTAATAAAAATAGTATATTTTAAATGCATAACAACGTATAAAAAATTATAGTAGGTACATCCTAATTTTGTTTATCATTTTGTTTAAATATTACAATGTACACAGATATTAAACTGGGGACGGTTCTTTTTTAACGACACGTTGTATCATAGGGTTATATTTTCCGATTTCATTCTAAATCCACAAACTAAGTATTTGGGTACCTGATTATAATTTCGATTAATGGGAAATCGGATATGGATGTCGATGGGAAAGCATTTTTCGAAATTGTAGATACAACAATACGAGTAAATCTAGTTGGCTTGCTCTGTGTGACTAAACATTTTTCGGCCGTTTTCAACCTATTCTCAAGTCATCTAAATATATTTCCGTAACAGATACATGGAGGATGGAAGAGATCGTTTCTTCCATCCCTCTAAATATCTTCACAGTGGTTAGGCTAGCTCCCGCATCGGCCAACAAGGCTCTCAATGAGCAGTATCGAACTGCATTCACTGTAAGAATTCCGGTCTAGTTGTGTAGTAAGGAATGACGTCCGGAGCTCTATCTAATATTCTTGTCTTTATTTAAATATGGTTTGTAACCTAATCTGTAACGTAATTTTCCACGTATGTATAGTGATGCCTCGTCTCGAGAGCATTTTCTCTCGAATTTCGAGACGAGAGGAGATAAAATCCTTCGAGACAAGGCGAGACAAGGCATCTCGAAATATTTTAGGAATAATAATAATAGCATTTGAATTTTAATAATTGTTTTTTGACTCACGAATTAACAAAAAACAGCATCATAGGGTATGAGCTTGTAATATGTAATTGTCTTGTAAATTGTCGCGTCTCGAAAAATCTTGAAATTTCGAGACGAGGCAAGGCCTTACCTCGTCTCGTCTCGCGGCAACTCTACGTATATGCTAAAGTTAAGACCAACGTGTGATATTTCTAATGTTCAACAGCATACAAATTGCGTAACGCGTGTCGTCGTCGAATGCGGATGGCGATCTCAGTGGCTGGTCGGTTTTCTCGGAAGCTGGGAACTGCAGGTAGTGCATTTATGCCAATTAATGTAAAATAGGGAGACTATGCCACTAAAATTTTAGTCTCGTTCTAATACTGGAATAGCATATGCGTCCGTCTATACGTCTATCTGTCTATGACTATGGACATTTGAAGGAGACATGAAAGTGTAGCAATAAATTATACCGTGACGTATGTGTGGACACTCGCGACACTACATTGCTAGACCGCACTTGAGGCATCGATCTATACACTCTGTTGTGTTCATGTTTAGACATTGTTGCAACAAGTGTATACATTTGTGTCGACACTGAGTGTCTACTTGTCTAGAAGTCTAGATGTATGCGCACCTTTGCTCGGCTGGGGCCCCTTCCCCATCCTCAAATTTTCATTATGTCCATCTACACGCGTTTCCGAATACCAACACCTACATATATATTATATATATATACATACTATCACATACTAGTTTCCTACATTTCTCATATTAGTATATCATGTGTGTGGCCTGTACGTGTATACATTGTAATTTTACCAGGAATGTTACCTGCTAGGAGTAAGCTAAAATTAAATGTTGACCTACGCCACCGCCGTGTTTATTGTTTTATATAGTTAAGTGGGTCGGAGTAATTAAACGGTGTCATTTCCCAGAGTTGCAGGAAACTGGCGAGCTACTAGAGGCATCTTTATTTTTAGATTTACCGATATCAATAACTATAAGGCTTTCCATATTTTTATTCATATGATAAAAATATAGGAAAAGGTTTTGTGTAGTCAAGTTTATATAGCCTTTATAATATGCTATATATATATATATATATATATATATATATATATATATATATATATATATATATATATATATATATATATATATATATATATATATATATATATATATATATATAGATATAGCGCTACAGTATGATTCTAAATTGATGCGTAAAATTTTAAGAGGTCTTTCATATATTTTTTTTCCAAAACTCCTTCCACACCAAATTACCAAATTACAGCGCTCTAAAGTTGGGGTAAAATATTGGTTTTTATTTCATTTCTCCACTATGGAAGAATTTAGAAGAATGAAATTTGGCATACAACTTTCACTAATAAAATAAGAGTTTGTGACAGTTTTTGTAACCCTGAGAGATTTTTACAAGGGGGTTAAAAACCAACCCCTATAATATTTTGTATCAGAACTTTTAAACGCGTCGACATTTCTTTATTTAAAAATTGCAAAGAATGTGCTTAAAAAATTGCAAAGAATTGCTTAAAAATGTGCAAAGACGACTTCAATCTGCATCATTTAAATTAAAATTTTTACATCAGGCAAATTAACAAATTCTCTGAGGGTTTATTATTTGGTGTAAGAGTCAAGTAGGCTGTTGTCAAATAAAGTTATCGTGACAAGTATTACCATTGTTTATCCATTGTTTAATACCATTGACAAGTATTACCATTGTTTTACCTAATATCTAGCATAGTTTACCATTTTAACAATTGGTATTTATTTCAACTAAAAAACTTGAATATCAGTGAGAAAATATGTACCTAAATGTTTTTAATTCTTATGAAACTCTCTGCACCAAATAAAAATGACAATATTTATCATCATGATTTTATTTAACAACAGCCTATTTAAATGTTTCACTGAATAAGAAATCCTTAGTAAACTTCAAAGATTAGCAGTTATCCGCGACCTCGTCCGTGCGACTGCTAGAAAACAGTGAAAATGTAACGAAACAATTTGAATTAAAGAGAACGGAACGGTAGAAAAATAAAAGATACCTAAGCAAACAAAAAGTATGATCTCACTGCTAGAAAACAATTTTTTAAGGCGCGTGTTGAGACACAACCATCCGAAATAGCCCGCTCGCGTGTTCTGGGCCCGCGGGGCAGGCAGCATTTATGATATAAAGTCGGTAGGAGGCGCCTTTCGGTGCGGCGACGGCGGCGTGTGCATGGGGCGCGCACGATACAGGACACTGCTACTTTAGTTTAACTGATTATTACTCGTAGATCGAAGATTTTTACTCGAAACAAGTAAAAATACTCGGGAGATTTACGTTAATAATTGATTATTTATTAGTGCTAATATTGGATTATATTGAATGTATACTATTTGAATCTTATTTTGTTCACAATTTCATGGATTTTAATTTTTTTGCGCGGAACCCTGATTAAAATAAAATAAAAGTAGCCCAAGTTACTCCTTATAACATCAGCTATCTGCCAGCGAAAGGCCCGTTCGGAGATTAGCCGGAACAAACAGACATACAGACAGACAAAAATTTTAAAAAATGTTTTTTTGTTATTTATAAGTACCGTTATACACTTGCATATGAATTTAGTAAAAAGCTGTTATTTTAACATTACAGACAGACACTCAATTTAATTTATTAGTATAGAGTATTATAGATTAAGGCTCGGAATTTTAGGGAAATGTAATAGTCGATTAATCGAATAGCAAAATAGTCGATTGTCGACTAAACCGATTAATCGACTAATCAGAACTATTCGATTAGTCGGTTAGTCCACTAGTCGGTGAGTCGACTGGTCGGTTAATCGACTAGTCGGTTAGTCGACTAATCAGTACAATTTTACATGCATGTAAAGTAAACTCAAAATTCAAAATACAATCAATAGGTTCCATTTATCAGTTACCACAATCATTCAAGGAACCAGGAATCGAACTAAGTGATTTAATCGAATTGTTACCACGAATCGATTAGTCGGCTAATCGACTAACCGATTACATACCAATCCGCTATCAACTAATCGACTTATCGACTAGTCGACCAGTCAACTAATCGACTAGTGGACTAGTCGACTAATCGGTTAATCGACTAGTCGGTTACTAGAAATGCAAAAACCGCGAATATCGACTAGTCGACTAATCGATTAGTCGATTTTAATTCCGAGCCTTAGTATAGATGATGTGTGGGTGAAATTTTTTTAAAGCAATACTATCAATTTGGCGAAGAAAACTCAAGAGATAAAAAAGTTGGAAATTGAAGCCATCTTTGCATATAATTTTATGTTAAGAAATGTCGACGCACTAAAAAGTTCTGATGAAAAAAATTATATATAGGGGATGGTTCTTATCCCCTTGTAACAATATGTCAGGGTTAAAAAAACTGTCAGAAGCTGTCATTTTATTAGAAAACGTTATCCGCCAAATTTCATTCCTCTACATTCCTCTATAGTGGAGAAAATAAATGAAAATTATTTGTTTACCCTAACTTTACAGAGTAACTGTAGTGAGGCATATTTGCTAGTGAGGTATCTTTGACACTCCGGGGAAGATGGCCAAAGCTACTTCATAGGATTTTCTGTTCTCAAAGACGTTTAAGTTTGTCTTGACATCAATGAAAATTACAAAAAATACATATTACGTTGTCACATAATGTAGTTTATACACATATTGTGAAAAATGTTGACCACTAATTACTGTGATTATCTAAAAAGGTAAGACATCGTTCCCAAACTTACCCTAATTGTGTTGTTTTAGTTAGCACCAACTGTTGATCTTTCTTCTAGTCCATATTGTGAATTCCAAAATGCGTTACATTCTTCAAGAAAATGGAAATTTCAAGATGTTTTCAAGAAAAGTTGTTACAAACTTAGTTCGCAAAATGGATTTTTGTTTAATAGATTTTGATATTTAAAATGTTTCCAAAAATATGTTTCTAAAAACTGAAGCAACAAAGAATATTTTTAACTTAAATTTATGTTGAACGTGGGGCGCCACGTTGCCACGTAGGTATAAGTGCAGAAAGCGTCTAATGAACTTTCAAATTAATTAAAATGAGCAGGTTTTTATTTTGTAATAAAATAAATGGTTTATAATTTTTCCTGAAACGTTCATCAAAACCCGCTTAACGACAACTTGCAAATCTCATATTCGGAAATTACAAATTTAAAGGCTTAATAAAGTTTTAACGTGCTAGTAAAATTAAGAAATTCGATTAGTAGTCCCTTACCTGTTCCCATGGAGTGCTATTAAACGAGTCTCCTAATCTTTTAAAACGACCCTATGATGCCTTAATCTAATAATGGTCATTATTAAAATAGCGAGCTCCAGGATAAATTCAATGGTTATTGTTACGGCGTATATAATTACTGGGGAAAATTAAGTAAAATTGATAATAAGCGAAACTCGAACGAAGCGAAGGTGAAAGATAATGGCGATAATAAAGGTGAAAAGAAAAAGTTGGTTTTCAGTTGTAATTAAGTTAGGAAACACGAAGGTGCGAAGTATGGACAGCGGAGTTCTTTGAGGTCAACTCATGTCCAGGGAGATGCGACTGGATCCGAGGGAGACTTAATTAAAGAGTAGTTGCTATAGCTACTAATAGCTAGCAGGAGTGACCTGCACTTACACACACCTACACCATGGTCAGAGGGTAAATACCGGGTCATAATCGCCCAACCCCCTCCTTCAATGCAGGGCCGGCTGCCACTTATTGCTTACACTGTCAAACTGGTCAGTTAAAAATACACAGTGAATTGGAAATTTGCATAGAACATATATTTAGAATCTAGACTATTTGAAACTCGTATACTTGAGCTTGCCTTTCCACGCGGAAATCATGGGTTCAATCTCCCCACAGAGCAAGTCGATAAGATATATCTTTAGGAAGGGAAGTATAACTGGGGGCTCCGTGAATCTACGATGGGAGCACGCTACATATCCTATAACGGTAATTCCATCAGCTGATCATCTTAACTACGATGTCGGGGTGTTAGTGTTAACCTAAAATAGCGAGTAAAAAGAGCAGACAGACGAACGTTACCTAGCTCCAAATGCTGCCGAAAAGTAGATGGTCGGTTCTGCGTATAGCGCAAAAAAGCGACTATAAATAAGTAACCTAATAAATTTTTTATTTGATTACTTTGTCATTCTGTAATTAAAATAGATCCAACTATACAGTTGTTTGTTGCTTATTCATACACACTTATTAACTCTGTAATAGTAATAATATCAACTATCTTCAAGCTGTTTTAGTGGAATATACGACAGGGTTGGCATGGTTAAAACCTTGACTTTAGGTTAAAACCAGACAAAAATTAAATTTGTATTTTTTTATTTATTGTTATGGTCAGAAACATTTTAATAGACATATTTTAAAATACATAAAACATGACAAAATCTTCAGAAGAAAAAAACCAAAATACCGAAAATATTATTGCTACGACATTATTTTTGTATTCTATTTTTGATGATGCTGGTTAAATTTCTTTCGAAAGAGGTCGAAAAACAGTTCCCTTAGCTGTGCTGGAAGTTGCTGTTATTTCATGGAGTCCAGGCTAGACCCATCACCTCCACTCAAATACCCATTTGTAGTACCTAGTGGATGGTTTGTCACCAAATCCAGAGAATTCAAAATATCGACGAGACGTAGATAATCAGTCCTATGACATCCACATAGAATCTAAGCAGTGGACCGATCACCAGAAGTTAAACATGGTATATAATTATAGTCTATCAGGTTTGAGACATATTCTCCAACATGAACATGCCAGGTTATATTTGTTTTCCACATATCCACTGCATCATATTTTACCAGTTTAATAGTTATAGTAATAGTTCATTTGTAATTTTTTTTGGTAAATGTAGTCTTACAATTTGAGTAAGAAAGGTTGCAGTCGATCAAATTTGTTAGATATGATCCCTTCAGGCTACTACTTGACAACATAATTAGTCAATTTAATCCATATGAACCTATGCACTAGTTCTTAGGACCGCAGTCAGTTTTGTAATAAACTTGTTTGTAAAGATCTTGTGACATTTGTTTCATAAAGTGTAACGTAAATAAATTCCGTTCCCTCATATAGCAAATATTTTGAATAATAGTACCCTATTTCAAATATTTAAAATAAATCGCGAGATACCTATACCATGTCCTGCGACGCTAAAACGCGGCGGAATACACGTGGTATTCCGCCCCGAGCCGAAATGGGTTAAATTTATAAATAAGGGTGAAATTTATAAATAAGCCAGGCCAACAAGAGCTCTCTTAGCCTTTTCGTTTGCCTTTGTTCGCACAGTTTGATCTTATCGATTATATTTTCTAAATTCGGTTTGTTAGTGAGTGCTTCAGAAACTGCAAGGTACGTACATATTTTTTCTTTTATTGTATGTATGTATGTACTACAGCTAAACCCTAGTAGTTAGAATATAGATTTTGGTATGGAAATTATTAATATTTTATTTAAATTTATAATTAATATTATCTAATAATTAGTTAATTAATTATTGTCTAGTCATTTCTGCGGTCTGCCGTACTTCCCTAGTACTGCTGACCTGGCGTCCAAATATTTATTTTTTAAATATTAATTAAAAGTAGAGATAGAACAAGTCAGTAATTGTCAAGCTCTGACTTTTCTATCTAAGGTGATATATCTAAGGGTACCGAAGTGCTATGAGAGCCTCTAAGTAACCATCTAATTCACTTATCCACGACATCCTGGATCTTAATCCTGGATGAGAGGCCATTTAATTTAGGTAAACTAAATTAAAAGAAGAGGTGTTATATAAGTTAAGAAAATCTTTCATATGTATAATCAGAAGTGACAGATAGCTGGCATTGAATAACGCTCTGTAGCCCAAATATATTTTATTAATTATGAAATAAATGTAGCGAATGTCTGGCTAGCATTTCACTAAATAAACAGTGCCAAACAAAACCAAATATTGACAACTTATCGTAATCTACGAGAACCCCCGGTGGGTTCTCGTAGATTACTGAGATTACTACGATTGACTGAGCAGCCAACATCGACAGTCACAAATAAAAAATTAACCACACGTATGATATACCTTAGTTATGAGAGGCCTAATAAATCAGATAATATAATCAGGGAATAAGTTATAATCCATATACGCTATTACAGTTGGGGGGGGGGGTTGTAAATTAATAACATATATAATAATAATAATAACAATATAGGCATTTATTATTGAGTGATTAGGTACCTAACACTTAAAAATTAAAAAAGAAAAAGTGAAACGAGGATTACAATTTCAAACAAAAAAGAAGTTTCTCCATAACTGTCATTAAAAGTTGACTTTCACATGATACTTATTGTGCCAAAACATCAGTTATTGTCTACAGAGCGTAATAGTATATTATTAAAGGAGCAATAAATTATAGATATTATTCACGCAGATTAACGAGCCTTAACGAGTGGCACAAGTAGCCCGAGTGAATAATGGCTTAATGGCTATTCATTGCGAGTTGAGTACTAAACTTAGTCCATGGCCATATACATTTTTATCTAGAACGAGTTGCTTTTTTAGTTCTTAATGCGTTTTTGGAGAAAATATCACGAGAAATAATTTCTAATATAAAACGACAATGGCATCAGTTGACACGTCGACGGTCACATAACCACCTGGGTATTTGTTTTCAGTACAAATACTCGGGATTTTGTATGTTACGATGTTATGGCAACATCTGTAAATCAAATGTAAACTGGGATTAATCGTTAATCATTGTTATAATTCATAGCGATAGTGCCAAACAAAAAAATAGATGGTATATACCAATTAGAAAACAAAAAATTGGATTATATTATTAAACGGTCGTAGACAAGTCTTTTACATCCAGGATTTGAAATTTAAAAATTCATTATTACCCTTTCCCTACAAATAATAAATGGTTTCGATTAATAAGTGAATCTTCTAGTCCGGTTCTGAAACTAACCAGCTTGAACTAGTACTAGTGCCTTGCTAGCCTAAGGTCGCATGTAAATTTGACAAAGTTAACTTCTGGGACCGAACGCACATTAACACGTTTTACCATCACCACTCTCGTCGTGCTCTCAATGCTTACTTCCTTTGCTCAATCAAAGCTAAAGGTTTTAAGCACTTAATCCGCTCACTTGTACGTATTTATATTTAATTTCAACATATATGGCTATTTATTTTGATTCCATATACGGTCGCTCATTTATGTTTGATAACTTTTGTAATTAATTTAAGTGGATTAATTATTTCAGCAGATATCTCTGGAGTCGAATATTGCCTCGAGATAAATTCGTATATTTCTCATTAAGCCACCAGATGTGCCATAAATGCCATAAAATGCGATACCTGAAATTAGAAATGCATTTTTTAAATCTGTATTTTGATGATATAAAATAAATATTTAATATGGCGCGAACACAATGTAAGGTAAGGTTCCAATAATCGGTATATTTATAACAAATAAAGTACTCCATAATCCGATTATTCTTTTCACTTATTAGGTACTATACTGTATCCAACGAGAGAATGGACTTGCACTCGAGCGAAAATTCGTCTGTTTTGGTCAGATCTCCGCCCCTTAGAACATTAGTTCAACGCCCTCAACGTCTTAATTGGCTCAGCAGGTAGCCAGGGCCGGCGCCTGGGTCCGATACCTACCTGGTACCTAATTATATAAAGTACCTACTACTGCCTACCTATTCACAGTTTGTATTTGTAGTCTCGCAAGTACGGTTATTTTAGTTGTGTTGTTTACGGTTGTGAAATAAGTTATAAATCTATTATAAGAATGGCAGCAGCCAGAGACGAGATAAATCCACCATTGTCGCCAATTAAGAAGAATAAAAGAGGCCAGGTAAAGAAATATAATAATAAATATGTTTTATTTAATACGCATACTATTCACCACCAGTAACCGTGGTCAATGATTTATTTTTGTTTTTAATTTTAGGTCGTGCATCAAAGTCAAAAAATAATTATAATATATTTATATAAGAAATTAAAGGAAGACAATCCGCAAATGTCGTACGAAGAGACAGTTTTAACACTAACCAAACAAACGGGCATTGGAAAAACTACAATGAAAAAAAATTTAGCAGAATATAATAGAACCGGTCAGGTAACGGAACCAAATCTAAAAAAAAGCCGTCAGTCTTTTAAAGAAAAGATCGACGATTTCACTAAAATTGCTATAAGGAGAAAAGTACACGAGTTCTATCGAAATAAAGAATTACCAACAGTAGACAAAATTTTGCAAGTAGTAAATGATGATGGAGATCTGCCACTTTCATAACGCTCATACATTTATAATAAATTTATGTTAAATAAATAAAATGTTTTCATGTTTTCAAAATAAAATTTATTTCACCTACTTACGAATTTATTTCATCGAATGACGGTCCTGCGTAGCTCGTTACAGAGCCCCTCCTCTTTAGTCGCCGATGCGCAAAGCAAGTCCATTCTCTCGTTGGATAGAGTATAGGTACTTAACTCTCTTCTATAGGGCTTTCGTTTGATATGCAAACGAATGGAATGCGGTGCTCAGTGGCGCGCGCAATTATGTTAATATGGAAATAAAATAAAAAACAATAATCTTATCATTCTCGTAGAACAGAACAGCCGCCCACAACTGCATGGGGGAAAGGGCCAATAAAAGACTGGCTGGAAGAAAGAAACATTGAACACGATGATTCACTACTTAAAGCTGAATTGTTGACACTGGCAAGGCAACATTTTCCAGCTTTCAAAAAGTATGTAGTGGTTGAAATGGCCAAAGCAAGAGGAATGGAGGCAATTCGATTGTCTCCGTATCACGAACTGAACCCAATTGAGCTTATTTGGGCTTATTACAAATAAAAGGGAAATTGGCTAGAGGAAATACAACATTTAAGTTAGCTGATATGAAAAAAATCTCAATGGTGCAATCAAAGTAGTAAATTCGGCAAACTGGATAAAATGTGTAGACCATGTGAAGAAGGTGGAATCAAGAATGTGGGATCTCGATATTATGATGGACAACGGGATGGATATGGATAACTGATGGACAACCCGTTAAACCAGCCATAATAAATATAAATGAAGACAGTAGTGAAAGTGACTTATTTTCAGATAGTGAATAGTGATATGAATTTCTGATGTGAGTTTTTGCGAAGAGTGCTACTAATAAGTGACAGTGAAAAATACTAATGTGAGTGTAACACGCATACACCCATACACACATATACATACATACATACATACATACATACATACATACATACATACATACATACATACATACATACATACATACATACATACATACATACATACATACATACATACATACAAACATACATACATACATACATACATACATACATACATACATACATACATACATACATACATACATACATACATACATACATACATACATACATACATACATACATACATACATACATACATACATACATACATACATACATACATACATACATACATACATACATACATACATACATACATACATACATACATACATACATACATACATACATACATACATACATACATACATACATACATACATACATACATACATACATACATACATACATACATACATACATACATACATACATACATACATACATACATACATACATACATACATACATACATACATACATACATACATACATACATACATACATACATACATACATACATACATACATACATACATACATACATACATACATACATACATACATACATACATACATACATACATACATACATACATACATACATACATACATACATACATACATACATACATACATACATACATACATACATACATACATACATACATACATACATACATACATACATACATACATACATACATACATACATACATACATACATACATACATACATACATACATACATACATACATACATACATACATACATACATACATACATACATACATACATACATACATACATACATACATACATACATACATACATACATACATACATACATACATACATACATACATACATACATACATACATACATACATACATACATACATACATACATACATACATACATACATACATACATACATACATACATACATACATACATACATACATACATACATACATACATACATACATACATACATACATACATACATACATACATACATACATACATACATACATACATACATACATACATACATACATACATACATACATACATACATACATACATACATACATACATACATACATACATACATACATACATACAGGTTGTGTATGGGGTTTCACAATATTTCACATATAAAACTATGCCCGCACACCGAACATCCGCGACAACTAGGTATGCCTACTGGCTAGGGCTGGAACCTTTGATGTAACTATAACACTCGGAGTAGTTTCCACAAACACCAAAACACTTTCACTTCGCTCGACGCGCGTTTCGCCAAACAAGTTGGCATCATCCAGAGACGATTAAAACAGTTTTAATCATCTCCGGATGATGTCAACTTGGTTGGCGCAACGCGCGTAGAGCGAATTGAAAGTGTTTTGGTGTTTGTAGAACCTACTCCGAGTGTTAGGTATGCCTAAATTCTCTTTCTGAAAAATCTCAGCCGGAAGTCGAACCCATTGACCCTATTATGGCTTCCACAGCACACATACCACGTCGCTCGGGGGCGTTTAATAATGTATCCTTATAATGATGATAATTAAGAGACTTGCGAAAATTCCTACCTCTCTTCCAAACCTCTCTTCCTTCTCTTTCTACCCAAAAAGTACATAGAAAAATGTAACAATAAACATGTAAATGTAAATTTACCTTAATAAAGGCATTCATTATATTTAAAATAAGTCCGGCGTTTTCCATTTAAAAGACGGTCCTTGCACCCTTTCAGATTTTATAACCCTTTTATTATCTCTTTGAAATAGTTGATTATCTAAAGGCATGTACTCGACGCGAACCCTTAATATAATACCTGAATGAAGAGAATAAATATCACACAATATCAGTGAAGACAATGGAATAATTATGCCAGGACCCTCACCTGTCAAGCGTGTTGCCATCGCCATGGCAACCGGTGATACCAATTTGCATACTAAAATCTTTGTCGCTGTTAATTGGACTTCGACCGCGAGGTAGTAGACTCAGGTAAAGTTACCGTTTAGCCAGACTGTTTTACGTGCATTATATATGAGTGGTCCCGTCGTTGCAGTGTTTCGGATAATTCTGGAGTGTTGCAGTTGCCAAAGCTATTAAAACTTTAACTAAGTAGAACAAGTGCATAGAAAATTGCTAATTAGCTTCCGCCAATTTTTTGCTACCGTTTAAGTCGAACGACCGTTACGAATGGGTACAGATCCAAAATAAACATATTTAAAGGAATAAAAAGAACTGCTTTGGTCTATATTTTAGGAGTCAAATATATACAAATACGTGAAGGCAACGGCACACATTGCAAATTGTATAATTTTTAGATCGTTCGACCCATAGTTTTTTTTATTCATTTTATGATCTTGATAATTATTGCCAAATCTAAAAACTACCTATAAGTACAGTTTAAATTTGTTTAATTTGTTGTTTCGATTTTGATACCCACTACATTTTCACTATAGTAACAACATATTAAGCTCTGTCATTCCTTAGGATCATCATTCTGATTGTTCTTTGTGCTACTAAATTCTCAAAATTATGAACTAATTTATTTTATAGACTAGATTTATTAATACTTTAAATTTAAACTCTTAAAAATTTATAATATTTCATAAAAAATGAGAGGTCATCTAATAAAGTCTGCCTCACGAATGTTGAACAAAGACGTAAGAGGAGGAAGAGCGATAAAATATGAACTACAATTTCTGTCGAGCTGAACGCATAATGGAAATTTGGTTTCTTTGTTTAAGTATCTATATACTGAATGGATTTACAGGTGACAACTACACAGAGAACTAATATTCCTACCTGTATTGAATTACACCTGCAAATCCGATAAGATAGCTATGGTCATTCACCAATACCTCCACCAGGTGTAGACTAGTTTCGAGCTGTTTGGCTCTCATCAGTACACCGTAGGTAGAGGAATTAATGAATGACCAAAACCATCAAAACAGTCAAGCAGACTAAGCAGTAGTGTGCAAGCGAGGGATACCAGACCCCTCTAGCGGTCAGTTGCTACTACTCATCAGACATTACTAAGTAAAGTCTTTGACAAGCAGCGTCCTGCAATGCAGGCACCTAGAGCAGCGACCCTAGCCAAAAGTAGGCTAAACAACATACTGAATGGATTTACAGGTAACAACTACACAGAGAACTAATATTCCTAGCTGTATTGAATTACACCTGCAAATCCGATAAGATAGCTATGGTCATTCACCAATACCTCCACCAGGTGTAGACTAGTTTCGAGCTGTGTGGCTCTCATCAGTACACCGTTATCGGATTTGCAGGTGTAATTCAATACAGGTAGGAATATTAGTTCTCTGTGTAGTTGTTACCTGTAAATCCATTCAGTATGTTGTTTAGCCTACTTTTGGCTAGGGTCGCTGCTCTAGGTGCCTGCATTGCAGGACGCTGCTTGTCAAAGACTTTACTTAGTAATGTCTGATGAGTAGTAGCAACTGACCGCTAGAGGGGTCTGGTATCCCTCGCTTGCACACTAAGTATCTATAGTACAAAAATAAGATAGGAACCTTTGTAATTAATTTATTACTAGAGAACCCACATCATTTTTATCCCGCGTTCTTTCTGTTGTTGGCAGAATTGAACAAGTATATTTAAAAAATGATGCGTGATAGATTCTATCTATACATATAATTGTATGAAGTATATTCATGTAAAATATTTACAGTATATTGGCATCAAAAGTGAGTAGTACTATCATGGTAAAAATGTGATATTTTCAGCTCTCTAGCAATTATCCAGGTCTGCTGTGAGTTACGTGCCAGAAGAACGCAAAATCCTAGGGGTAGCAGATCAAGAATTGTATATCAAAAAGTATTTAAAACGGCGGCTACAGTATGGAAGCTTTATTTTTCTTAGTAGGTAAATACAGCTTAATACATTTTTTTTGTAATACGTACCTATCTACAATAGGTACACATACATTCGTAAATCCTAACCTATTTGAGATTTACAAGCTGGTTCTATACTTTGTTATCCGAATCTGCAAAGAGGACCTATCCTATAGAATACAATTAAAAATTTTCAAATTTGTAAAACTGTAACATAATCTTGGCTGCAATCTTCAATCAAGTACTCTAATGGTTTTTTTATGTGACACCAAAATTTACGTAAAATACTGTTCAAGGCATTCAAGTTATATTTTTTTACCCTTCTGTCATTTTTTTTAACACAACACAAGTACTTAATGATTTTAAAAACTTTTTTAGACACTTGAAACAGTTTTATTTTTGCTAATAAAGTAAAAATTATCAGCGCCTATTTTTAAAATATAACAGTGCGGTATACACAGCGACCGGCGCTAAAGGACGATAAAAAAATATTAGAATTATTTTTTTTTTATTTTATAATTTTTTCCGCACCTTCTTCACTAAACTTGGCAATTTGTTTTATATCCAGCACATAGAAAAAAATTATCCCTCGTCTTAATAATTTATCATAATTTTATAATTTACTTAATTAATTTTTATTACATTTCATTAATTATTTTCAAAATATGCGTGGCCCCGACAAAATTTCCGAAAATTTCCCACTTGTGATATTATATGAGAAAATATTGCTTAGTCCTAAATATAATTCTTCCATTATTTAGCAAAGATAATAATCTAGGCATTGCATTAATCTTTTCTAATAATGCCATCAGTAAAATGGAAACGGCAGTAAGTTTCCGTGTTAAACCGCTCACACAAATAAAAAGAAACTTTTAAAATTGACATCCAATAAAATATGTTACCGGTTTAGCAAAGTTCCAATAACATCTCAACTTCACATATGCAGATATTGATTTATGTAAAAGAACGCTCCCGCTTGGCCACGTGCCTTATTGCCGGAACACAAACCGTAATACGGCTGCAAGTATCACGTGTTGATCAGGAAACGCCGAAGTTCTAGCAAAATGGAATGCTTAGGTGAGAAAGTCGGTCATGATTTGTTTACAAACAAAACGCTAACGGCCATATGCAAGAAAAAGGTCGAACTGCCGGAACTAAAATCACATAAAACATTTTGGTGGATGCGCCGGTTTTTAAGAATCTTCTTTATATTAAAAAAGTTTGAACCTGCCCTAATATTGTATGCCAGAGCGGTGGAAAAAAAATAACAATGATATATACTCTCGGCAGAGTTTTGATAATATAATATATTTTGATACATATTGATGAAGCATGTCACACTGGTCAACACCAAGAGTATTGGGTCAAGATTACCAAATAACACTATTAAGTTACCTGGCAATGGCATGGGGCCATTGCCAGGTAACAAAGATGCCTGAAAAGCAGTCCCATATACAACAAAGATGCCTGAGGTAACAAAGATGCCTGAAAAACAGTCCCATATAATATGTAAAAACTTTTAGAGCATTACACCCAAAAATATAGGATACATCAATCTAAATTTTTTGTCAAGTTCAATAGCTTCAACAGCTGTAACTGAATATATATGTGCGAAGCATATACTGTAAGGATAGCCGGTTCCTTGCGGTAATTTAAATGTTAATTGAACAAAAACTAATAGTATCTAATAATAAATCACTCACTTTTTATGCGTGTGCGTTTGTATTGTCAGGACTGGTCTTCTGTCAGAGATAACCTACGTGAACAAAGCCAATATGAGCATCCTTGCAAGACATTTTGGATGGCAATAAGATAATAAAGAACAATTGCATTGACATTGTTGATATATTTGTACTTTTGACTTTACTTGATCTTAATCCAAAATATATAAGCTAACTAACTGTAAGCATAAGGCCACACATCAAAATGCTAGCTGCTAGACTTAAAAACTGGTAGTCTCCCTATCTACTTTATGAACTAACTGTCAGTAGTAAAACCACCGACAGCTCACTGCCCCAATCAGAGCACCCGAAGGTCTCCTACAAAAACGTGAGGAATATCAAGCAGGTCATCAACATTCATGGCATCGGCGTTGGAGATGTCGACTCCCTCCTTGGATTGACTTCGTGGTGGTCGGTCATCCAGGTCCAGCGTTGGAATGGACAACCCGCGATAACTCAACTCACTCAATAAAAACTGGCAGCGTCCCTACCTAACATTGCTCATTGCTTTGCATGAATTCACTTTTATCCAAAAATGATGCTAATATTATTTCCATGGCCATGTTCACAATATAATCAATGCATTTGTTTATTTTTATAATCAACAGCAATTACTTTCCAAAAATAATATCTACACATGCAATAACGGTCAAGCATAAGATACTCAGTGATTAACTCACCAGAACAGAAGCAAATATTCACAATGCACTTTTATTTCGGCACTGCACCACAAAATCCCACTGACTTCTAACAATCACGATTTAATAATGTGGCCTAATACCCTAATATTCTCGGCAAGCACTATTCATCGTAATACCGTCTTCGGTCTCTGTGTCAGCTCAAGCTAAATAATATAAACACAGACAAAAGTATCGGGTGTTGTTAAGTGGAGCGCTCGCCCAACGATTATATATTGTCCTCAGCTAACAGATTTACGACCCTAAGGGAACGTTGAGATAATATTTGGCTGGGAATGCCATACAAATTAGAACTTAAAAATATGTGCCTTACAATACTAATCTCGAATTTTTAGTTTGTCAAAATCAATATACAGGTCATGTGATCCAATCAAGATCGTCATTATTGTTGCTAATGTCATTAAATACCTTAATATCGCCAGCAAGGAGTGATATCTGACACGAACGTTAAGGGTTATACCGCTCGCAGACAAAATTGGAGGCTGAGCGAAGCGAAAATATTGTCTTCGAAGGGTAAATAACCCTTACAGTTCTTGATACTTAATATAGGTACTATTTACGGAAAGAACATGAACACAAAATACATTTAATATATGAAAATGTATGTTTTATTTTCAACTAATCTATCAACATTTAGGATACAACAGGCCCTTGTTTTATTGGTATTATTTGAGTATAAAATTACAAAACTGATTAATACCATCGTTAATAACAATTAAAACATTTTATATGCAATTTTAGTATAGATTGGGTAAAAGCAATGTATTTAAATAAAAACTTATATAGGCTTATAATTTTAAAACCGTAAGCACCGAGGTAAGAACTATAAACACAGAAATATAAATTTCAATTCAGGAACACAATAATTTAGATCGATTGGTAACTTGCTGCATGTCAAATTTTCTTATATTATGTTAAATTAAAGACACGGTAATGATGATACCGACACGCGTTGGTACACGTATATCAAACGTATGGTTAAATATATGTTTAAAACCATTTATAACCAAAACATTCATTCTCCAGTCGCAATTATTTAGAGCGACGACCGAAGTGGCGTCGATAATAAACCCTGGCAACTAGGAATTGTCACTTTATCAAATTCACTATCAGTTTGATCAACATAAGTACCTTATATAGAATATCTATAGTCTACTTTAAGCTTCGAAGAAAATTTAGATACGGCTATTATAATGCCAGCGAATCATGTTCTGGTATTATTGCAATTGAAGTACTATGTAGAGATTATTTTTATCGAAGAGTTAGAAATAAAAAACTGTTGATATATTCTGTATGTCCTACTTTCAAGTAGGGTTTATACGGTAACAAGAGCCCATATTACTTAAGTTATTTACTCATAACCGCCAGTCGTCAACAAACGAGTTAAACAAACTGTATGTCTTGAAAATTGTTACTAAGTTACATTTCTAAGTAACAACTTGTAAGAGATTGTTACTAAGTATTAAGTAACAACGAGTAATATTTATTTTTAAATAAGAAGGCTAATTTTCGGTGTCAATATCATGCTTCAAAATTACCGAACATTATGAGTTTATTTTCTTAGTTGTATTATAGTTAATATTGAGCTACTGAGAAAAAGAAGATAGGTCCTCTGTGACCAGAATGATCTGGTCAATTTTTAAGAACGTTCAGAGTCGTTCATATTTAAGCATGCATGAGACATAAAGTCCGCCACACGAGAGTTGAACAATGGAACGAATGGGGGGGGAAAATCCGATGTCGCTACGTTCTCTATTAATAAATTAATTAAATATTCCCATCTTATGTTTGTACTATAGTTACTTACACACAGAAGCCAAATTTCCGTTGTGCTCTGAGCTCAACAGAAGCTTCTGTTGCATATTTTATCAACCTTTCCCCTCATACATCGTTGTTCAACTGTCGTGTGGCGGACATTACGTAGCTAATATGTGATATAAAATATATATGTACTAAAATTAGTTATCACAATTTAATTTGTGGTTGAGTCAGTCAAAAATAGAATTTATGGTATTTTGGTTAAATCTGACGATGTTTGTGAAAATCTAAAAGTATTCTAGCATGCAGCAGAGCTGCCAAATAGTGCCCAGATGATGTACACGTTAATTCGAACGCGTTTTGTACGCAAAGCAGCAATCCGTGGGCTATTGAGGACACTTCGCGATGCCTATCCATGTTCTATTCTATACCATGCCAATGTAACTATCATATCTTAGCGTTCGCATACAGCACCTAGAGCTGTGACCTTGAACGCTCCTTTATACGTACATAGGTATCTCCTACAGAATAGAAAAGACGTACACGTGAAAACGGACTACGTTTTACTGCAATTAGCATGCAGCAGAGCTGCCAAATAGTGCCCAGGCGATATACACGTTAATGCGAACGCGTTTTGTACGTAAAGTAGCAATCCGTGGACTACATAGGGCACTATATAGGGCGGTTATACAAACGACGAGGGGTTCTTAGAAGAGTCTAGAAATATCGAGAATCTACTGTTTCCAATATATATCTAAGCCAGTGCCGGAAGCCAAGAATTTACTTAATATCCCGTACGGGAATAGTGCAAATCGAGAAAATATTCTAAAGTGTAAAGTAGAAAATGTTTATTAATACTTAAGCTTATATTGTTAATTAGTAAGTTAATAAAGTAGTTTTGAGCTACAGAGTGTTTGAATTATTGAATTCACGAGAAGCAGTTCTGTTTGTGCACAGGGTGCAAACACGTTACAAGTAATAATATGTTAATTGCAAATACGAGTATTTACGGAATCTGTCAAAGACATTTTATTGGTTTTATAGCCATTCGTTGGCAAAATTTTTTCTTTGTGCCGTTTCGTTACATTTGTTTTGGGTTTTATTATAATACCATCCGCTGCTAGAGTCGAAGAGTATATAGCATTTGATGGGAGAAGACTAACATCGCCAATTTTAGTCGATTGAGAACAATTTTTTTTAAACATTGTGTTCGTCATCAAATTTTACACAATTTTAAAAATGTCCATAGGTCCGTCCACCGTATGACAAATTTTTTGTTAAGACGCTATAATAAGAACAACCTAAAATTTGGCAGAAAAACCGGCTTTGATTAAATAAAGAACCCTATGAAAGAACCGCCAACTTTTCTACTACATTAAGGCCATGTAATGACTGCAGTACGGATAGCCAAAATTATATGCCGGCGTATTTGATGCCCTTATATTTATTATTCATTCAGGTTTGACCAGTCAGTCTATTTAGCGCCGCGGATATGTGGATAAGTGGATCCCCGACCGAATGGCCCTGGTTCAAAACCTGCCATTACCACACTTTCTTTTCAGTTTTATGTGTGTTATCCACTTTGTTTCTATATTTTTACAATACATTTAGTGACGTTTAGTATTGATGATTTTTAAAAATCGCGGATTAATATAGCCATTATGGTTCGAAGCGACTCAAAATCTGTATCTCCGGGTTTTTGGGATTAAGTATTTTTTGTCAAAATTAGATGAATATTCAAGATGTCGCTACCAAGATAGCGGACATTTTGCTGTAGGGTAAGAATAAACTCAAAATCGGTAAAACGGAAATTTTTGGGTCGCTGATGACGATCTGTTTGTCGAAATCAATATTCAAGATGGCGGCTCTAATATGGCCGACATATTTGCCATTTTTATCGTCAGAATTAAGTCATATATTTGGAGTCACAGATCACGAATTTTGTATCAAAATATATATGGTCCGATTCGACTTAAAATCGGCATCTAGGAAATTTTGGGGTTGCCCATCAGGATTCTAAGGTACCGGGTAAGTTTCTTAAGATTGACACCCCCCTTATCTCACTTATCCTTTGCCGATTTAACTCATTCAAAAAAGGAGTAGACATGGTTTTTGATGAATTTTTATAATCTGAGAACAGATATTAAAAATCTCGTAAAATATGCAGGGTGGAAAATAAAACATGATTTTTTTAAATGGAACACCCCGTCTATTTTTAGACCAAAATAATGTCCTTAATTTTCTGAATCCAAAAATGTGTAATTGTTATATAATCACTCCACCTGTTCGTGAGATATTACTAAAAACTTATCACATTACGGGTGTCAATTATAAAATAAGAACATCAAGATACCTCTGCAAACAATGCATATTTGCATTGTTTATTTGTTGACAGATATCATCCAGTTTTTTGTGAGATAGTAGTTCACTCTCTTAGATATTAGCGTAAAAAATACGTAGTGTTCGTAAAGAAGCAAGTTATTTTGAAAATGGTATATTCATTGGAAGAGCGAAAAGAGTTACTTGAAATTTATATTCAGTGCAACAAGAAGTCTCTTGCTCGGAGGGAGTATGTTAGGTTATTTCGAGAAAGGCTACCTCCTTCCAACAATAGTTTTAAAAACATTTATGCAAAGTTTAGGAATACCGAATCTCTGAGAGACAAGAAAAGGGAAAGGCGAAGAACAAAAACAGGAGAAGACGAACTCAACGCGTTATTATATTTTTCTGAAAATCCATCCAAATCATCCTATGCCGCAGCAATAGAATTGGATATATCACAAAGAAGTGTGATAAAAATATTACATCACCATAATTTTAAACCATATAGTATTTTGCCCGTTCAATATTTAGACGACAACAACCTTCAAGACAGGTTAACCTTCTGCAGAGACATACTTGATAGAATAGAGGAAGATAATGAGTTTCTAAGTCATGTCTTTTGGACCGACGAAAGCAGTTTTTCTACTGCGGGAATTTTTAACAGAAAAAATGCACATTACTGGGCAGCGGAAAATCCACATATTGTAAAAAAATTAAAAAAACAAGGATACCAAACTGTAAACGTGTGGTGTGGCATCCGCAAGGATGCTATTGTAGGTCCTGTATTTATAAATGGGCCCTTAAATGCACAACGTTATGTGGATATTCTTCAACATCCAGTTGAAAATTATTTAGATAATATTAATTTAGTGGACAACAGATCTGTTATTTGGCAGCAGGATGGAGCACCACCACACTCTGCAAGGAACGTCACCGAATACCTAAACAGAAAATATCCTATTTGGATAGGAAGGCACGGTGTTATACATAGGCCCGCTAAAAGTCCGGACTTAACAAATATGGATTTTTTTCTCTGGGGTACGATAAAACAAGATATATACGAAACTGGGGTTTTTAATAATATGAATGAGTTAAAAGAATGCATACGTGTAAAAATTGAGGAATTAAACCAACATGGTGATATATTTCAAAGGGTGAGAAGCAATTTTATAAAGCGATGCCAAATGTGTATTCAGAATGGTGGTGGTTACGTGGAAAATATTTAATTACGTTACTTGTAAATAAATAAAATTGTGTTACTCTATTGTGTTACTGTATTAATATTGACTTTTATTTGTTTTTATTAGGCTTATGTTGTTTATTGTTATTACTCGTTACTGTTATTGTCACCTATATATTATTTATTTATTATCTCAATAAATGGCATTGTTTCCAGAGGTATCTTGATATGTTTTTTGTTTTATAATTGACACCCGTAATGTTATAAGTTTTTAGTAATATCTCACGAACATGTGGAGTGATTATATAACAATTAGATATTTTTTTATTCAGAAAATTAAGGACATTATTTTGGTATAAAAATATACGGGGTGTTCCATTTAAAATAATCATGTTTTATTTTCCACCCTGTATATCTTACGAGATTTTTAATATCCGTGCTCAGATTATAAAAATTTATCAAAAACCGCGTCCACTCCTTTTTTGAATGAGTTAAATCGGCAAAGGATAAGTGAGATAAGGGGGGTGTCAATCTTAAGAGACTTACCCGGTACCTAGTTTTAACTAAATGTAGGATTATTTAGTTGTTTTATTAGACGTGTTCATTGAACCTCCGATATTCACCCAATATTTGAACCTCCGATCTGAGCAAAGTACTTAGGCACACTATAGGACATAAAACAAATTTTACATTTTGGTCTTGTTCAGCGCCATTTGTAAGTTTATAACGTATCAACGTAAAATATATACTTAATAAAGGTAAAATATATGATAAAGGTGCTATTAATTAATTATTTACCTACTAAACATTAATTTGGATTTCTTCTTAATCTTGAT
Source organism: Tetropium fuscum (assembly GCA_964058915.1). Taxonomy (NCBI): domain Eukaryota; kingdom Metazoa; phylum Arthropoda; class Insecta; order Coleoptera; family Cerambycidae; genus Tetropium; species Tetropium fuscum. The sequence goes on from CAXKVY010001575.1 coordinate 377,324, forward strand.
ATTGTTAATCTAAACATAACTCTGAATTACCTGTTTCTTATTCTTATTGTCCATAGTTAGCTTTGCATAAATACATATACACATTACGTATATGTGTATATTGTATTACTAATTTTATAAAAATAATTAAAACAAGCGCAAAATCATACCGAAAACACAAAAACTTGTATCATATTTTCCCGACATGCTTACATCACGATGTTGACGGGAGTAGAGTGAAGAAGTCGGTAGACATGGAGCTAAATAGGATGTAACCATGTTATTTAGTTTATCGTTCGTATATAATATATGTATTAACTAATTACCTATACTTAGGTAGTTAGTGCAGTATGTCCATATTCAAATGTTGTTTATAAGAAGAAAAATAATAGTCAATATAAAACAACATGAAATATTCGATTATGTGAAGAGTATCCTAAAAAATGTTGCACGGTTTATAATTTATCACTATTTATTTATTTGATGTAAGTGTAGTCCGTAGGTCATAAATAAATAAATAAATTGCAGTGATGCAAAATGTTGTGGGTATGAAAACATAGTGGTAGGATAATTTTCGCATGCATTACATCCATGGTAATTATAAAATTTCGCATTTTAATGCCCGCAAGCTATCGCATACGAGGCAAGACAATCGTAATAAGTCATTAGCATGTTGGCAAACCTGCTCTGTCCAACAATAATTTAAGAGCTTTTATTTTATCAAAAAGCGACACAGGCGAAAACTTTTAATATTTTTGTAGCCAAGTCATAATTTAAATTTCCTTCGACGCATTTGTGAAGTACAAATCTTTGAACCGGTAAATTAAAATGCAATCAACTATAAGTAATGAAACTGGTCCACGTGGTAGATAGTAGAGATGACAATCGGAACGTATTAAAACAGTTCCTTTCTTTTATACCTATCTCTACTATTAAATGTAATGCGACTACTACAAGAGTACCTACTAATGCATTTATAATGGCTTTTACTAGGTACTTAAATTGCAAATTTGGACACCTATATCAAATACCATACGATCATTATTTTCTTGTATATATACATATATTATATACCACATTATCCAGTGCAATTTGCTTTTAACAATACGTTCACAGAATATATAACATACATTTAATGATTTGCTATATGTATCATAAACCGTATTCATGTAAACATTTATTATAATAGAAACTTAGAAAATACAATAGCAACTAAATTACTGAAAGAAAAGTATACTTCATTTTGGGCGCCAGGAGACGTATAATAACATTAAAATCATAAGTTATATTGAAGTGACATTTCTAACAAAACTCATATGACGCTCATATAGTTAAATAATTACAATAATTACAAAAACAGTACCAGTAACATTATCTATAGCCATTTTGAGCTTGGAGCTACAACTTGGCGTAATGCTGCTGTATCGATCTGTTAAGTAAAGACTACCAATTGGCTGTACACAGGGCCCCGACCCTGACAATACCTGATTACTGATTGCTATCTACCCTTATACTTCAAATAAAATTTATTCCATACTTTGTGATATTAGAAGTAACCCAAGTCTTTAGAAGAGAAAACTGCAAATGAAGAAAATAATAACGATTTTGTTTACTGCGAGCATGTCAACTGTTTAAAAAGGTTTAACTTAACTCGCTTATATGTTGAGGTATTCGGATGTTTTAGCCTCCAAAAACTACCAAATTTAATTCACTTTATTTTGCCTCTCTCAATGTTGCCTCTGGTTTTTAAACTAAAGCTCTTTAAACACAACGAAGCTCGCTACGGCGACAGAGTAGCTATAGTTTAAATAAACTTTTATCTTTATTTTAGGGTGTATAGAATACGTGGTTAAAAATATTGACGTCTAATTTCAGGACACCCTGTATAGCAAGAACAGATGAGAATCAATAGCTTGCTATTCACAAAACACAAATGATGGGTTTGTGACTATTCAGAAACTGGTGCGTAATCTCTTTGTTTATGTCCTACAGGAGCCATATTGTGATTGCGCAGGTCGGTTCCATTAACTGTCCTATTACATCTAACCAGGGTTGGGTACGTAGATTAGATCAGGTATATTACATGGTTTTCTACGTGTAGAGAACCATGTAGAAAACTAGTACATGTTTTCTACGTATTCTACGTGTAGAATAAGTAGAATACCTAGAATATGGAATAGAACATGTTTTCCGAGATAAAATGAGCCGAGGCAACTTTGTTTGACATAATATATTTATTATAAACTTTATAAAATAAACAAAACATGATATATCATTTCTATCACAATAAAAACAATAATTCTCTTTGGTTAAATTAAAATTAAAAAATAATATTCATTCTTAAAACACAAAAATATAACAAGATATTTAGGTATAAATGAACATTCTTTCATTTGACCTGTGACTAGAAAGTCGAGCAGCTGCAGTATTCTTCAAAATTTTGTCACACACACGACATCGAGCTGCACATTTATTATTAATTCGACATAACTGAAATTTTTCTTTTTCCCACAAGCTGTGCTTTGGGCGTCCACCTAATCCACTCATTTCTCAACCGATTGAATTGAATTGAACTCAGAGTAAAAGGAGTAAGCGCGAAAACAAGCCGACCAAAACAAAGCATAAACTTAATACTTAAAATAAGGTTAAAAAACAAAATTAGGCCTCGAAATCTGTATTACCAACAGTTTTCTACATATTCGATATATTCTACGTATTCTACATAATCTATGTAGTTTTCTACGTCACATGTAGAAAACGTTTTCTACATGTCGATGCAGGGTTGGGTAAAGACCCAGTTTTTCTCAAGGATCATTGTTTTTAGTACAGAAAATTGACGATTTGGTAGAGCTTCTAACAGACGACCAGATAGAGGTAGAGGTTGGTTAACGGCAACATTGGGGACAAGGTTCGTCTGAAAAGAAATTACGAAGAAATAAGAAATTAGAAGATATTAATTAGAACGGCTAGTTATTCCAGAACGTATACGAATTTTTCCTAACCCTGTATAAGTACGTTTAATATACGTAAGAATTTTGCTTTCATTTTAGTGAACGTTAACATTTTGTACCTACTTATCTTTAAGGACTTACACAGCTATTAGGTAATATATGTATGTGTACATATTTGAACAGCAAAATATATTTTTATACTTTAATATATACATGTTGGATTTCATTTTTTTTTAAACAATCCATGCATGCCTTAACCTTTTACCTATATTTCCCAGAAAATTTAAAGACGTTATTATTTAATGTATTCCACATGAAATGTCAAGATGCGAAATAGTTTTTAACACCTTTATAACTTGGTAAGTATATTTTTCTCGATCTTTTTATAGAAAAGTAAATAGATAAAAAAATTATTATCATATTTAAACCAATAGCCATAGCATATTTAAACCAAATATACCCTAAATAAAACGTAAATCACGAAGTGGTGTTAGGAAACATTTATGTGATTAGGTTAAATACATCAAACGTTTTATTCTCGTATTTCTATATTTAGCACAAATTATCGATATATTTGAATCAAACCGTCAAATATTTAAACGAATTATGCCACAAAAATATTAGAAATATTCAAGTTATACTGAAACATTTGTATGGTTGGTTTGACAATGTGCGGTGGTTGCCTGAAATGTCTTTTTATTTAGCGGAAGACATCACAAGTTTCAGTTGTTGCTACAGACACTAGAGTGAAGCTTATAAATAATTGAGATAATTATTTTTGTATTTTCTAGTGAGTAGTAGCAGTTGAGTTTTGTATTTTCTAGTGAGTATTAGTCTAGTGACTGATGAGTAGTAGCAACTGACCGCTAGAGGGGTCTGATATCCCTCGCTTGCACACTACTGCTTAGTCTGCTTGACTGTTTTGATAGTTTTGGTCATTCATTAATTCCTCTACCTACGGTGTACTGATGAGAGCCAAACAGCTCGAAACTAGTCTACACCTGGTGGAGGTATTGGTGAATGACCATAGCTATCTTATCGGATTTGCAGGTGTAATTCAATACAGGTAGTAATATTAGTTCTCTGTGTAGTTGTTATCTGTAAATCCATTCAGTATGTTGTTTAGCCTACCTTTGGCTAGGGTCGCTGCTCTAGGTGCCTGCATTGCAGGACGCTGCTTGTCAAAGACTTTACTTAGTAATGTCTGATGAGTAGTAGCAACTGACCGCTAGAGGGGTCTGGTATCCCTCGCTTGCACACTAACAAATATAGTTGAATATTGAGATTTATTTAAAGACATTTAGGTATTTATACATATTTATACAAAAAAATACAAACATTTTTTTAATTAGAGCCATACATGGTTGTTTTTGTTTTTTTTTGTAGAATCAATAAAAAATTAACATATTCTGTGGTTGTTTATAAATTGTTATTCTAGTAAACAAATAAAATATTAAGAAACCATTTTTTCTGTAATCGGAGAATATAAAGTAGAGTTAAAAATATAGTTTTCCTAATATATTGCTAATAATATAATTATTAATGCTTTCCTAATAATATAATTTCCTAATATATTTAAAACCACCCAAAAATAAAAACAATGTAAACAATAAAATAAATATTTTTTAAACCACTGAAGCAAAATACCTATACCTACATCGTCTAAATAAAATACAAAAAAATTGTTTGAAAATGTTAAATTAGTTTATTTGTTAAAAATATTGAACTAAATAGTTTTAATGGCTTTCTCTTACATAGAAACAATAAAATAATTGAAAACAATTTTTTTAAACACTTTTTGCAATTTTTTCATGATTTGTTTGTTAAGAAAGTAATAATCCTGGTGCCGAAATAGTGTGGAGTGATTCATCACCAGCATATGGACGGCTCAGGGAGATGAGGCGCGAAGGAAACGAAATTCCATAGGCGTATCTTTTTAGAAGAGGCATTATTGATCATTTTCAGTTCTCCTCCTCTGAAATTCGGTCGCTTACGATTGGAATTATTGGTTTTAGAACCACTACTACTCGCATTCACTGCTACATCGCATAAAAACACTAAACACTCGCGTATAACACAATATTATAATTAATTTATATCGCGAATCAACCATACATAAGACAAAATGAAACACCACTGTCGCGCCAAAACATACATGCATGAAACAGCGCATGCGTCAATATGGGTCCAAGGAAATCCTGCGTATTTACCTTTGACCAATGAAATTTAATTTAATTTAGAACTGCCTAAAACTCACCAATGAGAGCGGTAGACCCGGTTACTAATGAGTTGTGCCCACCATTTCTATAGAGTGTACACAAATTTGCACACTAAGAAATTCTGTGATTCATTCCAAATAGGCAGACCGTTCAATTGTGATGGTGGTGTGATATTATGTATGAATCACTCCACATTATTTCGGCACCAGGGTATAGTTAATAGGTTATAGCACTTAAAAATTACGCAATTAAAATTAATATTATGTTGGGATCTCATTACTATAGTTGTCAAAAGGTCTCCATAGAGCGAAATAATTTTAGAAGATTCTGTTTAACAAATACACGACTTGGAAATCGTGGAATATAAACAACTCCTACAAACAGTTCAAATATATTAAAATTTTGAATAGCTATTTAATAATAGAAATTTATGAGAGGATCAAATTGACCACAAGTCACGAAAGGGTACTTTTCGTTAATCGGCTCGAAATTGTCTTGTATCCCTTCTAAAACCAAGGTATAAATATAGTATAAATCGATTGCACCTTAAGTTCCCCTAACCTGAAAGTTGGCCAGGGACGAGAGATAAACGATGACCGTGCTCTGGTGAGCTGATCGGATTTTATATAAAAGAGCTCTTTACAATTTGATAAAGGCGGTTAGTTGAAGCCATTGCCTTCCGAGAGCGATTTTAACCAACGAAGGTACAAAACCTGGGGAGATGTTCAATTCAATATTACTTAAATTACAAATTCAGATTAGTACGGTTGGTGGACTTCAATGGTGATTGTTGTACGTTTCACGAATTTGGTATTGTGTATCAGTTTTCACTAAATCTACATAGCCATTGTTACGTTTTTCGATGGTTTGATGGGGGATCTTATATTATAAATATATTATAGATTAATAGGTCGTTATATATCAAACTATACCATCATAGAACAATAATTATCCTATCTTGTCCTAGGGCATCTAGGAGTCCAGATGAATTGTCCAGATAATGTGTCTTCCTTATTATGCATATATCTGCTTATTTCTCTATGTAATGAATTGCTACAAATATATATATATATATATATATATATATATATATATATATATATATATATATATATATATATATATATATATATATATATATATATATATATATATATATATATATATATATATATATATATATATATATATATATATATATTATATATATATATATATATATATATATATATATATATATATATATATATATATATATATATATATATATATATATATATATATATATATAAAATATATATATATATATATATATATATATATATATATATATATATATATATATATATATATATATATATAAAATATATATATATATATATATATATATATATATATATATATATATATATATATATATATATATATATATATATATATATATAAATATATATATATATATATATATATATATATATTATATATATATATATATATATATATATATATATATATATTTTGTGAAAAGTAATCTTGGGTTTGTAGCATTTCATTACATAGAAATAAGCAAATAGACGAATAAGAAAGAAAACACACTTACCAGTGCTATGTCTGGACACGCATACGGAAATGAACCACTATACATACGAAAACGAACCACTTAGAAGTTGTACAAGTTCTTTCCCCTTTCTTGAGGATCTTCATTATATATATATATTCATTGAGGTTCGTTTTCGTATGTATAGTGGTTCATTTCCGTATGCGTGTCCAGACATAGCACTGGTAAGTGTGTTTTCTTTCTTATTCGTCTATTTGCTTATTTCTATGTAATGAAATGCTACAAACCCAAGATTACTTTTCACAAAATAAATATGAATAGCAAAGAATTTCAAAGCTAATATATATATATATATATATATATATATATATATATATATATATATATATATATATATATATATATATATATATATATATATATATATAGATATATATATATATATATATATATATATATATATATATATATATATATATATATATATATATATATATATATATATATATATATATATATATATATATATATATATATATATATATATATATATATATATATATATATAAATATATATATATACATATATATATATATATATATATATATATATATATATATATATATATATATATATATATATATATATATATATATATATCTATATATATCTATATATATATATCTATATATATATATCTATATATATATATATATATATATATATATATATATATATATATATATATATATAATATATATATATATATATATATATATATATATATATTTATATATATTAGGTTGTTTATTATTATTATTTTTTTATTTATATTATTTTATTATTCGGTCCCTTTGGCTAATAATTTAGCATTGGACCTAAAAAAGTTTCTCCCAAAATTTTAGCTTCCTAGATCAGACCTGTGAACGGCGCAAACTGAGTTTGCTTCCCATTTATTCAACATGGAAACATGATATGAACATCAACATCGACGTTTTTACTCAAACATGAATAGCTGGTAGAAATTTTAATTTTAATAAAATTTCTGATTGCAGCATTTATATAGAGAATTAAATTTCCTACAAAAAAGGTCTTTAGTACTAAAATCGTGAATTCATTATTTTCAAAGATATGCACGTTTAAACATTCTATTAAAATTCGGATTTCATTCAATTAATTTTAAGGAAAGATTTTTTGGACCGTCCGATGTTATTATTATTTGAAACTGATTTATTATGTTGATATTTAAATTTTGTGCTTCGAAAAGTATTAAGTAGAAGGTGCTTGATGAAACAAAGGGAAGAGAAGGAGACAAAAACATTATTTAATTGTTACGATATTTAGTTACTTCACCTAAATACATCGATTTTCTGTAATGTTTTGACACTCGTCTGACTTTACTAGTTTCTCTTTTGTTCGTTCATTCGCGTCTCTTGAAATTCTCTGAATTTATACTCGAGGCAACATTTCGGAGAATTGAAATAATTAAAGATTAAAAACTGTATTGAACCAGATTTAACAGTTGAAAAAACAAAAATAGTTTATTATGAATAAATATTTGATTAATTATAACTATTTATTATTAATTTAATAATAATTAAGATAATCGAAGATTTTAATAATTTTTGAAGACAAAATGAAGAACAAACTCAATATCTCTTACAAGTAGTGAAAGACTATAGCCAAAAACCTCCTACGTATAATAAAAAAACATTTGTTTAAATTTAAAAAGTTCATTAAAAACATATTCTATTTCACATAAAAATAATTGTTATTTTAATGCAAGATAGATTTCTTAACTTGTTTCCAATGAAATGTAAAATATGCTGTAATTTGTTTGTTTGCTTAAAATTTTTGGAAGCCGTTTTACCCCACTAAGCTATGTAAAAATGAAGAAATTCATCTTGCGTCAATGATTTGTAATATAATACCCCCCTGTCCTCTAACATGAACGTTTACTAGAAATTATTATTAAAAAAATTTTCTACCAGCTATTCATGTTTGACTAAAAACGTCGTTTTTCTCATGTTAATTAAATGGGAAACAAACTCGGTTTGCGCCGTTCACAGATGTGATCTAGGAAGCTGAAATTTTGAGAGAAAATTTTGTAGATCCAATGCTAAAACATTAGTCAATGGGACCGAAGAATTTTTTTAAAAAAACACCCTAATATATATATATATATATATATATATATATATATATATATATATATATATATATATATATATATATATATATATATATATATATATATGTATGTATGTATGTATGTATGTATGTATGTATGTATGTATGTATGTAGGTATATAGTGTCGTTCATTGTTATTGTCTTCTTGTTAAGTAAACAAATTTTCAGGTGTAAATATATTATTCAGTTTAGAAGTGGTTTATTAACCCTAATGTAATAACACTTTACGTGATGACTTATGAATATCTTTAAAGTGAGATCTTTGTATAAATTCGCAAAACTTAATCTGTCACGGATAAGTAGAGCTGATGATAAATTTTCGATAATCAGCAATTCTCACACAAATAAAGCCACCTACTTATTACCTTGGTACCTACGCACACCTTTTCATTCATGGACGTTCGTCAGAGGAACAAATACCGGTAAAAGGCCAAATTAGATATATGAATATTAAAAACTAAAACAAATGATGTTTTTACCTACGAAAATAGTTATTATATCTCAGCAAATTATATCTCGATATGCCTTCAAAGTATAGCACTAATTTTATTTATAATTAATTATGAATTTTTTTTTGTGTTTCCTGTGTTGGAACTTTTCCAAAACTAATTTAAATAATATAAAAATCCTTGAAAAGGAACCGAACTATTAAAAAAGAATAAATGAAATATAAACAAAAAAAAAGGACATAACTACAATTAATAACCGAACAGATCCAGAGAACTTGAGCGAAACCTAACTTAATAAACCTATTAGAATAGTTATAATTTATATCAGGGTGGTGCTAAATGAATAATGTTTGCATATCTTCAATATTATTGAAATTATCGAAACACCTATCACATTTCAGATATTAAAATAAATAAATTAATTAATAAATAAATAAATAAATACGTATAATAGAAAATACCCTCATTCATAGTAATTAATATTATACTAATCGTAAGAAAAATAAAAATAGCTTCATTTAGTATGACCCCAAATCCCATGAAAATACTTTTCAATATTATTGAATGGTATCCGTTTAAAGCCGCTCAGGCGGTAGTCTAAAAACGGGGGTAAAAAAAAGCCTAATTAAAAAAATGTAATTAAAAATTGTGTACTAAACCCACGTGAGCACCCGAATTATCCGCTTTTACTCTCAATGTTACACCCCTGCATAAAGTGAATACGCTGATCTGATCACTCAAGGTGCACCACGTTCTGCTTATTACACAGAAACCGTGTGAGAATAGACGCGATACTATATTTCACCTGTACGATATATCACATAACGTATTCTGTTATGGCTGCAAAAGATTTACCGCTTTTTTACATATATAAATAAACTGAAAAGCCCAAAACTATCTGCTGACAGGTTTATATAAAAAGGAGTGTTTATCATCCACCTCCCGTGGATTTAGAGCTATTTGACGATGAAAATTAGAATGCAGATTTGATTGTTAAGTAACAAAATTGCGCTGTGCAAAAATAAACATACCTACATTTATTGGGCGCCTAGCTCATTCGATAATTTAGAGTACACAAAATTTGTGGTGTATTTAATTTAGGTAATCGCACATTACACGCCCTATTTATGTTGCTCAGATTTATTTAATTATGTTTTATATATAAATACAAATCAAATGTTTACTATATAATATGATTTGTCAATATATATATATATATATATATATATATATATATATATATATATATATATATATATATATATATATATATATATATATATATATATAAATGAAAAAGCAGACCCAATAAAAGCTTTAATAAATAGGCACACATATAAAATCAAATGCCTGAGCCAGACAGGGAACGGGATAGGTTTGACTTATTGCGAGCTTCTATAGCGACAATAATATCTCCTCGTTACAATTGATAAACAATAAGTGAAAAAATCAACTAAAGGTACTAAAGATTATAAAATTATTTATTATAACAGATTATCCATACTTACACAAATAATAAACTAAACATAATTTAAATTATATATGCAAAGTGACTTGGACTGAGATTGTAACACTCGTACCAGTTGAACGTCTTTTATGAGAGCAAGTTTATTACAAAGCTAAGAGCATATGTGAAAAATGATTGTTAGTTATAAAATAAATAAATATAAAATGTGATAAAGTTAGTTCAACATGATATAATTTAAATTAAAAAAGTATTATAAGACATAGAATCCGATTGGTTCTCCAATTGCTATAACAACCTACATAGACCTTCCCTAGTAACCTGTCTTGTCTTCATTTCAAGCTAATAAAATAACAGGCCCTCGTGGTAAAATAATAATATTAAATTTAAAATTTATAACTAAATATATATATATATATATATATATATATATATATATATATATATATATATATATATATATATATATATTGAAATAGTAAGTTATGTTTATATATAAATATTTTTATGTTTATTTAAAATATTAAGTTATGTTTCTTTATTAATTTTATGTTAGTTTGATAATTTTGATTTTGTACTTTAAATTTTGTTTACCCAAGTTTGGAAGCCAATTGAAAATTAGATATATTAAAATTATAATATATGTTTTTATGTAATCAAATTTTTATAAATTGCTTGCAATCAGAGAAATATATTTATAATTTACGTTATATGCAACCAATTAATTATACATATTTATGTATAAATTGAAATATTTGGTTGTATTATTATTATGTACCTACTAAAAATTGTCTACTACTTTAGATATAAAATTCTATACTACACATCACTCCATCTATATTTTAATGACTGCGTCGTAGCTAAGTATTAAACCTTTAAGATGTCTCTCTGATATCTGGGTATTATGTAATATAGATCCCTATACAGCGAAATAAATTAAATAAATGCAGAAACTTGCCTTAAACCTAGTCACATCATAGATCGATGCTATAGATCGTCTTTTATCTATGCTGATGTAATATATCTGCTCTATGAGTCATATATTCTAAATTCTAACCTAGGATAAATGGAATTTACTTATTCATGTTCTAAATTTATTAAGTTTTTTAAAAGAAATGGAATCTACTTTACTGGTTTTAAAGCTCAAAATGGTAAGTGAACTTAGCATGCATGTTATTCATTGATATATGTTTATAGTATATCAAGTCTTGTTTATATTCTGATCAGATATATATGTTTATAAGGTGTACCTTTTATATTGTTTCGCTGTTAATTTAGGCCTTGGTTCCTTGCAGGAGTTTGCAATTATGGACTGCTTACACTATCTCTCAGGATTATCTTGTTTAATGGCTAATAAATGTTCTTACGAAACTCTTGGAACCTCGTCTGCTTGCTGCGTATTGAAAATTCTTGTAGACGATGTTGTGAGTATTTGTATCCTTGGTATTTTTCCTTATAATTTTCTTAAATTTTTTTTGAGAAGCTGTTAAAATTTTATCTGCCCCATGCTTTCTTGAAAACCCAATCGTTGCTACTCAATAAATTGTTTTTTCATATGTTTCACTTCCTTGGAAACCTTGTATTTACCTACGTGTTTAATGTTCTGTTTATTGTTTCTTTTTCACTTAATAAGTTTTTGATTTATATACACTTTCACTTTGTTTTTAGAAATCACATTTTAATTATTATAAAATACTAATATTATTTTTATATTACATTGTTTTTCTGAATTTATATATATTTCTCTAATATTTTTAAGGTATTATAAATGTTTGTTATGAAAGTAGTCTTACATGTGACATTAGCTGTCAAATGATATCATCATCTGAACATATTATTACTTTAATTAAATATTCCAGCTTTATTTCTATTTGCTTTATAATGTACAGTATGTTATAATTTGCTTCATTTAATTTATAATTACTTTGTCAAATTTGAATAGGCTGCATGTAGTATAAGATGCTCAATGTTTGTTTGAATCTTGCGTTACATGGTAATTTTGGTCAAATTCTTACCGATGAACATCAAATTGTTTTATTTTATGATTAAATATCTATATATATTTGTTTTAAAATGTACTTAACTATTTTTACTTATTATAAATTCTAATTACACAGAGTTTTTTTCTAATAATATGTAACGAAAAGTTTATTTATAGTATATTCTTATATGTATATCGAACCTATATGTCTCGCTACAATCTCTTTTTGTTTCACTTATATATATGTTTCACATATATATATATATATATATATATATATATATATATATATATATATATATATATGTGAAACATATATATATATATATATATATATATATATATATATATATATATATATATATATATATATATATATATATGTAATGAAATGCTACAAACCCAAGATTACTTTTCACAAAATAAATATGAATAGCAAAGAATTTCAAAGCTAATATATATATATATATATATATATATATATATATATATATATATATATATATATATTAGCTTTGAAATTCTTTGCTATTCATATTTATTTTTATTACTTATTATATAACTATTTTTACTTATTATAAATTCTAATTACACAGAGTTTTTTTCTAATAATATGTAACGAAAAGTTTATTTATAGTATATTCTTATATGTATATCGAACCTATATGTCTCGCTACAATCTCTTTTTGTTTCACTTATATATATGTTTCACATATATATATATATATATATATATATATATATATATATATATATATATATATATATATATATATATATATATATATATATATATATATATATATATATATATATATATATATATATATATATATGTGAAACATATATATATATATATATATATATATATATATATATATATATATATATATATATATATATATATATATATATATATATATATATATATATATATATATATATATATATATATATATATATATATATATATAGCTTTGAAATTCTTTGCTATTCATATTTATTTTGTGAAAAGTAATCTTGGGTTTGTAGCATTTCATTACATATATATATATATATATATATATATATATATATATATATATATATATATATATATATATATATATATATATATATATATATATGTGAAACAAAAAGAGATTGTAGCGAGACATATAGGTTCGATATACAGTATATATATATATATATATATATATATATATATATATATATATATATATATATATATATATATATATAAGTATATATATATATATATATATATATATATATATATATATATATATATATATATATATATATATATATATATATATATATATATATATATATATATATATATATATATATATATATATATATATATATATATATATATATATATATATATATATATATATATATATATATATATATACATATATATATATATATGTATATATATACTTATATATATATATATATATATATATATATATATATATATATATATATATATATATATATATATATATAATTTATAATTTAGGAAATAATCGATAATTTAGGAAATCATCCAAATTATAGGTATTTGGATGATCAATTATTGCTGTACACAAATTAATTACCAAATTTGTCACAGCCAAATTGGAAATTACAGTAGCAAACCTCATATAGGTATAAAGAATAGATCCGGATATCAATAAATAACATTAGTTTTCATGCCATATATTTCAAAATAACTGACAAACACGACTGATAATAATTTACGTGTAATTGCTGTAATTAAGTACTGTTTACGAATAACAAATACATAGATATGTAACATACTTATTAATTTAATGAAAACGTTCTATTAAACCCTGATAAACGACAACCGCTGACCAACATATTATGGTTTTTGCATGTTATTGAAAAATCATTTAGCGTTTGATGTTTAGGTATTTTTCGAATACACTTTAAGTGCACGGCATAATAGGTATTAGATCGGTTTTACAATGTATGGTTAACTCAGCAGTCAGCGATAGTTCTGCGTTTTATATAAACAATTATTGATGATAGGTAATCACCACCTGTGGTTAAGAGCACTGTACAGTACAGTACACCTACAGTTTTGCGGGTTAACAAATAGCACGAAAACTAATTTATATTATTAAAAACTAATTACACAAAAAAATTTGTTAAATATTGTATAATAGTGGAAACTTATTCTTTTTTTTAGCTAACAAATATTCATAATTTTATTTAGCTTAAAACTGAGATTAAATTTTTGCAGTGAAAACTTCTCTATGCGCGCTTTTACTTCTGCACTTCTATTTTTGTTGGTGTTGAATGAGACTGGGCGTCACGTGTCACGCATCACACGCATGTTTTTGAGATATTTGCAAAAAACGTAACCCCTCCCCGCACATTTTTTCACTAAATTGTTTATAACTTTTTAAATTTTTACCGGCCTCACTTCAAATTTTTCAAAAAGTTTCTAGATGTCAATCCGAATTGAATAAGCCCTAAATCATAATTTTCGGTAAAGGCTAAGATAAATTCTTCAAAATGGCACTTGTTGACTACAATCTTGATAGAAGTTTCTACTTCGTTAGAAAATACGAATAACCATCAGAAACTTCAATTTTGTTGTACAGTGAGGGTACCTACTAATTCACAAAATAATAATAACATTTAAGGATATTATGTCCGTATTATTTAAAAATTAAACTTAAATAAGACGTATTTTAATTTGTACTTTGTCCTCTGCAAAAAAGGTATTTTTTTGCTAACGTAACTTACCTTATTCTTTTTTCCAGCAAATTTTTAATCAAGAATGTTTTTTTTTGTATCTTACAAAATAAGATATGTTTACTCTTACGCTACATAACATTTTTGTGTTTTTTTACCCACCCTGTACAACAAAGTTCGTCATGGCGATTCATATTTTCTAAACAAGCAAAATTTTATAGAGAATGCCATTTTTTAATCTTTCTCTTGTTGGACCATTTGTCCTCTTGTAAACTCAACCCGCGAACATACTGTATACAAAGGAAACTTTTAAAGTTCATGTTTTTAAAAAATAGTGGTTTTATTTTCAACGTGGAACAGAGATAATCTAATTCAGTGAGAGAAGAAATTGTATGTAATATTGTAACAGTAAACAATAATATATACCTACCGATGATCCGGGACTTATAATGAAATTTTATTTTCTAGTTCCAAGATTAAATTTTCATGAAAATTAGTTTTTTGTTGTCCATCTGGTTAATTGCTACTATGTCACGAAATTGAAAAAACTAAATTGCACATTCAACGTTACAAATTCGTGATTTGCGCACAACATTGGTACTGTTGTGCGCAAATCACGAATTTGTAACATGTGCAATTTAGTTTTTTCGCAATTAACCGGAATACAATATTACTTATGCATATCCTGCTGGATATATCTGGATTGGGCTTTCGAATCTGATCCAAATGGATGATGATTTTTTTGCGGAGAATGCGTCCTTGCCATCCCATTCTTCATGAGAAATTCGGTTTAGATATGAATAACGACCGGAACATTGCCACGACTAAATCAGGGACAACGATTGATGTTATATTCTCAAGAAATCTACACCATTTAGAATCATGAACATATGTGTCACACTTCAGTTACCATAAAGCATATATGTATAATACCTTTCTCTCTCTCCCCCTCTCTCTCTATCTCTCTCACTCTCTCAACGAATCGGTAAAGAAGTATTCACTTCTATCACCTGTACTGTGCTGCACGCGGATTTTTTTTGTTTCTTGTAATTTTTACCTGTTGGAAATAAATGGGTTCATTATTATTATAAAAAGTATATATTTTAGAATTCTCTATTACATTTGTTATGATTAGATTTACTGTGCTAATACTTCCAGAGGGAAAGGATTTTGAATGGACTGAATTTTAAATTCATATAATAAGTTACTTAGCGTAATACCAAAGTTTACATAATATTCTGTAAACTTTGGTAATACTGTGTTTATTCGTACCATCCGCCACTTCCAACATGCGAATTAATACTGCTAGGTCTACTAGTGGCAATAGCACAGAAGAGAGAGCTTATACAGAAGCGAAGGTAAGGCTTCCCTCCAAAACCAAATTTCAGTACGCATGCGGTAAACAAGTTGTATAGTTGTCAACCTCACTTTTCTGATACGAACGTGTGGCGATATTTTCGTTTAACTTTCGTTTGTGTTTGAACTGTATATTTTGGGTGTTTTTGTTACAATAGTTGGAAACATTATTGAGTTAGATACTTTGTGTTCTCTTACATTATTTGTGCTCTGTGTAGTAGTGATGGCTGGATAAATTTAATTGACATTAAATTACAAGCATTTTATAACATTACAAGTTAACATCCGAGAGTAACAAAAGAGATAACTAAAGTAACTATGAGGTAGGGGTTTCGAGGTTGCACTTATGGGTTGCATCTCAAATCATTTGCTCAGTAACTTGCAGTAATTGCTTATATGGTATGTAAACTTCCCCATTACTTAGTTTCTATGGTGTTATTCTTCGCAACTCATTTGCTATAAAGTTATTATTTAAAATACTAGTACCTCAATTTGTAATTTGTAAAAATAAATTACTTACACTAAGATTTACAGAAATTTATTTTATTTGTGCGTATAATTAGTGTATACTAACCATAAACAAAATTTCAGATATCCGTATTCGATCATCTGCCTACGAAGAACAGGAGATTACATCTGATGCCAAAGCTGCGGTTCATGCCACTTTAGAGTGCTCTTCGAATACAGCAGGTATCAGTTTTATTTATCTTTGTGTGTTTTTATGAAATATTGCACTTGCTGTGCGTTATTTTCACAATTGTTCAGATATATTTATTAAATCGACAAATTAGACCTAAATTATACGTATATAAACAGCTGTCTTTAACCACAATGAAATTTCAGATCGCCCTCTAGAAGAAAGTACTGAAGCTACTGTTGTTTTTCCTTCTCGATCTTTTTCACCCATTGCAGGTAATACGTCTGTTGGTTTTATATTACTTATATATCAGTTTTAATAATCCTATAGCATTATATGATATTTATTTACATTAATATGACATATTTTCATTTTAGGCCCAAGTGACACCTCTATAAGGAAGTCGCCATTGCTGACTCCATCATCTTCATGTACGACCCAAACATATTATGATAGCTTAAGCTCCACTAGTCCACGAAAAAAGAAGTTGAGACAGAAGGTTAAATCGCTGAGGAAGAGGAAATTAGAGGTACTTCTAACAGAACAGTCGAGCCTCGAGGACTTGTATAAACTCTGTGATAAATATCTTGAAATCCCCATATGTGTATTAAAATCCCTATATGTATCTTAAAATCCCTATATGTGTATTATAATAAATATATACGCAGGTGCCTATTTGTTATTTAAAATGTTAGGTTTTCACTGAATATGCAACTTGTTCTATATTACTCATTTAACAATAAAGGTATTATTCCATTCAATACAAATATTTGGATAGACAGATCTCATGTTTTTTATAATAGAAATTTACGTAGTATTTTTGTGATGTGGTGTGATATTTTTTTGGTGTAATGCTCATCACTACATTTACGAATGCACTCGTTCTGCTTTTTGTTTCTAATAATTTAAATTTGTAATAAGATCATATTTGGAAATTTTGAAACTTTCATAGACGAGTACACTTTAAGGATTTGTCTTTTACTTGAAATATAATGAATTCCTAATAAATATGTTATGTAGGTATATATGTTAATTGACATGTCTCCAGTATATTTTATAAAATGAATTTATGACTATTTGTAATTTGTTTAAACATTTTCCTAACCTTTTCATTAACCCCTATAAATATGAAATTGAAAAACGTTTCAATTTCATATTATTTGCTTGTTTGTAAAAGGTACTGAAAACCACAATGGGGTATTTCCACTCATTCAAAATGGAAGTGGAAATATGTATATTTTCAATTTTTAAAATAGTTAAATACCTTTACAAAATATGGAAAAACAGATATCACTTACATGATATTTTATTTAATTTTTAAAATGTAACGACGTCACAAGCAAAATTTAGGAAATCCACCAGGAAGTGGTTAATAATAACGTTCACTACATAAATCAAGAGTCATGCTGCTTCTAATTTTGACTAATTAATTTAAATATTACTATATGCAGGGTTTTATATTCATTATATAGGTATATTCATGTTACCATAAATTCTATTAAAAATTGTAACATTTTTACACAATCCAAAGTAACTTAACATTCATTCTAACAATCAATATGCTTACATTATTCGCTGGTTTACAGAAACATGGATTCAACTACCTTTTCAGTTACATTTTGTCATTTTTAGAAATACTTTTTTTCCGTGTAGATAGGTTTTAGTGTCATGTATCACAGAATAATATGTTAACATCACATTTCTCTCAGTGTAACAAGTTGTTCAAGGTCCCTGAAAACGGCCCCTCCAACATGAAAGGAACCGCCGTTACCTTCGCTTCTGTATAAGCTCTCTCTTCTGTGGCAATAGCTAGAACGACAGAACGGCGCAGCGACGCGACGTTGCCGTCGCGAATTAAAATTGAGTTCTTATGCACTCGCTTATGTATCTAGCCCCTAGAAGCCGTTTGCTGCGCGGGGTGATGATGAAAAATGACTGAAAAGTCACGTGGCGTATAGGACTCTTAACAAGACATGCTCCCATCCGCATTAGGTCCACAGACCTGTCTGAACTAACTCTATTAACGGTCATATTTCACATACTATGTTTTAATGATTTTTTTTACTTAGGTGACCTACTTTGATTCTTATAAAATCATTAATCATTCAGCAATCAGCTTTCAGCAAGAAGGACTTTCACCACTTAATTGACATTCTAATTTTAAGAAATTTGGAGTTGTTCAATGATAAGGCCGTTTATTAGTTCCACCGTGCTTGGAAAACATCTCAGCGTTTTATGTCTTGATATTTCAACATTTCACCATAAATTGGTACCTTCTATTTCTAAAATACCCCACCGATTTTTCATCGTATCACAAGTACCATAAATGACAAAACTCGTGCGCGTTCATTATAATTTTTTTAAATTTTCACCAAAAAAGGTATTTTTTATGAAAATTATAAAATTACCCCGAGAACGATTTTGAGTCGAATTGGTTTTTATACATGATAAATTCGTCTATCTTGAAGCCGCCATTTTGAATATCCAAATTTTGATATAAAATTTATAATCTATGACTCCAAAAATCCCCAGTTGTCGATTTTGCGTCGCATAAGGCCATTTCATCCTCCATCTTCTGGACGCCATCTCGAATTTTTTATTGTATAAAAGTGTTACAAGTTGCCTCTGAGACCATGTACTGTTTGTAACATCGAAATATGAGATATATAAAAATATCAAAGGATACCCGCAATTGCCGCAATGGGAGATCGGGGCAGTATAACTTTTCTTACATCAAGCTAAAATCGTCACTATAAAGGCGCTTTCATACAACAAGTTGTTATGTTTTGATAGAATACTAATAACTAATCAATTTTAACACAAAACCCATAAAAATAATATACTGAATTAAAGAATAACTGTATTACTTATATTTAAAGAATTATTGTTGACCCCACTTTACCACAAAACGTTCGATGGTATTAGGCAATTTAGGAATCCAATGAATGTCAATGATGCCGATGTGACACGGCCGAGGAACGTGTAAAATGGATCCGTAATATTTGAATGGGAAACATTCTTATTCTGCATCACATTCACCATCCAATTGTTTTATGATATGACGAAAGGTATATAGTGTGATCAATTTTTTTTATACTACATCATAATGTCATAATGTGTATATGCAAAGAAATTCAATATCCAAAACATTTTCGTTAAAATAGCATTCCGCAAAATTCACGCCGCCACTGGGTTTTGTTTACAAATACTAATAAAGAAGCGTCCCCCTCCCACAAATTTCTGTTTACTAGAACATAGAACCAACAAACTATTCTTAAGAAATAACTGCCAGTGTGTATAGATTATACTCTTTACATCTTTAAAGTTGGCGGTTACGTCTTGATTTATATGGTTTATATCTAAACCATATGAATCAAATCAGTTTTGCACTAGTCAAATTTGTGTTGAAACAACTTATCTGGATATATATACCAACATTACAAACTTTACTCGTTCCCCGATGATCCGATGAGAAACATAAAGATAATACATAACCTACAATTTGAATGTTAAAATCATGAAGACTAGAGACAGCAGACTGAGGCGTGGTTGAAGCAATGGGACGTTTCTGTCGGAAAACTGGCAGCTTATTGCGGGTGGCCATAAGTGCACTGAATGTGAAGAAAAAATGAATTCAACTGAAAAATAACCAAACTCTGTCAGTTTTGAAACGGTGCAAGGCTAGCGGGTATGGCGTACGGCTCTAGTCAACCGAAATCGATCAGCTGACCGATATTATTCTCGTTGGAGTCAAGGATTATAGACTAACAGGATTGCTTATCGGCCACGTGTTAGACAAGATCTGACGTCAGCGGTTAAGTTCGGCCGGCATTCTTTTGCGCCAACGGTCGATTCCAGATTGATGCCTGGTCAGATAACACTTCTCTAGGCACGATGTTAATGTACAAATGACACACTACACAAACGCCGGGAAATACACCGGTGGGGCAATGAACCTACGCCGTACGTATCCGCTGACGTCAAAAGCGTGGTGGGGGCCTACGAGATTTGTCTAACGTTGCGCTTATGGGGATAAGCAATCCTGTTTAGTCTATAATCGTTGCGTTGGAGTTACGATGGACGGAACCGAAATCTTTCTTTTTCGTACAGCAGCTTACAACAACGTTAGTCGGATATACAAACGGTCACATTTAATAGAATTCTTTTTGTCGTCTCTCGTTTTATTATTTTTTAACGAAGAACACTCGAACATCGTATGTTGTAGATTAAGAATAATTTAATGATGTAACCGCCAACTTTAAAGATGTATAAATATAGTATAATGTATAATAATATAGTATAAAGTTTTAGTTGCATAATATCTACAGTTTGCATAAAATCCAGAATTGAAGAGCCTCTCTCTGTTCGTGGATGGAGTGTGTAAGCCGGAAGCAAGTGAAAAGCCAGCATAATGGCTTTCCGTTTTGGATGGCAAAAAACATAATTCCGATAATAAATTAAATCAGAGGTGTTTCGGCTCCGCGTCAAGCAGGCGGTCGAGTTTTTACAGCCGGAATTAGTAATATCGTACATTTGTAACACCTGCAATTTGCCAGTCGAAAAGTAATTAGTGTTTTTGCGTATCTCACGTTCGGTGTGTTTAATTACGTGTGCGATGCGACTGCCAACCCATCCGGCCGGGGTTAAAACTCATCGCTGATTTATTATGAACGGGTCAGATGGTGACCGACCGGCCTGCGGTAAAAACTCACAACGCAAATTTAAAATCATCTATTCACCATTACCGGGCTTTTAAAATAACGTTTTTGTTTTTTGTTTTCCATTTGCAATTTACCAAATTATCTAATTTGGAGCAACAATCCGTATAGGACAATTTTGAAACTAGATCAAATCCACTATTTTTACATCATAAATATCATACCGTTAGGGCTACTCTAAAATTGTAGATCTGACCTTCTTCAGAGGGCGACATTGCGATTTTCCATAATCTCAATCTCTCACGCGTTTTACGATTCTGTACCGGCGGCGTCGTCGAATTCAGAAAAAAAATGCAAAGGCAACGAGTATATTGGATGCACCCTGTAGTTCAAAAATACTTTTTGTACACTTTACACATACTTTATTCCAAGATTTATTAGAATATGAGCAAAAATTATTTTCGTATGTCCATCGCTTCTTTCCACGAGTTGAACGACAAATTGACAATTTCCACACAATTTTTGTCAAGATTTTATTATTATATGTCTCAAGCGTATTGTACCACATGACAGACTTAGATTCCACCAAGGCAATCAAAATTTCTATCACCATTTAGAAAACCCGTACCAATTACTACTGAAGCTGTAAATCACATCACTATGACTATGCAATACGAAAGGATATTTAGTGCAAAATTGTATACCACCACAATTTCTTGAATAGAACTAGGGTCTCCAGTCCGCGCCTTACCTATCTGTCGCTATCCCTCTTCAACTCATATAAATCCCATTTCCCTTTTCATAGAAGACACCTGCATGAAAAAGCAGGCGATTTACTGGATTTACTGCTCTGTGGCGTATCATCATGCAACCAAGGTGAAGTGACTTATTTACAAACACAAAAAATTATTTAGTTTTGAATGTACTTAAAATATATTGAAAAAATTTTGCATGCTGCGTGTACAACTTAGTGCTCAATTTAGCCAATAACAATTTAAAATAAAAGAAAGAAATTAAATTGCTATTGCCCAGCAAGGACCACGGGGGAGGTAAGAGCGCCCCTTGCCAGGATAGAACGTGGTTAGGTTACTTATTATTAGCATAGGTAACTGTTAATAGACTGTTAGTAAAATTAATTAACTCACCAATTTGCGGGATATGTTATTATTTGCACATATAGTTACACTCACATTGGTATTTTCCACTGTCACTTATTAGTAGCACTATTCACAGAAACTCACATCAGAAATTCATATCACTATTCACAATCTGAAAATAAGTCACTTTCACTACTGTCTTCATTTACATTTATTACGACTGGTTTAACGGGAGTATCCGGAGTATCCATCATAATATCGAAGTCCCACATTCTTGTTTCCACCTTCTTCACATGGTCTATACATTTTATCCAGTTGGCCGCATTTACTTCTTTGATTGCACCATTGAGAAGGTTTTTTATATCAGCTAACTTAAATGTTGTATTTTCTCTAGCAACTTTCCCTTTTATTTGCGCCCAAATAAGCTTAATTAGGTTCAGTTCGCAGTGCAGTTCAGAGGCCTTCGAATTACCTCCATTCCTCTTGCTTTGGCCATTTCATCCACTACCTACATACTTCCTGAAAGCTGGAAAATGTCGCCTTAGTGTCTTGTTGCAGCGCAGAAGGTTACTTCTTGCTACCTGTTTTGATATTCACAGGCAAAAATTAAAAAGATGGATTTTTAGATGATTTTCCGCCAGACTCTGGTGTATTCATGAATTATAAACCGTCTTACATTAACTCAGACCTGTTTCTTAAATGGTCTAAATCCCATCCCGGTAGTTCCTCATGGAATGTCGAAAAGGAAACAACAAGCTCTAGAACTGACCTCCCCTGAAAATCGTGCCAAGAGACGGATTTTCTGTAATAGAAAAAGCACAAAGAGCAGAAAAGAGTAAGCCAGTTAAGAGAAAAATGAATAAGAAAGTTTCCAAAGCGTCTAAAATAATTCCAACTTCTTCCAGTTAGTAAAATGAACCGATTAAGTAGGTAACTCAGTATAGAAATACTGATTACTAATCCGATAATAGTGATGCTTTTTGCATTCAGTGTCGTGAATATCATTACACTACCAAGAACAAACTTGATTGGATTCAGTGTTCGGAATGTAATCATTGGCTATATGAGACAAGTCATTCAGGGATCGTCAATGGTTACGCCAAAGAAGTACAAGAAAAGCAATAATTTTCCTCAGTTGACCTTTTTCACCTCTCCTCGGGAGATAACGTCCCAGTAACACTTTTTCATAGACATATATTATATACATAATTCGTTCATAATAAAAGAAAACCTACCATAATTCAGATATAAAAACAAATAAATAAATTATTGTCACTTGGAAAGTACCCTTAGCAGGCTCGTGGTATGGCTCGATTATGGCAAAAAGGGTCCTGGTGCTAAGAAATGTAGTTGGCCCCCTAAACAGTTTTTTATGGAGAGAAAAAAAAATTTTAGTATTCATGTACCTATATAAAAATACTTAATCGCCTACCTCATATACGCACTAAGCAAAAGTAACCAAGGAAAACGGAATCAAAAAAATTTTTCGTAATCCAAAAAAACGTTTATTTTTTGCCATTACTTCCCTTACTTTTTAAAAAACACTGACGCCTTTGGTGGTGCGCGCCCTCAGCTATCGCCGAATTATCAAATAGTTTCACGTAAACTGTAATAAAAATAAACCAACTTTTGATAAGTATCGACCGATCGACTGACTGTCGGCCGCCGATATATAACATATTTTGGACTATTTTTTTGATGAGAAATATCTGTATGTACTTTTTGTATTATCTATAGGTAATGATGGTAATGTCTGAGTTCAGGGGCACCTTTGATCCTTTTTAGTCAATATATCCTGATCAAATGGTGTTCAAAAGTTCCTATCTCGTAACATGAGTCCAGTAGAAGGTTTTGCAACGGAATTATATGTTTTTTGGAGTGCTGAACACGAATCGGAAGTTAGCCAACTACCTCGTAGCAGTACCGGCTCAGGTCAAAAAATGGAGTTTTTCAGGTTTTCCGCTCATATATTTTGCTTTTAGTGAGCCCGAAATGTTAAATTTGGATCAATATATTCACAAAAGTTTGTAAAAAATGCCTTTTTTCGACTGATATTTTCCGTGCGATGCGTCGCTTGCAACATATCAGCGGAAAACATGAAAACCCCGAAAATTTCAAGTTTTTCTACTTGAGCCGGTACTGCTACGAGGCGGCAACTTTTGCATGTTCGGCAAGCACCCCAAAAACACATAATTTAGTTGAGAAATCTTATACCGGACTCATTTTACCGAAAAACTGCCACTTGATCAGGCTGAAACCTCGCCGGGAACAAGAATTTGTGACGTCACGATACTGGTCCCGTCACGGTATAACGTAATATACAATATATAGAGGTTTTTGTGAGTAAAACTTAATATATTTCAAAACAAAGTGTTACTTATGATAAAATAACCTGAAAGAGACATCATCATAGAGGAGGCCTAGCTTCACTAAAACCGATTGCAAAACGAAGCTCTAACTATGAAATTTCATTAATTTTCTGTTTGATCTATCATTATTTTGACTGTCAATTTCATTGTTGATTATTTTTGAATAATTATTAAGGACTATATTGGAAAGAATATGACTAGTTTTAGTTAATATTTATTTAAGTGTTTTGTTACATAAAACACATTTTTCATTCATTTCTTCTAGATACTTTTCTAATTTTAAAATTATCAACTCCCGCAAAATTATCCTATCTTTAAAAATTTTACCTCTATTTAAAAAGTCGATCTCGTATTTATCTGAAATAAGCTAAATATTTGGTAGGCTCGAATAGAAACTTCAAAGAATAAGTCCGATGGTTGTTTTAAAGCACCTCTTGCTAAATTTTTAAGATATTCGCTAACCTCAACAGAGTCGTTTTCAGAAGAGTTGGTAAAGTGTATGAAAAAATCTGAATTTGTAGTAAGGTATATTAAACAATTTTCACAACTAGTAACAAATTTTAATAACAGAATGTGTACAATATTCGGAAATATAAAATAGTGATGATAATACTAATGAGTAATTTAGTAGTAAAATGTCAGACAGATTAGGAATAATTACTGAAAAAAATCGATATTTTCAGACATGTCAAACGAAGAACCATATTTTTCGTCTTTGTCATCAAATGAAAACTCTTTTAAGGAAAATGTACCAAACTTGGCCGACTTTACTCTAAGAAGACTTAAAACTTTTGATTTTTTTTTTGATTCAAGGACTTGTGTCACGGAAATATAAAAATAAAAAATCTCTGAAATGTTAAAAAGGAAATTGAACAAATTTTTCTCCTTAAATTTAAGTAAAAAGTTGTTGAACTTTAATACGCGAATCATCACTGCGAACCTATTCCAGAAAAATAATCTCGTCCCGATTTGCTAACTCATGTCGCCTTTCGTCTGAGTGTTTTCACTGAACAGGTGATTTTTTTGTCATATAGGACGGTTGATTCGGAAATATTGCAGGAATAGCGTTTTTGTAATTTTTGGTTTCTCTCTAGGAACCTCGCAAGATAGAACCACCGTCCCTAGTTATTCTATCTATTTTTATAATACACGACTCTGAAAAAATACCTAATACATACTACTGAATGTTTTGTATGACGACTCTCTATGAATGGCTTTAATCCATATTTGTTTAATTTCCTCATTTTTTGGAAAAGAAAACACGGACGCATAAGTATTGGTACTATCGTAATTGCTTGAGCACTTAGGTACGCAACATTTAGAAGCCATAATGGAAAAAAATTAAGATTTTACTTTTTAAAACACCTGTGTATTATTTTGTTTGCACTTTTTTCTAGAAAATAGCCAATATCTTTAAGGCATTTTATTGTAAATGACACCTAGCTTAAGTAGTGAAGTATATTTTTAACTAACACGTTTTTTATAATACAAGAAACATACTTTTAAAATTTACACAGAAAACGGAGGTCTCGCTTCCACTATACCGACATTGGCCATTTGACAGATAACAAGTCACGCTACACAACAAAAACAAACCACCTACCGATGTCTATCTTACTGACTTTACCGACTTGACCGACTTTACGAATTGTTACCAAGAACTAAATACATTTGAGGAGTCTTACACATTCAATTACATATTATTTTAACTTTATTACAACTTTGAAATAGAGCTTTTTTACTTACTAAGAAAAAACGTACAACGTTTAACGAGTATAATCAACAAGCACTACAAGCAGCGGACAACAGAGCGTATGTGGAATTAGTTGATTCACGTCCGATCTTACTTACTCTATCTAACTTACACATTCTGTATATCTCTATCCTACTACCATATCGAGAAATACGTGGGGAATGATTTTTAGAATCCCGGGGTACGGTACTTCATAGATGACTTGATATAAAATAGTGTAAAATCACCGGGACCGGTCTTGTGACGTCATTGTCGTCATATTTTTTATATTCCCGGCCTCTATCTTACGGAGGTCCCGATCAGGCTAATATGTCAGAAACAAACATATTATCAGTAGAGAACTCGGTATAGAACGACACAACACTGAGGATAGCTAACCTTGTTAAAAATACAAGAAATACAGAAAGGTGCGCATTGACAGTTGTCACTGATATAGGGTAAATCAAACAGATGGACCACCTTTTGAAAAAAAATCAATAACTTCTTTATTTATGCGAATAATTATCTGCGAAAAAGTAGAACGCAAATATAAACTTTTGTGATTTTTATGGGACACTTTAAAGGATAACGTAAGTAACAAGTACGAGTAGGTATTTCTAAAAACTAAATACTGAAGATGTAAATTAGCCCATCTCTCCTAGAAGGTATACGAGAGATGGGCCACCGTCATGTACCGTACATTAATTTAGTTTTTCTTCCCCTTTTTAACTACATCGGTGTCATCACAGCGTTGGCATGTGTCGGTGTATGCTGTTCGGCTCTGGTGTAGCCATCTAGAACTAGAACACAAAATCTATTGTTACCAGTCCTCTTTCTTCTTGCTGCCTCGTTCACACTCATTTCACTGCTGATGGCAGAGGATAAAGTCCCATTTACACTGTACATTGTGGATGATCATCTCGGATGATTCATCCAAAGTGGATAAAATAAAAGAATCCTGTAAACATGCAAAGGCGCATTTACACGGTACACTTTAGATGATCATCCCGGACGATTTAACCAGAGTGAAAAATGAATGAATCATGTAAACATGTAATCATAAAAAGTGATCAACCAAAATAATGGATGGAGGGAGTTGGACCGAGTTCTACTCTTGTTCGCTTTGGAGCATTCAAGCGCGATGAATCAGCCAAAGCGTACCGTGTAAACGTTATAACTCATCGTTAAGTTGAAGTACTTTATAAATAGCAGGCATTACTTCTGGTAAATTGAAATGGAACACGTATGTACACCGTACAAAGCTTCGAGTGTTCTGAAACAATTGCTTCCTGATATACATATATCGTTTGAGTCTGGGGTGAAGACTTTCTCTCATGGTCGTGTTTTGTTTTTGAATTGACGGTGTGACTTTGACCAGCAGCTGTTCAAATTATTCTTCAGATATTCTTAGATGATTTTCGAACATACCTTGATCTTCTCCACTCCATTCCATTAACAAATTCTTTGAAGGTCCAATTTCATCAGGTCTCAGTACTCACACAGTAACCACCAACGTCGTTGTCTTCTATAATTATTTTGTTCGAAAATACTTCTTGTTAATTTAAAAGACACATACCCATGATGCCAATACCAACTCATACAACCTCATTCGGCACCACTTTTAAGTGGTCAGATCAATTCAATTTTAGTGATTCGTGTAAGCAATTAATAATTACTTTCACTGCTTAATCACTTTGGATGAATCATCCGGGATGACCATTCAAAGTATATTGGGTCTCGTACGGTACGAGGGCCCCTCAGACCGCAGACAGTTTAACTGTCTACGGTCCGAGAGGCCCTCTCATTTACATTCCTTGCGGATGTATTCGTTGGGTATTTCACTGTAACAATAAGACATATATCCATCTCTAATATACCCTGCTGGTCCGTCTCTCCTAAAATTGGAGGATTGATGAACCAGTGAAGGAATGTTCTGACCAGTAAATATGTCGGTTAGCTAAAAACTACTTTAATTAAGTAATGATAACATATTAATAATTCCTGCTCTCTCTATCTATTTTATTCTTTTCGATTTCTAGTTTTTCATAAAACTAATAACTAAATTTTGTTTCATTTAATTAAAATTAAGTGCTATAGAAATGTCATTTTATTATAAAAGATAAATTTACCAATTAATACACCAGGAAATCCCAAAAAAAGGAACTAGGTAGGTATTATAAAATATATTATTCTGTGTAGATAGTACTTATGCGTATTATCCTGAATTTCTTTTAGATTTGCTTATTACATTTTATTACAGTAGTAATTTTCATTCATAAGAAAAAAGTGGAAAGCAGTCATGAAAACGTTGTTGTTTTAATGAATAGATCACCACTGTGGGTGGTATTTAGTCTTTGATCGTATGTTAGTTGGGTATAAATGCCAACTACCGTCCATCGTAAATTACAGGACAATATTTTTCACAATTTAAGTAAATAGTGTCGCTGGAGGCTTGAGAACCAATAAAATGTCATGTTAACAGATTCCGAAAGTGTGTACAATTAAAATATGTCCTCGCAAACACCGAAGCTATGACCAAAATATCGTAAATTGAATATAATCTATTTTTAACCGACTCTTATTCGAATTTTGCTTAGCACCTGTTTAATTATTATAAAGCAACTGTTCCTTCAGTGTCAATCCTCCTCTATTTTATTATTTAAAATTTCAAATAGGCGGATTGACCGAAATAAAAAAATAACATGTTATGTTTCCTGAAATCATATAAAAACAATTGTAGAAACCAGTGGCGGTTCGTCGTGCGAAGCAACTAAGGCTGAGCCTCACTGTAAAATTTAGCCTTCACCTCGACCTTCAGTGTAATTTTATTATTTACTATTCTATCAACTATTAACCTAAATAAACAGTTGTTAATAAACTAATTAACTATGTCCATTTATCGAAAATCAACAAAATAAAATAATTGCAATATATCTTGCCGTCTCCAATCGCAGGGCCATGTCCTACCTCTCCATAAATAATATCCTATCGCTATTATTCCATTTCCAATCTCTCCACGCGAGTTGGTTAAAATAACATGATATTTTCGCTGCGCTTTGAGGCGCGCTTTATTGCGCTTGACCATGTGTTTACTGCTTCAGTTTAATCTTTCACCGGCGCCCGGTTTCGTGGTAGTATACCTATTATGTAACGTTTTAAAGTCTTTAAGAACATGGCAAGTAAAAATTTAACGGAAATAAATTTAAAGGAAAAAAAGGCGACATTTTTGGGCTTGAGTGAGGTTAGCCCCAAAAATTTATTTTGTCAATAACTCGAAAATAAAAGGTGATCTAGACACGGATCTAGAGCGTGAAAATACTTAATAATACTGTTAATATCGTCGGCAAACTCACGAAGTGGCGAATATCAGCTTCTTATGTTTTCAGAAAATGGCGTCCAAAGTTTTTGCGATTATTCAAATCATTGTATTTTTACATTATTTCGGATATTACCATCAAATTTGAACTGGGAATTGTAAGGTTATTTCGCATACCTAGTGAAAAAATGAGATTTTGCAATCGCAAAATAAGAAAATCAAGATTTGCCCTTTTGAAGTACAAACTTTATTGTCGGGTTAACATTCGCCTTACAAAAAATATAACGGTATCTGTTAAAAATAGTAAAACTAAGTAACAAAATAGGTTGATATCGATACAAATAACTACACACTTTTAAACAAAAAATTATAAAGTTAAAAAATATAAACAAAAAATAACCACCACCTGTGGAAACTGGGGTCTTAATCCCAAGGTTCTCCACTGGCTCT
Organism: Tetropium fuscum; assembly: GCA_964058915.1. NCBI lineage: Eukaryota > Metazoa > Arthropoda > Insecta > Coleoptera > Cerambycidae > Tetropium > Tetropium fuscum. Next base: position 408,448 of record CAXKVY010001575.1, read on the forward strand.
ACTGCACTATTGTTAGACCAATTTTAACTTACGGGGCCATCGTGTGGTGGCCTTGTGTTGAAAGGAACTCAACTAACAGGCAACTGGACAGGGTCCAGAGACTTGCGTGTTTAGGGATGACTGGAGCATTGAGAACGGCTCCCACCAGAGCTCTGGAGGTGCTATGCCACTACATCTCTCATGCCACTACAAATATTCATTAAATTGGAAGCCATGCGTGCGGTATATAGACTGCGCACGCTAGACCAGTTACAGGTGTGCTCATTCGGGCACTCTCGCATGTGGAACTGGGCCACCGAACGATGCCCGGTTCTACTCATGAGTGGTGATCATATTCCCACTAAACTATATCCCTCGAACTTCCTGGAGGTCGTAATCCCTGACCGCGAGGAGTGGGGGATAGAGAACACCCCGATGGCAATCCGCAACGGAACCAACTGGTATACGGATGGATCCAGGGCGGATGGAATGTTGGGTGCCAGAGTCTTTTCTGACTCGGAACAAATAAGTATATACTTTGCTCTGGGTGCACATGCTACTGTCTTCCAGGCCGAGGTATTTGCGATTCTATCCTGTGGGCTGGAGCTGCTAGCTGGCCCACAAAGAACTGGTAGAATCAATATATGCTCCGACAGTAGAGCTGCCATCTTGGCACTTAGTGCCGTTGAAGTGCGCTCAAAACTGGTTCTGGAATGCAAGACCATCCTCGAGACGCTCTCTCAGAGGAATAATTTACGCCTTGTCTGGGTCCTAGGACATGCTGTTGTACCGGGAAACGAGAAGACCGATCAACTAGCCAAATTAGGCACTTTAGAGACACCTACTGGACCTGAACCTTTCGTAGGGATCTCCAGAAGCACAGCGGTTCTCTCAATGAAGACTTTAGCCCAACAAATGTTTCAACATTGTTGGACAACTGCTCCAGGCATGAGACAGGCTAAAGAACTCATATCTGGTCCCGACGCTGGGAGGACCAGACAGCTGCTGAAATTAATCAGATGTAACTTAAGAACAGTGACAGGCCTACTGAACGGTCACTGCCACCTAAGACGACACCTTTACACAATGGGTCTTGTGGAAGACCCTGAGTGTAGGGGATGCTTGGAAGATGAGGAGACAGCAGGGCATGTTCTGATGAATTGCCCCGCTTTCCTGCATACACGTATGCAATACCTGGGACAACTGATGCTGATGCCCAGGGACTTTAGAGAGCTACGTCCCAGCCGCCTCGTTGGCTTTATTAAGGCAAATGGACTGGTATAGCTCTCGAAAGGCGGGATGTGACGGGCCCATACTGAGGCCTATACGTCAAAGGGCAGAGCCCCCGCCAATCTCAAATCTCAATCTCACCACCTGTGGAAACATTACTTTAGGCGGGTAGGTATTTAACTTAATGGGGCAGATTTTTAAAAACTCGGTCAATATTTCTTGTCGTTGATCATTGGTAAATAAGTGACATTTTCTTCCAAACCTTTTGCAATGCTTTTGCAGGCTTCCTTAAGCAGTTTTGGAGGGGCGATACTTGCCTCACTTGTGTACAACAGTGTTGTTGAACATTACCATTAAAATCATACTGTGAAGTCGCTGAGTCGACTTTGACCTTGCTTTTTTTACTTGTGTAAGGTCATTGACGTCAACAACTTAGTGAATTTTACAATCATAATTCTTCCCATAATGGTGCTTCGTACAAAGGAAATAACCAGAACCACAAAATATATATATATATATATATATATATATATATATATATATATATATATATATATATATATATATATATATATATATATATATATATATATATATATATATATATTACTTATATGATAAAATACTGACGTAGTTTTAGAACTTACCTGGTGATATCTCCAGAACACTGCCATGTTCTTCTTTTCTTGGAATTATGTTAATTTTAAAAACTTCGGATTCGCCATTTATTTTGGGGGTTTCCAAATTTCTAACAAGAAGTTCCTTTATCTTATATAGTGGAAGATTGTCACTATCATCCCAACTATTATTAGAAGAAACAGTTTCTTGAAGAGGAAAGAGAAACATTATAATAAGAGACAAATTACCTACAGTAGGTATTGAAACTTACCTGTTAATGCCTCCGAAACACTGCCATGCTCTTCAGTATCGATAATTTTTCCGTAATACCATTTTGCGTTATATTTCATTTTTACTCTGCAAGCGATGTTAAGAACACTATTTTTTAATCGCAAACTTTATTTAGTTCTTTACAATCCACCACGTGTTTACCTCCATCATCCAACAACACCAATACATCCATTTTGTTTGTAAAAAGAATTTTTAAACTAAGAAGGCACAAAACACACTAATAACCTTGTTCAACCCCAAACAAATCTTTTTGAGGTTAAAACACCCGCCAATTTAGTTCGCAAACTGGCGAATGTACCATATCGCCCACAACCGTTAACTCGAGAAGAGTGTTTAAAGAGGCGAATATGATATTAGCCTGTTTGATAAAACTGTTATTTGTTATTTGTTACATACGCCTTAACTTAAATATCGATCAACTTTTTAAGAGAACACAATATAGGTTCGCCACTTTTGAGAGCTTGTTCAATGTTCCCACTTCTATCAAATAACGATATAGCCCAAAACCGCATTTTTTCATATCCGCCACTTCGTGATTTTGCCGACGATATACATGACATAAAATATGATGTGAAACGTGCAAAAATGCAAAGGAGTCTCACGATATAGGCACGTGTAAGGTATACGAGTAGTATAGTAGGCTATTGAACATATATTGAACGGAACTAAGACGTTCACGGGTTTTGATTGCAGGAATCGGTCAATGGATCATTTAAGAAGAAATACGGAGGAGTTCTATTAAATTAGAGGGTGGAAATTAGCGATAAGGATGAAAATGCACCCAGTTCTCAGTTTTTTCAATATATCTCCCAATCGAAGCAAAATTTCGATATACTTTATATGAAACTTTTTATAGAGAAATGAATTTCCCATTTTTTATATGCCGAAAATGTTAAACCAAAAAGAGAAAAAGCCAAAAAATGTACCGAGTTGGTATATAAAAAGGGAGGTTTAAAGAATTAATTTAATATCAATTTTACTACAAATTTTTTAAAGCCACAGCGTACCTATCTAACCACATTTATTGACGACTATTGACTGTCTGATTCTGTAAAACAATATTACGTCGGTAAGTACCTACACTTATCTCATTTTATTAAATTTTCTTTTCAATAAAAATAATCTATATCATAGTTGTATAATATAATTAGGCACTTCCTTAGTACATTTATTTGTGCAAAAATATGTGATATTCATTTTAGGTAAGACTGCCGCTATATTCCAGAGAGTTGGATGTCCATCATCTTTACGTATTTACCTATCACGTTGTTTATTATATCACAAGTGAAGTGAAACAAGTGATTACTAAGAACCATTATGTGAGAAGTACCCCAGCAATTAAACTAGAAACATCTTATCATTTTTCTATGATTTATTGAAGTCAAGAAACGACTGCCGACATAAATAAGATTAAAACACAATTAAAAGCGCTTATAAAATATGAGTTACATGTCGAAGTCCAAGAACCTGCCGTAAAGTGAAGGCAACATATCGGCCGGTAGATAACAGAACACCCTACAGGGTCGAAGGTTATCTAAGGTGATGGCTGCCAGTCATTGACGCAGTAGTCATCATATTTGGCCTCAATCTTCATTATATATGCTATTTTTCTAGAATACTGACCAGCGCCCCAACCCGCAACAGAGATGGTTGTTTTGCCATTGCTATAAGAGACCATGGTCATTGCAGTATATTCTTATAGGATAGGTATGGAACAGAAAGCACATGGCAATTAAAATCTGTTATTGTTTGTATCAGCTTATTTAGGTTATGATGCAATCTGGACATGTCTACGAATGATGTAGGTATGTAGGTATTTCTAGATGGAGCTATACAAGAACTTCCTTTACCTACCTAATGTAGTTAGTATTTAGGCTAATTACAATTGGCTATGACCATATTAATTCCACACGCCAGCGTATCAAGTTGGGTCGAACTGTTCGAACTTCATGTAAATAAACTAGTGAAATTATAAAATGTGTAACATTCTATAGGATGATATGCGATAAGTCGGGTATTTAATATAAGAAACAAAGTCTGCATAATTTGTTAGGTATTAGGACAAGGATTTTGAAAAAGCAGGACAAATGGCTAAATACACGGACACCTTCTTTGTTTATTATAAAACAAAGTTATTGTTAAATTCGGAAAATAAACTTTTAAACGCAAAATAAATTCAAAAATATCAAAAGTTGCTAACACATAAAAAAAATTCAAAATATAACAATACATTTGGGAATGCGCATTAGACATAGAGCAACAGTTTTTTTGTGTGTGTATTTCAAAAGTGTATTTCTTTTCGGATTTTCCAAATTCACGTACCTAACTTTTTATTTTTAAGTTCGTGATGATAAAATTATTTACAAGAAAAACGAAAATTTGTTTTAATATAAAGATCCAGGACGGTTAGCAACCCTATTAGAAGAGAATAATAATAATAATAATAATAATAATAATAATAATAATAATAATAATAATAATAAGATAAGAACTCTAAGATGACTCTCGAATTTTAAATGGCAAAATTCGAGAGCCATCTAAGAGCCGCCATATTGAATATAGATTTTTACCATAAATGGCAAATATAGCTTCTATGCGATTACTCGAATCTAGAGGATAGGTAATAGACATCAAATTAAATAAAATCCTTTATTTACGTGCATTAAAGTTTTATTATTATAAATACAAAACAAGGAAATAATAATCCTAGCTACAATCTAATTTTAAAAAATGACAAGTTTTCCTTTTCTTTCGTTAAAGAATGAAGTGCTAAAGTAAACGATCTGTAATTCAGCCTGCTACTTAATTTAGTTTTCTCTTAATATCTGTGTAACCATTTATGGTTCTGGCTCTCACCGATTCTGTTAAAGAGAATGGCCCAACTCCCTGTAATATTATCGGACCATAATATATCTATTTATTTTGTACTTGCTGAATATCATCACGTTTCGGCCAAATAAAATGATGTAGATCTTCCTTTAAAAACTTTATTCTGCTCATGGATTCATCGATTATCTCAATAACGGCCCATATACCACGAATCATCGTAGTATACAGCGGCAGCGTAGTAATGCTCAACTTTGATGTCTATATTTTGTCATTTGAAGAATGTACTTGAAAAGGACTAGCTCAGCTAATGGGAGGTCATCAGAAGAAGCGTAATCCTCGCTGCAATGTTCCACAGTCATCGTCGGCTTCCCAGGCGTCAACACCGTCGTCTGTATCACTCGAGGTATCACCATTGTCCGTGAAACCCGTGTTACGATTGATTGCGAAATTTTCACATTCAGAAATCGCCGAGGAAATAGCTACAGAACTTCCATCTTCAGACATTAATTGCTCTCTGCAGGTCACTTAAGGTTTGTTCTTGCAGCACCAAATTTATACTATCAGTCTTTTCATCCAGTATCACAGACGGATTTGGCATTGACAATCTGTAATGTGTGATGGTCATAAAATTCAGGTCGAGACGACGAGGACTAAGTTAATTTTCCGTCGTTTTGAATGGTAAGTATAACAAGTACACAAGCATCATATTCCCTCTGTTTCCGATTCTACCGAGGTAGAAAGTAGTTTAACACAGCCTTTAAAATAGAGAATTGCACCACAAATGTAATGATGAAGTCTGGATTTGTCGCAATCGAGGTCAATTTGTTTTTTGATTGAGCATTTTACTCCTGGTATTTTTGGAAATGTAGATTATGCACCAGTCACCAATTCTTAAATTAACCTTGTTTTCTAATTTTGCAACGGGATCAACCATACTATTCTTCGACATTTCGATCGCAGACTTACTATCACATATATAAATAAATCTTCCTAATCGATCGGAACTTACCCTTTGGTTTTCTGTGCTTAACAACCAACACAACTTTTTTTGACCACAGATATGTCCTTTATGGAAACGCGTACAAATGGCCCGGTAACATAAAAGTTACATCGTTTATCATCATAGTCTCTCAATAACAAAGATTCCCCTGCATTTTTTTAAAAGTGAAATTTCAAATACACTACCTACGAATCGATGACTAAATGTCATCGATTGTGTCATGAGCTAAGCCATGGTCATTATCTTCATTTCATCAGGTTTTGCCATTTTGCTTTTTCTTTCCTTTCAAATCAGAATTCACAATCTGTTCTATTTTGTTTTTGCAATCTTCGGAATTGGCTGTTACAAATGTATTCATATCTTGATTTACACTTTTCAACCTTCAACCAAAGAGCTCAAAATTTAGTGAGAGCTTCTAGCGAAGTTCTAGCAAAGTTTAATACGCCACTTGACTGTAGGTATACCGGAGCTGTATTTTCCTGGCTGATTATTCATTACGAGTTGGTTTTCATAATTTCCGGTATTTTAGAATACTTTAGATACATTCTGGCATATAAATCAGTATTTAATAAATGTAATTTATATGATGGATATGAATAAATGATTACCGATTACATCTGTGCGCGTAAATCACATCGCATTGACGTCAGGTATAAAATGGTTCTGAAGCCCAGACCAGGTGTTCAGTTCCGCACGCCGGATATGTAAGTCAACAAATGGGTTTTATTAATAGAAACCAGTGATGAATGCCGCGATTAGGCCGTTGCATATTGCAGTTTGTTAATATGCACGTGTCTGGGAAATGCCGCTAAATTTAATTTCGAGGTGTACCTGGGGCAAGTGAACGCTTTCAGGATGGACTTCGCCTTGCAACAAACACAACACTATTGTTTCATTGCTTCTCGATTCTGTATCCATTACCATACTATATTATAGGTGGATTCCCATATATATTCCCATTATAGGTATCATCTCCATTATAGGTAGAATAATTGAATTCCCTAAGTTTTAAATATTTTGCGTGTTCGTTAGATTTAGGTAGACGTAGGTTATGTTTACGTAATTTGTAATATCGACATAATTCAGTTGAACTGTGTTTTTACCAGGAAAGTTTAGTAGTAGTAGTTTAGTTAGTAGTAGTACCCAGTGGCGGCTGGTGAGGTAGTGCCACGGAGCCATGGCACCACCTTATTTATTCGTAAAAATACATAAATATTAACTGTATCTTTCATTTAAACATATTTTCTATCTAGTGCAGTTCTCCCCATTCTTCAAGAGTTTATAGAAAGTCTGGCAATAGCGCACTCCGTACTGCCCCGTCGACGCGACGCACGCTCTAAAAAATAGGTAGGTACGTAAACATTGGAAAACGGTTAGCCGCGGCCGGTTTCTTGCTCAATCTGCGCACGCAAGTTCGTTGCGCCTGGCACAGTGAAATGAAATAGATGTTCCAGAATCGTGTGTGAGCGACAGAGATAAAGTGTAGTCCATACAATTTTACATACACAGGTTAAATAGTGAAAGGAAAGAATATTGCTGTGCCAGGCTCAGGCACACAATTTTGTTGTTAATTCTGTGGCTCAGGGCAGGGCTCAGTTCCTTGACTTAGTCGGTTTGTGTTGCATCGCGTTTTACTGTTAATGCAGACATCACGTGTAGTGTGTTTTTCTAGGACAATTTTTATTTTTGAATCAACAGATTTGTTTTGTTGTAGTTAACTTTTATTGGATATTGGATTAGTGTGTCTGTGTGTGATAAATAGTGTTTAGTTTTTAGTAGGTGTTAAACAAATTAATCATGAATTAATTAATTATAATCTTTTAGTAACTTTTCACTGGAAGAAAAACTTAAAGTTTTAAGAGTTAAAGAGTCGAAGAGAGTTAAAGAGTTAGAACGACCTGATTTAAATATTATAAAACAAAGTGGCAGTGGACATCTCGATCCCGTAAATTTTATAAAACTATCTACGGTAAAAATTATTGGTTGTGTGGATGTGAAGAGACTAATAAACTGTTTTGTTTATTAGTCTTTGACACTAATAAACTTTCATCGCGTGTGTTAATTAAATTAATTTTATAGCTTTTTTTTTAATAGACATAAAGACATTACGTAGTTTTAGGAGTTCTCTATAGTATTATATCTCAGGAGGTTAGAAGTAATCTACAACTACTGTTAGTAAGTAATGTTCTATAATCTTTATATTGATTAATTATTTTGTACTAATACATTATGACCATTTTTTGAAAATTATCTATAAAAATAAATGTGTGTTGAAAATCAAAACAATAATGCACCCTTAAAGCCGGTGGCCATGGTAATCATAAACTCAAATAATTATTCTTGTGGAAGTCTGTATTTTTGTTCAAATTGATATTTTATTGAAATTCTGAAGTGCCAGGAAAACGCGTGACCTTGAAAATTTTCAAAATTTTCGCGCATTTTATTATGTGTCTTTCCCAGTTTTGGCACTACCTGTTTAATATGGCACGAGGCGCCACTGGTAGTACCTAGTTTTAATTTCTTCCATTCTATATGTTTTCTGAGGCCCTGAATCCGAATGTAAGGTTTGCTACCCAAATTTGCATGAGCAACATTTAAAGGCAAAATTGGTAAAAAATCAAATTTTTCGTTTTTTTGCTTATAACTCGGAAACTACACTCCCCGGCACAAAATTCCGTCACCCTAAAATTTTGCCCAATTTTGATGTTTTATAACTTTTTTATTTTTCATCTGATTTTCATAATTTTTTTACCAGTCTGTAGATCAGTTCATTGTGTGTCTTTTTAATTATTGTAATAAGTCATATTTTTCGTCCAGGCAATATTATACAGGGGTAAATCAAAGTGTTGTTTTTTGTCGTAAACTCAAAACACCCTGTGGAAAAATTGAGGCGAATAATTTTGTTTACAAACTGTTTGCTGCCATCTTAGACGTATTGTAAACATTTTGTTTTTTGATTCATCCCATTATCTCATTTCTTCTGCGAGCAGCAAAATTTTAAATGAAACGCTGTTAATTTTATCATTTTTAATTAAAAAACATCGACGTTGGCTAAATACGCGGTTATTGTGACAGAATATTTGACAGTACAGTTAACTTAGTGTGTTGTCATCATGGTAACTACAGCAGACGTAGGTAGAATTTTTGCCTTAATAGAGGATGGCCGCAATAAGAGTTATGTCTCCCGTACTCTGGGAATTGCGCGGTCTACAGTTTGTGATGTTTGGAATAGGTATCTACAGACGGGAAACTTTATTAGGCGGCAAGGCTCTGGCAGAAGGAGAATGACCACTCAAGCTGATTATCACTTTGTCATTATGAGTTCTTTAAGAGATCGAAGAGCTACTGCTGTGTATCTAAAAAATGACTTGCAAATGGTACGTCGAGTAAGTGTAAGTGAAAGAACGATACGTAGAAGATTGTTAGAAGCAGGAAGGCCAGCACGAAGGCCAGCAGTATGTCCAAAATTGCTTCCTCGGCATCGACAACACCGACTGAGATTTGCAAGAGCGCATGCTGACTGGACTGTAGAACAGTGGGGAAACGTACTATTCACAGATGAATCCAGGGTTTGTTTAAGGTCGCCGGATGGTCGTGAACGGGTATACAGACGTAGAAATGAAAGATATGCAGACTGCACCATATCTGAGCGACTGCAATATTACGGTGGTTCAGTCATGGTTTGGGCGGGTATTTCTACCGATGCACGTACTGACCTTGTATTTGTTGAAAATGGAGCACTAACCGCCCACCGTTACATTGAGGAAATCCTCCAAGAAATTGTTGTTCCATTTGCTCCTTTCATTGGGAACCAATTTACATTAATGCATGATAATGCTAGACCTCACGTTGCACGGGTAGTGAGCGAAAGGTTGGACTTCCAAGATTGGACTGGCCCGCATGTAGCCCGGATCTCAACCCAATCGAACATCTTTGGGATGTTCTTAAAAGAGCACTCCGTCGCCGTCCTGTGCAACCACTAACCATGCAAGACTTACGGCTGGCGCTGACAGAAGAATATCAGGCTATTCCTCAAGACAGAATAAGTAATCTTATTAATTCGATGCCACGAAGAATGCAAGCTGTCATTGCTGCGAGAGGAGGACATACACGTTATTAAAATTTGTCTTTGTTAAATAATTTTGTGATATACCTAGTGGATGTTTTTGTTAATAAAAATAAGCTTGTAATCAGCGTTTCATTTAAAATTTTGCTGCTCGCAGAAGAAATGAGATAATGGGATGAATCAAAAAACAAAATGTTTACAATACGTCTAAGATGGCAGCAAACAGTTTGTAAACAAAATTATTCGCCTTAATTTTTCCACAGGGTGTTTTGAGTTTACGACAAAAAACAACACTTTGATTTACCCCTGTATAATATTGCCTGGACGAAAAATATGACTTATTACAATAATTAAAAAGACACACAATGAACTGATCTACAGACTGGTAAAAAATTTATGAAAATCAGATGAAAAATAAAAAAGTTATAAAACATCAAAATTGGGCAAAATTTTAGGGTGACGGAATTTTGTGCCGGGGAGTGTATATTAACTTTTCATAAGCTTTAAGCCGCAACATCTACAAAGATCGCCGCTCATCAAAGACGTCGGGTTTCCCTTTGACGATGCGGCATTTTTTCATTCTCACATATGTATGTTACAGACAATAAACAGGTATGTTATTGTTACTAATTTACGGTCACCGGTTTTTTAAGATTGAATTTTATAATAAATTCAAGTTTAATTTTTGTTGTACACGATAATACTTGACTGCCTTTAAAAAAGTGGTTGCCCTGATTTTAATTAATTATTCTCGCTCTATATGTGCGCGTGACGGAGAAGGAACGCGCGCGCTGCTTCGTGTTGTAAACAAGGACGCAACATGTCAGCATAATATGACTGTTATAATATGTGTAGTATGTTTATTTCGTTTCTGGAGTGCTTAAAGTAGTTGAACCTTAATTTGATCCCTTTTAGCTGTTTTTATTATTGACTGAAAATGAAGACGTATTTTGTGCCACACTAGTGCAAAATTAATTTGAATATAACGATGAATATTTTCAAAAGCGCAAACTTATTATATTGTTTCGATGACGAGTTGCGTTTCTGGATAGTATGCTACTGTTGGACAGTGACTCTTGACTACTTACTCTTGACAGTGCGCCACAACTAAAAAAGAAAAACGAATCGAGATTGGAACTAAAAAAAACTAAAAAAAAAAGAGAAGCAAGAAGTAAATAGGTCAAAGAAAGGCTTTTGAAGAGAAATGAATTTTCGCGATAAACTTCGATCGAAAGTAGATATAAAAATACAGCTTATGTTTTTATTATTCTGAATTTAATTATGTTTGTATTTGAAATATTCGCTTATAACACCCATAAACATATTACAAAGGTAGGTACTTTGAAGTTTGCCATGCAACTATTTTAATTATACACAAAAAGGTGCTAAATTTATGTTATTAAATTTAAAAATTTTAATGGGTACTAATCATAAAATGATCGTGTATTATCCCTGTTTGATGTTATGAATTAATTCAGAACCAAATTGTTAAATTTGTTACATTCAGCTAAGATTTATAAATAAATAATTAACACAAGTAACACTTATAGTTGTGTTACTTGTGTTAATTAGGTTAATTACCACTATGGAGGTCACTTCACTTTACCTCTATTTGTATGCGTGTAAAATTTTCGTTTTCAAATTTCCACCATAAACAGGATGACTATTTGACAGTCTATTGTTGCTGTAGATATATTAATGTTTCTGGCTTCAACAAAAATTCAAATATTAACAGTACCTAGGTGAACGTGAAGCAGACAATCAAATTCTAGGAATAATATTGCAACTTGGCACAACATCTCGCGATTCTTTAAGATTTATAGGTTACGATTCGGTCGCCCCGTCATCGTCACCGTCACCACTGACGAGTTAGTCAAAATACAGTTTGCCCCATTTGTCACATAAATTTTATTCAAAAACCGAATTTGCAAAGGCTTGAGTTTGGTACCAAGTGCCTTGTAACTTTTTATCTTGTCCATGACAGATTTCCAATTAAACCAGTTTGGAGTGTTCTTCGAACGCACTTAAATATTTTTGACAATTGCCGTAACCTAATTTCGCGTTTTGTTTACATATTACATAAACTTAAATTATTGGAATGGGCGGTAAGAACTTGCATACAAGAACTGTTTATTCTGATAACAAATCATTCGAAAAATTATTTGAGCTGAAGTTGCAGAGCCAAACTAAAAATGTCTGGAATCGTTAGGAATTATTCTAATCACTTTCAACTGCTTAGAATATAGTTTGTTGTTTTCACTTATAATGTCACTAGTGATTGAATTATTTCCGGAAACATTTTGAGCGCATCAATTTTTTCACTGGGACTGGGTTTTCCTATAAGGCAACAATGCTTGCAGCCCTCCTTACATGGTCTCCTGGATAGAGCATCTGCATTTCTATGAACTTTTCCAGCACGATATTGAATTCAGAATTTATATTGTTATAATCTTTCTACCCCAAGGAGCCAGTTGGCCTTCTGGGTTTTTCAACTGTAGCAGCCATTTCAATGCTGCATCGTCGGTTCTAATCTTAAACCATAGTCCATAGAGGCACTTATGAAAATGGTAAGTAATTGAGTATTTGATGATGGCCAACAGTTCCATTCTTGTTACTTTGTTGCGCAATAGTTTCTTTCAGGTTTTGACAGCACCTTGTTAAGGTCTTCAATTAGGTATTATTTCCTGTCCATCCTGAATTTGGGACAATTACTGGCATCTGTATCGAGGATACAGAGACTGGCGAGACTCTGGCATATCCATTGTGGATATGCCAGAACTGAGCTGGAACGCTGCTTTCAACTTTCTAACCATAACCATCACATCATCCGGATAAGATAAGCATGTATTCCAAGTTAGATCCCTAAGTACAAATTCCAGAGAGGTATCTTAAAGAGAGCTGGCACATTGCAAAGACCAACTGGCATTACAGTAAATTGGTAAACCCACTTTCTGTCGAAAATATCGTCTTATCTTTATCATGGGGGTGCAGCCAGAGTGGAAAACCATTACCAGTGGAAAGCCAATTAAAACTACTGACGAAGATCAGGGGGCTAGTATAGATTCCTCGATTACATATCGAAGCATCTTTTGTAGCATTGTCGAAACCTCTTCTTGCTTTGCAACAGGGACCCTCCTAGGTGGTTGACGGATAGGAGCTGAATCTCCTGTATTTAATCAATGTTTAACTATTTCTGTCTTGTTCAGAGCTTCTATGCCTTTTGCAAAAATTGTGATATCTTATTCTATGAACTTTAAGGCTTCTCTGTGATATTCCTTGGTTAGATGTGCAAATTGAGAACCTAATGTGACAATGTCTTTGTCCTTCTTTGTGGCTGTCCTTTAATCTACTTGTTCATCATATTATCTCGCTATCCATGAAACCATTATAGCGCTTGATATAGCGTTCGATAATATATCCCGCCATTTTGAAATTAGTAAATTCAGTAAATTGATAATTTTGAGCTCCATACCTACTTGTCGCAGTGAGCGACCCATTTTTAGCAAGTAGCTTTAGAATTAAAGTTTACACGTTTCTAAGTTATTGACTTTCATGTAAAAAAATAGAACTCATTTTAAAAAAATGTTTTTTTGACCAGATCAAGTTCAAAAGTAAACTGATATAAATAAATCTGATGAAAAATAAACAATATACCTATTATTTCCTAATCATTTTTTTTCAAATAATTTGCTTTTTCGTTAATTCGAAATTCCCTAATATTTTATTTACCACGTCGAGAGGTGCTATAATATGTACCCATGCATGCGGTGAGCTATGACTACAAACAACCTAAGTACAATATATTTCAAAAATATACAACCAAGACTATAGTTCAACAGGTGTTTTCAACGTATTTCCCAATCAAATCCATTATTATTCACGTTATAAATTTCTTAATAATAAACCTATTTATGCAAAATATTTGTTTTTAATTTTATTTTGTTGTGAATAAACGAACCATTCTAGGTATGGACCGAGGTATGAACCTAGGTTGTAGGCGTTTATAATACCTAACTTTTTTATATTAAAGATGAAACGTTATCAGAGGTTCAGAGCAGCTGACGTCACACCTACGGGCTGCATTATCGCCCTTATTGGTTTCCATTTAAATATATGTTTGCACCCAGCAAAAGACGCAGACTGTTCTTTGACCATAAACAAATACCTACTTACCTATTCTATTAATAAACATACTATTTGATATCAAACAGAAAAGTTACAAATTAGGTAGGTCGTACCTAGTAGGTAGGTAGATACATAGGTATTTATAAATATTAATGTGGTAGGTAGGTACCTATATATTCGAAGAAGTTTATCAGGAGGCAGGAGGGCAATGGGGCACTGCGTATACCAGCCGCCACTGTATTGAATATTGAATACCTAATACCTAGGTACCTAGGTAGGTTTAGGTACGTATTTAAATTATATGGCAGAACATGCAAAAATAATTGGCAACAAAGGAAAATCATCAGCCAGCTCGCAAGCATATATCATGACGTGTTCGATCCGACGGCAAACCGACAGGAGACAATATCCACCTAAATTTAACAGCACAGCCAAAGGTGATGCTTTAAAAATACGTAAAAAATACCTCTGTTTTAGACACTATTAGACAGTCATTCTAATAATAGAATATTAGACTAGACAGAATAAATAAGCATGGTGCGTGCGAACGTAAACATCCCCACCCCCTAAACAAAGATGGCGATCTTATAAAACACATGTTATTAAAACCTAAATTTGGGAATAAAACAATAACGACTAACAATAAAAAGTGCACAATTTTTGCAAACAGTTGTGATTTACTAAACAAAACTGTTTATAGAGTTGTCATTAAATTTAGTTTATTTTATATGTGCTCATTACCTTTTCGTTGTGGTTTTGCCTGTTTTCTGCGACCCCTAGGTGCTCCTGGTGGTGCTGATGCCATTGCCATATCTGAGATGTTTTGTTCTTTTATCGTCTCCCATCAAGCACGAAACGAAAACAGTCCACTCCCGCACTATCAAGTCTAGTAAAAATAATAAAACAACCACTATTTGTCAACTGACACGATCATAATGATTTTAAGGAATTTATCTCATTGTGTAAAATACGCGTAATGTTAGAAAGTTCCGTGAAATACATACACAACCCCTGCTAGTGCCAGACTCCAGAAACATGCATACCTCGATAGCCTCCAGCAATAAACATGATTGCTTATTCGCCATTGGCCACGGCGTGCTAGATCTCATTGGTGCACCTTTATACAGGTTACTCCTACCTGCACGATAGCACACCTTGACACCCACGTTGTCGATTGTAAAAATGCAAGGTCACTTAAATCATAAAAGGAACATTTTGACGATCAGCTGATCGGTACGGACATTTTAGAAACTATTGGCGTGCCGCAAGCCCTAGCCCCTCTACCAGAACCATGTGGCATGGAAGGTCAAAGCGGGAACCGGCAACTTGATTTGAAAGAGGGG